>LPNX011019451.1:983435-1091223 GCA_001517045.1 Pseudotsuga menziesii | reverse complement strand
GCGTTTTGAGGGCTTCTATCTAGCACATGAGTAAAAAATCAGGTTTTCATCGCCAAATTTGGCCAAAAAGTGTTACCCATCTTCATGGAATCACCCGTGGATGCTCATTGGATGCAAAATTTAATTCTGCATCTAATGAGCTCTCCCTATTGAAATTTGAGTAAAAACACGGGGAGATATGTCGAAAATACGAACAAAAAAAGTAGTTTTTTTCTTTTCTTCCTCCAAAATTAATAAATATTATTTTATTATTTTAACTATTATTTTATCATTTTCCTTAGGAGGTCCATTTTGAGTTGAAATTTCCTCTAATTCTCCTTGTCATTAATGGAAACTCTTAGAAAAGTTTGCAACAAAAAATGTAGATAATCCCTTTATGTCCATTTCTGTATCAACACAATTTGTTTCTATGCAATTCTGTTTCTACACACTATCTGCAATTTCTCCAACTAAGTAATTTTTTGGGTGCAATTTTGTTTATGCAAAGTATCTACAATTTTTCTACGTGCATCATTTTCCCCCCTTTGACATCAATGGCAAAGGGTTGACCCCTTTGAGCTTATGCTTATTCTTGTGTTTATGCCTTGTTTCTTATTCATAACTATCCCTATGCCTGTAGAACCTCATGATTGGTAAGAGATTGTTTCCTTGGACCTATGTTTCACCTTAGGACTGCTCCCCCCTAAGACTATGCATTACTCTTCAAGATGTGTATCGTTGCTAACTGTTAGAATTCTTCCTTTCTGAAATTATTTCCTTCTAATCTTCTAAGAACAAATTACTTTTTCCCCTTTGACTCTGCTACTAATTTTTGGTTGTTTTTTTTTTTGAAATGACTCCCCTTGTAGCATCTTGCCTCTATCATAGTTGATGGTGTGGTATTTTCAAAACAAAATATATCAATGTTTGAAATGTATTTGGATTATCTTTGTACGTAGTGAGTCTTTTGAAGTTTTGACATGTGTGTTCCCCTTACATAGACACATTGAAATACATTGTCTTTGTCTTTTTTATGCAATCTTATCAAGTCTTGGGATGTTTTCTCAAGGTTGTTCCAAGATAATCCTCAAAACAATCTACTTTGGAATGCATGTCAAACAATCATCTACTTGTGATCACAAAACTGTTCTTAAGAAGTCTTCAATCAACCCTTTGACTCTTCACAAAATATGCTCCAAATATGCTCTTCAATCAACCTCATACTCTACCTCAAACAATCCTCTAAATCAATCTTTAAACATTGATGCCAACTACAGTCACAAAATGTGCATGAATCTTCATGAATGCTAGCTCAAACTATCAGAGAAAATTTCAATTGTTGTTGCTAAAATTTTCATTTTCAAATTCCATGAGAATTCCCCATAATGAATATGCTTTGATCGCACGGTAGTTTTTCCATAATTTCATGAAGAATGCTGGCATGTGTTGTTCTATTCTTCCTTTAAACCAAGAGGAGTATTTATGTTTATAATTCCCTACATATATGGTCTTTAATAGTTCTAATTTTATTTAATCGTGTTTGTGTTCCTTTTATCTTAAACTCAAATATCTTCAAGCATGCTAGGGAAAAAATTCAAAATATTCAAAATATTCAAATATTCAAAATGTTTCTTCTTCTTCCCTACCCTATGTATATTGGAGAGTAAAGGATCAACAAGGAGTGTTGAGAGAATCATTTCTCAGTTCTTCATCATGCCAAATAGTTTATGCTTTATTATCATATGGAAATTTGATTCCTTTCTCTCTCTTTAGCATATATAGTTAATTGACCTTTTTCATTATTTTATTTTTCTTGCTTTTTGCTACAAACTTCATTGGATTTCTCTTCATGACTTATTAGAGCATTTTATTTCATAAAATAGTGGTCTATCATGCTTCTATAGTTACATGCCCTATGGTTAGGGTTATTTCATTTGTAACATACAATATTTTGATCCATTAGTAGACCAAATGGATTGTAATTTTGGTTACAAATACCATGACCATTTCCAGTTCTACTATTCACATAGTTGTACTTTGGATGTCCATAATCACTTCTATTTCTTATATAATTATATCTTTTGTAGGATATACAATGAATTTATTTGTGTCCAAAATTTATGCAAGAATAACAATAACCAATAAAGAAATTGTATACCTCATTTTGTAAGGATGCTTTGAAAGGCATGATTTCTTGAAGCTACTTATGTTGTATTTCTTCTATGAGACATCAAATTCTCCTTTCTTGTTATCCTCTCTTTCACCATGATTTTTAAATCATAAGTATAATTCTCGGGCCTTTTGTTCTCTTGAACTGTAGATCCTGAATCATAGCCAAGGCCAATTTTATCAAATGGATATCTTTGACAGCTCAAAATCCACGGAGGATTCACCATGTTGAGCAATATCTTATAACGTTCATTCATAAAGGGGAGTTTTTAATTGTAAAAAATAAGATCAATATTTTGTAGGTATTGGGGGGCAGGGAATACGGTATGGGGGGTTTATAGGTATATGGGGTATAAAAAGAGGTTTATAGGTATAGGGGCTATAAAAAGGGGTTTATAGTAAAAATATAGTTTTGTTATTGGAAATAGGTATTGGGAGGGGGGCTCAATAAAAGGATTTTTGTAAGTAATTATCAATATATAGTGGAATTAGGGGTATTCTTTAATATCCCATGAGCAAAGGTGCTATGACATGGTTTCTCTAAGTGAAGACTGTGTGCGAGAATCTCATTTAGAACTGCAATACTCTTTTAAAACTTCATGTCTTGTTCAGTTGGATAGTTGACTTTTCTATCTCTTTTCTTAAGGAAACAATTTAACCTTAATGTTTAGTAAAAAAATCCTTCTCTTCTAGTAGATTCTTCAATGTTTCTTTATTATTATTAGCCTCTTCCACTTGTTTTTTTAGACCAATAATAATCCTTTGAGTTTCTTCTTTCGAAATTTGATATTCCTTTAATACTTTTGCAGTTGTTCCACTGATGACTAGTTTTCTTTCTCATCTTTCCATAGTTCATTTGGAGCATTGAGAACCTCTCCTCCAAGATATACTTTTTCATCCATTTCTAAACTCTCTTTATTTTCACAACCGTTAGTGACATCATCTAAGGTTATGAGGTAGACTTCATATATATCACGTGACATCACTTTCATCAGATGTAAAATTTTCCAATTTTGCAATCATATTATTGAACATAACATTATTCATTTGCATATAGACATTTTGAATCATAATGATTGATTCTATCACACTTACAACATTAAAAAGGTACCTTACCTTTGCTTGTGCCATATGTTTTTACACAATTTTCTTTTTCTCCATCTCGTTCTTCAATAGCATTTGCATTTGTCTTGAGTTGGTTGTCTTTTGAATAATCAAAGGTTGCTTCCTCTCTAGATGTCTCTTCATGTTGGTCATCTTCATATTATTGATCAACGTGATTGGATTCTATAGTCTCAAGAAGAGATTCCTTTATGTATAAATCTTGTAGCTTCTCCCAAAGAACTTTAGTTGATGTACATTATCTCACTATGTTCTTGTCAGAATCAAATATGCCACTCAAAATTGCATTCATTGCTTTTTCTTTTACCTCGTAATTTTTTTTAAGATGCATCTTTTGGTGGATTTTTTGGAATTGTATAACCATCCTCAACTACGTGTCAAATGTCAATTCCAAGTGACTGCAAAAATACTTCCATTCTTATGCTCAGTAAGGCATAAATTGTTCCACTGAACGAACGGGATTTGTCCATGATGAAACCAAATTACTCACAAACCATATGTATTTGATATCTTCCTTCTAGTGGTTAAGTTGTTTTGAAGGAACCCGCTCTAACACCAATTGTTAGAATATTCAACTATACTGGAAGGGGGGGTGAATCATATTAAAAGCATTGATATTATTAATATTTAGTTAATAATATTTAGTTAGTGAATCGTATTAAAAGCATTGATATTATTAATATTTTTTAAAAAGCATTGATATTATTAATTTTTTTTTAAAAGCATTGATATTATTAATATTTAGTTTATAATTGATATTATGTTAGTGGAACAAGTACGGAATTTTTTAAAAAATTGCATTGATATTTAATTATCTAGTTAACGGGTATGAATATGTGTGAATAGCATTCAAACTTTATTCAAAAAGAGATTTGAAAAGACATTTACTTTTTTTGTTAATATTATGTAGTAGTGGATAGAAGTAGTGATGCACATTATGGGGAAAGGTTTATACATAGGAGATTTTATTATTAATTCCTTAATAGGTGGTATTATTTAGTTAATAAGTGGTAAAAATTATGGAATTTTGATATAATATTATTATGAAATAAAATATAATATTGAAGTTTAAATTTTTATTTGTATTTATTTAGTTTATGATAATAAGTTGGTGGGTGTACGTGTGCATCATTATTGAAAAAAGATTATGCATTGAGATTTGATCATTTATTAATATTTAGTTAATATGTGTTAGAATATTTAGCTATACTAAGAGGGTGGGTGAATATAGGACATACTTTACACTTTCAAAACTTGTTTACATTCACATTGAGCAGCCCAGTCAACAAAAATGCACAATACAAGGGACACAATATTTTAATGTGGAAACCCAATAAGGCAGAACACCATAAAAGATGTTATTTCAATAAACAATGATTACAAAGATTTACAAACACCTATGTGTTGGAGACACCAATCTCTCAAGTTTACAAGCACCCACTTGTAGGAGGAATCAAACCCCTAGATTCTCTAGCACCAACTACGTAGATTCTTCAACATCCACTGGAAGGAAGCACCAACTCCTTGAATTCTCCGACACCAACTGCAAGGAAGCACCAACTCATTGATTTCTATAATGATATGTTGTGCAACACTTCACCTATTGCACTATGCTTTGCACATAACAATCCTATCTAATGTACTGCACGCCAACTTTCTTCCCATGCTATGCACTACTTAAGATAATCTTTCGAACTGTCACGCTGCTGCACCCTAAGCAATATAATTTTCACAACTACTAGAATGTTGCACTCTACACCATGCAAGATCATCTTTACAACTATCATATTGTCTCAATCTACACTAGCAATATAATCTTCACAATTGTCACATTGTCTCACTCTACAATGCACAAGTAACCCTTGTTGATGCGCATTCATCCCAATACTTACTTTAAACCATATAAGAACTTATAAGAAAACATCCCTTCCTTTTCGCAAGGTGCGCCTCCTCATCCTTAGAAATCCTTCAAAACATCTTCAAGAATCCTTAAAAAACCTTCAAGAATCTAGAACATCTTTAATAAAACCGAAGAATTTTTCTTCAAGAACTTAAGAAAATTCATCTTCTCCTTGAATTGCGCACATTTTCAGAGCTTCATACTTTGTTGGATATTTGTCCAAATGAGGAGAGTGCTCCACTTATTTATACAAGTCTTAAATCATTTTCTTGGTCGACACAACATTGTACAATGTCCTTGCAGGGCCGACCTAACATTTTGGTTAGGTTTCCTTTACAAATTCTTTCGATCTCCTAATTCCTATGGAGTTAGAGGGACTTCAATATACCATTGGAAATGTCTCAGAACAATATTTCTAACCATGTAATCTATACTCCAATTTGAGCTAAGTATATAGAGTTGAAATTCCTTCAAAGAAATGGTATCGAAACTAGACATTAAAAACTATATTTCCAACAATCTTCATCTTGCAATCTCTGTATGTAGTCTCTCCTTGTCTTTGACATTAATAAAAACAATATATCCTTTCCTTGACATCAATGACAACAATATTTCCAACAATATCCCCCTCTACCATTAATGGAAACTATTAGACAATTTTGCAACAAAAAATGTAGATAATCCCCTTATCTCCAATTTTGTATCAACACAATTTGTTTTCATGCAATTTTTTTTCTACACACTATCTGCAATTTCTCCAACTAAGTAATTTTTTGTATTTGTGGAATTTTGTTTCCGCATAGTATCTACAATTTCTCCACCTGCATCATTTCCCCCCCTTTGACATCAATGGAAAAGGTTTACTCCCTTTGAGCTTATGCTTATTCTTGTGTCTATGCCTTGTTTTTTTTTTAATTATATGGGTAAAATCATGGTAATGTGTCTCACTTTGCGGCAATAAAATTTGTTTTATTTTTATAAATTTATTTAAAATATTTATTATAAAAAATAAAAAAACGTGATTTAAAAAATTTTAAAAAAATAATTTTAACAATCACTTGTATATTATTTCCATATTCATATGAAAAAGTATTGATTTTGATGTCTTAAAATGATATTTTTTTGGGTCGCACTTTTACACACACATAAAACTTATTATTTATATTGATAATTTAATAATAATTAAAATATATCATAAAATAAAATTAAAAAATATTTACAACAATCTTAAAAGTGTCTATAAATAACTTGTTCAAAAAAAATGGAATTAAAAAAGTAAATGAAGGTAGATATGGGGGGTCGTGGTTTTGTGAGTACTTATGAGATGCCTGAAATAATAGTAAATGGTCTCTAAATAAAATGAAATAAATAAGATAAAAATAATTTTTTTATTTATAAAAATATCATATAAAAGCTCATTCATAATGAAAACTTTTGTTTCATTACACCATTATCTAATTCTTGATGGATCTGTAGATTTCTAAACAAATACTTTAATTTATATGGTATTTTTAATTTATAAAATATCATATAAAAGCTCATTCATAATGAAAATTTTTGTTTCATTACACCATTATCTAATTCTTGATGGATTTGTAGATTTCTAAACAAATACTTTAGTTCCTAAATTTCATCGCCGCAAAATGGGAAAATAGTGAGACACATTACCATGCTTTTACCCGTATCTCCTCTTGTGGAACCTCACGATTGGTAAGGGATTGTTTCCTTGGACTTATGTTTCACCTTAGGACCGCCCCCCCCTAAGACTATGCACTTAATATTCAAGATGTGTATCTTTGCTAACTGCTATAACTCTCTCTTTCTGAAATTATTTCCTTCTAATCTTCTAAGAACAAATTACTTTTTCCCCTTTGACTGTGCTACCACTTTTTGGTTGTAATTTTTTTTAAATGGCTCCCCTTGTAGCATCTTGTCTCTATCATAGTTGATGGTGTGGTATTTTCAAAACAAAGGATGTTATAAATGTTTGAAATGTAGTTGCATGATCTTTATGTAGATGAGTGTTGAACACCTGCACAGAAAGATCTAGCTAGCAAGAGAGAACACACAGCTTGCAAAACAGAAAAATAATGAAAAATAGAGAGAAGGAATGAATAATTATGTACTGATGTGTGTAAAAGATTACAATACATAATAGATATCATGATTAGCAAAAGAAGAAAAAAAGAAACATGCCATAGTGGTGGTCTGAAGAGAACTGATGCATGCCATCAGTTACGGAGTGAACTGACACCAAGGCTGTCAGTTACAGAGGAAACTGAGCCTACATGGGTCTCCAACACCCCCCCTGAACACTACTATGGGGTAATAAAGAAAGGGCCCCGGCAGGTAAGTCCATAATAGGTCACCCAAAAACAATGCAACTAATGAACATTGAAATAAAATGAGGAAAGAGGGAAAACCTCATGGGAAAAACCCCCCCTCAAGATACAATGTAGCAAAAGAAGAAAAAGACAGTTGCTAGGCAACTGTGTCTTTCACTCCAAGACGATCGCGCAGAGAGTGGAACTTCTGCGCTGTGAAGGTCTTAGTGAAGATATCGGCAGTCTGTTCAGCTGAAGGACAAAACTGCAAGTCGATGATCTACTCGTGCACCAAATATCTGATATAGTGCATGTGGATATCTATGTTCTTCATCTGTTTCCTCTGTAATGGATCTCTGCAGAAATTTAGAGTACTTTGGTTGTCACACCAGATGATAGTAGGCCGGTGGAACTGGATGCCCAAATCAGTGAGAAAATGTTGTAGCCACAAAGCCTAAACGGTTATGTTGACTACCCCTCTGTATTCGGCCTCGGATGAAGATAGAGCAATAGCAGCCTGCTTCTTGCTCGACCAACAAATTGGCCCTGAACCTAGACTGAGTGAGTACCTAGATGTGGATTTGCGATCAATGCTATTGCCAACCCAGTCAAAATCAGTGAATCCTATTAGATCCAATGCAAAATCTGCTACATAGTGAATCCCAAAGGTGATGGTGCCATGTACATATCGAAGGATTTGCTTGGCAGCCTTCCAATGTAGCTCATGTGGCTCCTGCATGAATCAAGAGACTGCCCCAACTGCATACGAGAGGTCTGGTCAAGAGTGTGTAAGATACAATAAGCTCCCCACTAGTTGTCTGTATAGAGTGTTGTCAACCAATGGAGTGTTCATGCCATCCTCAAGTTTGACCCCAGATAGGAAAGGAGTCGGTGCAGACTTGCAGTCTCTCATATGGAATCTCTCTAGAAGATCTCGAGCATACTTGGCCTGAGATAGTTTGATGCCTAAGGCATCGTGGCTGACTTCAAGACCAAGGAAGAAATGTAATGGACCCATGTCCGTCAACAAAAACCTATCATGCAGAATCCTCTTGACTGCAGCAAGTGTTGAAGTTGAGCTTCCAGTGATCAACAAATAATCCACATATAAAACTAGTAGCAAAAGTGAGTCAGCTGTCCTAAGCATGTATACATTTGGATCTGACTTACATCGTTCAAAGTTTTGGGACAATAGGTAGGAGTCCATCTTGGCATACCATGCTCTCAGGGCTTGCTTAAGGCCGTAGAGAGACTTCTTCAATCTACAAACCAAGGATGAATCTTGTATGAATCCTTTTGGCTGCTCCATGTAGATCTCGTCAGAGAGATCACCATGAAGAAATGCATTCTTCACATCCATCTGATGGACTTCCCACCCCCTGGATGCAGCAATGGCAAGTTCCAATCGAATGGAATCCATCTTTTCTACTGGAGCAAAGGTCTCATCATAGTTTAACCCATGAACCTGCTGAAAACCTTTGACAACTAGCCTGGCATTGTATCTGTTGATCTGTCTGTCTGTTGCCTTCTTGGCCTTGTAGACCCATCTGCATCTGACAATATTCATGTCTGAAGGAAGTGGTACCAGATCCAAAGTCCGGTTCTCGAGGAGAGATTTGTACTCATCTTCCATAGAAACTTTCCAAAGGGGATTCCCTGCAGCCTCTGCATAGGCCTGCGGGTCTGAAGAGAGAACCATGTAACAATGCATGGGAATCATTGGTTCGGTAGCTGTGAGTGCATGAGAAGGCTCCTCAAACTAGGGTTGCATCCTCTGATCCACTGGATCCCCCATAAGGTCACCTACATCCTGTGGAGTTTTTTGTGCATATATCTCTCTTAAGCTCCTTGTTCTCTCAGGGGAGAAAAGAGGTGGATCAACATATTCATGCTCATGTTCTCCGTCAGATTCAGAACTCAAATCTGAATCATTATCTGAATGAGTGGACTCATCATCACGGATGTATGGTGTAGGTAGAGGAACAAAAGTCTCTACATGTGACTCCAATGGTGCATGCAAGGGGATTTCCTCAAACTGGACACTTCGCTCAATAAAGAGATTGTCTATAGAGGGATTAATCAACCTGTAACCGTTCACATCATCAGAATATCCCATGAATATGCATGCAGTGCTCTAAGTATCTAATGCTTTCCTCTTTTCAGAGGGTATGCGGGCCCATCCACGTGATCCAAATATTTGGAAGTGGGTGACTTCTGGTTTGCAATCACTCCATGCCTCAAAGGGAGTCATGTCCTTGACATATTTGTGAGGAGATCTGTTCTGTATGTAGTTGGCACAATTAAGTGTCTCAGCCCATAGTTTAGAAGGAAGAGACCTTGCATGCAACATGCAAGAGGCCATCTCTTTGAGGGATCTGTTCTTTCATTCAGCCACATCGTTCTGCTGTGGAGTGTATGGTATTGTATGTTGCAACTGTATACCAAAATCTGAACAAAGAGTTTGAACATTCCTTCTCACATATTCCCCCCCATTTTCTATGTGAAGGATTTTAATCTTTCTCGTGGACTGATTCTCTACAAGTACTTTGAAGTCTTTGAGATGCTCAAAAACTTCAGATTTCTGCCTGAGAAAATACACCCAAGTATATCGTGAGAAATCATTAAGAAATGTAAGAACATACCTCACCTTGTTGATGGAAAGATGAGGAGAGGGTCCCATCAAATCACTATGGATGAGCTCTAAGGGAGAGGAGGCCCTCTTAGCTTTCCCTTTTTCAAACTTCTCTTGAGGATGTTTGCCAATAACACATCCTTGACAAACTCCTTTTGAAAAATGAATGTTGGGAAAGCCAATGACCATTCCCTGCTTGTAGAGTTGTTGTATGTATCTGAAATTAAGATGACTAAATATTTTGTGCCATAACCTACTACTATCATCAACATGCGTAAGTAATAAGGCAGAATATGGTTCAATGAATTCAGAAAATGTGTAAAGCCTGGATCTGTGATTTACCTCACCAGTGGCAACTTTAGAGTTGCTTTGTACGTCGAAGATATTCACAGCATCAGGAGTGAATTCAACGAGTCTCTTTCCGGTGCCAGAATGTGTAATCTGATAGACGGAGAGAATATTTGCTGAGAGTTTTGGAACATGTAGCACATCCTCAAAGCTACCATTATTGAGTTCAATTCTACCCTTGCTGGTGATATCAACAGGAGAATCATCCCCCATGAGTATAGGAGGACCTTTGCATGCATCCAATGAAGAGAAGGCTTCCTTGGTGGTATCCATGTGGTGAGATGCACCTGAATCTACAATCCATGCATAGGGAGATGAATTAATGGCAATCAAAGCATGGCTAGAGTTACCTTTCCCGGGAGCATGATCTTTAGGATTATTCTTGGCGACCTCTGGAATGTGATCCCAAAGGTTATGCTTCTGAAGTATCCAGGCCATCTGATCTATCTGCTTCTCCATGCATGAGGATTCTGGATGGAATCCTTTCTAGCAGTATGTGCATTTCTCCATTTTCTTCCATTTTTCACCTTTGGATCTGGAGGAATCATTGAAGGGTTTGGTGTTCCCTTCCTTCTTTGTATTTGCATGTGCCTTTCCTTTGTCTTTGGATTTAAATATCTATTTTGGGTTATGACTGCCATCATGCACAACAAGAGCATGTGCCTTGGAGCCCTTGATTTTTCCCATATATCGAGCTTGTCTTGTTCTTGAGACAAAGATTCAATAAAAGCATCAAGAGTGGGCATGGTCCAGTTCTTGCCAGAGGTGAGTCTCACTAAATGAAACATGGAGACAAATACAGAGTATTCTGGTCCAAGCTTGGAGAGGATGGATAGAACCATCTGTTTTTCCTCCTTAGATTTATCAACCCCGCAACCCTTGAGTTGCAGCAACAAATCCTTGTATCTTGTGAATAAATCCTGTATATTGTCGAAGCTTTGTGGATCCAAAGAGAGAAACTCCACTTCGAGCATGTGGCCTTTCATCTCATCTTGCTTGCCAAATATTCCTTTCATGGTGGTCCAAACTTCATTGGGAGTTTTGCAAGAAGAAATATGGAAAAGCAGCTCAAGGGAGATGTGCATGCAGAGGGCTCCATAGGCCTCATCCATCCAATTGAGGTATTTGGAATTTTCTATTGTTGTTGTAGGCTCACCTTCCGTGGCCATAGAAATCCTATACAATCCTCTGCTTCAAAGAAATATCTCCATCTTTGCTTCCCATGCAAAATAATTGTATGATGTGAGAATAGCTTCCTTTGGAAATTCCATTCTTCCAACAATTTTTTATCTTTTGTATCTGCAAATAAAAAATGTTGGTGCATCTTTGTCCTAGTAGTAGAGCTCTGATACCATGTAGATGAGTGTTGAACACCTGCATAGAAAGATCTAGCTAGCAAGAGAGAACACACAGCTTGCAAAACAGAAAAATAATGAAAAACAGAGAGAAGGAATGAATAATTCTGTACTGATGTGTGTAAAAGATTACAATACATAATAGCTATCCTTATTAGCAGAAGAAGAAAAAAAGAAACATGCCATAGTGGTAGTCTGAAGAGAACTGATGCATGCCATCAGTTATGGAGTGAACTGACACCAAGGCTGTTAGTTACAGAGGAAACTGAGCCTACATGGGTCTCCAACACTTTATACGTAGTGAGTCTTTTGAAGTTTTGACATGTGTGTTCCCCTTACATAGACACATTGAAATACATTGTCTTTGTCTTTTTTATGCAATCTTATCAATTCTTGGGATATTTTCTCAAAGTTGTTCCAAGATAATCCTCAAAACAATCTACTTTGGAATGTGTGTCAAACAATACTTTACTTATGATCACAAAAGCGTTCTTAAGAAGTCTTCAATCAACCCTTTGACTCTTCACAAAATATGCTCCAAATATTCTCTTCAATCAACCTCATACTCTACCTCAAACAATCCTCTAAAACAATCTTTAAACATTTATGTCAACTGCAGTCAAAAATGTGTATGAATCTTCATGGATGCTACCTCAAACTATGAGGGAAAAATTCATTTATTGCTTCTAAAATATTCATTCTCAAATTCCATGAGAATTCCCCACAATTAATATGCTTTGATCCCTCGGGAGTCTTTCATAATTTCATGAAGAATGCTGCCATGTGTTGCTATATTCTTCCTTTCAATCAAGAGGAATATTTATGTTTATAAGTCCCTACAAATATGGTATTTAATAGTTCCAGTTTTATTTAACCATGCTCTTGTTCCTTTTATCTTAAACTCAAATATCTTCGAGCATGCTAGGGAAACTTCCACACCATTTCAAATATTCAAAAAAAATCTTCTTCTTCCCTACCCTATGTATCTTGGAGAATAAAGGATCATCAAGGAGTGTTGAGAGAATCATCTCCCATTTCTTCATCATGAAAAATAGTCGATGCTTTATTATCATATTTAAGATAGATTTTGCGTTCATCCATTGTACTACCCAACTTCAAGATTAGAGGCTTCTTCTGATTTTTTTACATATGACCTATACATCCATTATTAGCATCGATGACTAGTCCACATAGTTCTTGTATTTGCTCTTCTAATTCCATTCTCTATACTCTTGATATTTTTTCTTTCTTTTTCTTGGAAATATGATTATTTTCTGTGTCTTCAGCATATATAGTTAATTGACTTTTTCATTATTTTATTTTTCTTGATTTTTGCTCCAAACTTTATTGGATTTCTCGTTGTGACTGATTACAGCATTTTATTTCATAAAAGAGTGCGCTATCATGCTTCTATAGTTACATGCCTTATGTTTAGGTTTATTGCATTTGTAACATACAATATTTTGATCCATTAGTAGACCAAATGGATTGTAATTTTGGTTACAAATCCCATGATCATTTCCAATTCTACTATTCACATAGTTGTACTTTGGATTTCCATAATCACTTCTATTTCTTATATAATTATATCTTGTGTAAGATATACAATTAATTTAATTGTGTCCAAAATTTATGCAAGAATAACAATAACCAAGAAAAAAAAATCATACCTCATTTTGTAAGGATGCTTGGAAAAGGATGATTTCTTGAAGCTACGTGTGTTGTCTTTCTTCTATGAGACATCAAATTCCCTTTTCTTGTTATCCTATCTTTCACCATGATTTTTAAATCATCAATATAATTCTTGGGCTTTTTGTTCTCTTGAACTGTAGAGATTGAATCATAGCCAAGGCCAATTTTATCAAATGGAGATCTTTGACAGCTGAGAATCCACATAGGATTCACCTTGTTGAGCAATATCTTATCACGTTCATTCATAAAGGGGGGTTTTAAATTGTGAAAAATAAGGTCAATATATTGTAGGTATTAGGGGGAAAGGAATAGGTTATGGGGGGTTTATAGGTATATGGGGGTATAAAAAGGGGTTTATAGTAAAAATAAGGATATATTTTAAAAATAGAGATTTTTTAATTGGAAATAGGTATTGGGCAGGGGGCTCAATAAAAGGATTTTGTAAGTAATTATCAATATCTAGTGAAATTAGGGGTATTCTTTAATATCCCATGAATGAAGGTGCTATGACATGGTTTCACTAAGTGAAGACCCTATGCGAGAATCTCATTTAGAACTGCAATACTCTTTTAAAACTTCATGTCTTGTTCAGTTGGATAGTTGATTTTTCTATCTCTTTTCTCAGGGCAACAATTAAACCTTCATGTTTAGTACAAATTTCCTTTTCTTCTAGTATATTGTTCAATGTTTCTTTAGCCTTATTAGCCTCTTCCACTTTTAGACCAATAATAATCCTTTCAGTTTCTTCTTTCGAAACTTGATATTCCTTTGATACTTTTGCACTTGTTCCCCTAATACCTAGTTTTCTTTCTCATATTTCCATAGTTCACTTGGAGCAGTGATAATCTCTCCTTCAAGATATACTTCTTCATTCATTTTTGAACTCTCTTTATTTTCACAACCATTAGTGACACCATCCAAGGTTATGAGGAAGACTTCATCTCTATCACTTACATCATTTTCGCCGGATGTATAATTTTCCAAGTTTACAATCATATTATTCAACATAACATTATTCATTTGCATATAGACATTTTGAAGCATAATGATTGATTATATCACACTTATAACATTTGAAAGGTACATTACCTTTTCTTGTGCCATATTTTTTTACACAATTTTATTTTTCTCCATTAGCTTCTTCAATAGCATTTGCATTTGTCTTCAGTTGGTTGTCTTTTGAATAATCAAAGATTGCTTCCTCTCTAGATGTCTCTTCATGTTGGTCATCTTCATATTATTGATCAACATGATTGGATTCTATAGTCTCAAGAAAAGATTCATTTATGTATAAATCATGTAGCTTCTCTGAAAGAACTTTAGTTGATGTAAATTGTCTCACTATGTTCGTGTCAAAATCAAATAAGCCACTCAAAATTGCATTCATTGCTTTTTATTTTTCCTCATAATTGTTTTTCGCAGATGCATCTATTGGTGGAGTTTGTGGAATTTGATAACCATCCTCAACTACGTGTCAAATGTCAAGTGCAAGTGACTGCAATATTCTTATGCTCCATAAGGCATAAATTGTTCCATTGAACAAAGGGGATTTGTCCATGATGAAACCAAATTACTCACAAACCATATGTATTGGATTTATTCCTTCTAGTGGTTAAGTTGTTTTGAAAGAACCTGCTCTGATGCCAATTGTTAGAATATTCAACTATACTGAGGGGGGGCGAGGGTAAATCAATATAGGACAACTTTTACACTTTTGAAACGTTTTTACATTCACATTATACTTCAATCATATTCAGAAGCAGTAAAAAAAATGTGCAATACAAGAAAGACAATATTTTAATGTGGAAACCAATTAAGAGAGAAAACCACATAAATATGTTCTTTCTATAAACAATGATTACATATTTGTAGGAACCTATCTGTTAGAGACACCAATATCCCAAGTTTACAAAAACTAACTTCTAGGAGCCACCACCCCCCTAGATTCTCTAACACTAATTAGAAGGAGGCACCAACTTTGTCGATTCTCTAGAACCAACTAAAAGGAAGCACCAACTCCTTGAATTCTCCAACACCAACTAGGATAATGCACATCTCCATAAGTTTTCGTAACCCTAAAATCATCCTCCATCATCTCGCACAAAACAAGCTATGGTACCCCCTTCTTTTCTTTGTAGTCCCTCGAGTGTCTCCACCCCCTTCAAGTGGTCCGCCATAGGTTAGTCAAGATGTATCCATGTCAGTGTCCTCGATAATCCAATTGTAGTCTATGATTCTATAATAAGGGAACTAATCCCATATGCACCAATTTATTAGGGTGATGTATGCCATTTTATTAAGGTTATTTCTCGGGTGTGAAGGTAGACTCAATGACCAACTACCCTTCTTCATCCATGGAAACATGCATTCCTCTCCATGATAGAACAAGTGAATGAATGCGTGAATAATGAGAATATTTAGAATGAATTCCCAACAATATATATGCATGGTTATGGATGGACATGTGGCTTCCCGAAAATATATCCACTTCTCACTTTTTAATCTCACATAGGATAACTAATCCCATAATTAATTTATGTGACACACCAAGGTTAAGGAACTTTGGTTAAACATATTCATGAAGGTTTAGGGAATTAGCTAGAGTTATCAACCGTTATCCCCTCTCACTTTCTCCACTTGTAGAATCATATCCCCCGTCTCTTTTTCACCCTTATTCACTTGTTGTTGTTAGTTATTTTTATATTAAAAATCATATACATCATTTACATTATCCATGGTATTCTAGACCATAAGTTTGGCATGTAGAATTTTCATAATTACATCACATTTACAACTTGGACTAACAAACAATATGTTATAGGAGTGGATCTATCCTATGGTGGTGCAAGATAAGAATACTAGGGGAATCAATATCTGTGTTGACTTGAGGACTCTGAATGCAACTTTTATCCATGATCCATTTCCCACTCCATTTACAGATGAAGTGGCGGAGAATGTGGCAGATAGAGAAGCTTATTCTTTCATGAACGGTTTCTCATTGTATCTAGGTTAAAATGAAAACGAGGATAGGAAAAAAACTATGTTTGCAACTAAATGGGGATCATGTGCATACATAGTAATTCCCATTGGATTGAATAATTCATCAATAAATTTTTTCTTGAAATGTGGTAGCAAATTTCAAATATTTCATTCATAATTTTTTGGAATTGTATTTGGATGACTAGACTGTGTTCAGTATAATGAAGGAGTATGTGAAAGTATTGAGTTTGATGTTGGATAGATGTAGGAAGTTAGAGATTTATTGAATTTAAAGAAATGTATTTTCTATACATTGTTTGGAATTTTATTGGGACATGTAGTATGAAAACAAGGTTTGCATGTGGATCCGACAAAGATTGTTGTCATTGTAAATATGCCAACCCCAATTTCAGTAAAGGATTTGCATGCAATACTAGGACACAATAGATACTACAGGAAATTCATAAGGAATTATGCTCATATTATTGTGTGAGTGGAGAAGTTATTGAAGAAAAAGTGGAAGTATGTTTGGAATCATGAATGTCAATAAGTATTGGATTTGTTAAAAGATAAACTCGTGACTACGCTTATTTTTAAATTTTTGGATTGGACAAAGTTGTTTCATGTACATGTGTACACATATTCTATTTCTCTAAGAACAGCACCAATGCAACTATGAGAAGGTAATATAGATCACCTAGTTTCATTTTCTACTCAAAAACTTTCAAATCCAGAAATAAATTTTACCACCATCGAATGAAAAGGTCTAGCAATGGTATATGTGTTGCAAAAATTCAGACATTATTTGATATGAAACACATTTAAATTTTTCATTGATCATTCAACGCTAAAACACTTAGTGAATAGGCCAGTGTTGGGGGGGGAGAATTTTCCTATGGTTGTTTTTATTTTAGGAATTTAACTTTGAGGTGGTAATAAAACATAGTAAACACAATGTGGGCCCAAACCATTTATCAAGATTAGAGTCTAAAGAATCAAGTGGAACTCTCGAGGATGAATTTTCATATGCACAAAAAAATTGAGTTGAAATAGTACCATATAAATTGATGGACATAACATTGTTTTTAATGACAGGTAAACCACCAGATGACTCTAAAGTGGTACAACACCAATAATTGATAACACGAAGTACATTGTTTTTAATGACAGGTAAACCACCAGATGACTCTAAAGTGGTACAACACCAATAATTGATAACACGAAGTGAAAAATACCAATTGATTGTGGGGAAATTGTACAAACTTGGATTTGATGGCATATTGTGCATATTTGTGATGGATCATGAACGTGACACGGTTTTTATGAAGCACATGAAGGGATTTCTTTGGACATAAAACTAGAAAACAAAGGGCTAGGAAAGTACTAAACATTGGGTTGTGGTGGCCTTCTTTATTCTAGGAAGCTAAAAAGTGTTGTAAACACTGTGATGTCTATTAGTGTATTGGGAGACCATCCGGAAGGGATGAACTACCACTTTTTCTATTTATGATGTTGGAATCATTTGAGAAATGGGAAATCAATTTCATAGGAACAATTTATTCTCCTATCGAAAGAATGGGTGCAAGATACTGTAATGTCCCCAAAATTTGAAAAAAAAATTATTATGCTTATTAATTACTACTTGAACTGGACATTAACTTATCTTATGCGGAATGTGTCCAACTTTGTTCAGGAACTGAAATGTCGTAAGTTGTTCTTACCTTCTTCTAGATGTTTTCCCCGATGTGGTTATTAAGGTGAATCTGTAATGTATTTAAGTTAATTGATCTAGTTTAGATGGTTACATTGTTCATTGATTACTTCTTATCATGTATTTATGTGTATGTGTGTTCAATTCATAGCTTACTTACTGGTTATAAGTTTTGTTTACTGGTTTATGGAAAATCATGACTTAACTTGTATTAACAAGGGGTGAAGTGGTGGGACTTGTATCCCTTGTAGGATCATTTGGAGAGCTAACTGGTTTTTCCTTGAATTTATAGGGTTTACTTAATTCATATTGAACTAATACATTCTCTTTATTTGTTTTGTGCAAGTGCACTAGGTGACAGAAAACTAGCTATAATAGTTTAAACAAAGACATGCTACCTATGTCAAACTATGTTACTGCTTAGACGATAAGAGGACGATAGTCATATCTTAGTGATCATGGTTGCTCTTGTTAGCGTTTGTTTTTACGCATGGATGGGTTTGGTTAGACCTACGTCTACTAGTTTTTCAATATTACTTATAGTTCTAAGACGTCGTCTCTTGGTCCCTATGCTTATTATTTAAAATATATCCTTGGAGTATTTTTATGTCCAAAGGTTTGGAAGGATTAAGTCTCAAAGCCTAGCCATGATGTAATTAAAGTTTAGAGTGTTTATACTATATGTTATTGTATGTTTTAATCCATTCATGGCATATTGCATATGCCATGAATATTGGATTTAAACTAAGTCCACAATGCATAACATGGGGTTTTAATGCACAAGGCATTCCAATATCAAATCACATTTCGGGGTTTATCATGGACTATAGACATGGAGATAAAAATAAACATAGTGGTGGAAAGGGTGGCGGAGTAAATGCTCCTCGGGAGTTGGGGGTCTCAATCCCTAATCTTGGACTATCGTGGAAGAATGCGTCACTTGGAATTTCGTTGGGTGAGCTCTGTTCTGTATCATGGCATGACGTCTGGCTTGCATCTGCGTTTTGGAAGGTATTCCCTTCACCTACTTTGCAACGTTGTTTATTTTTTTTTGGCTTGAAGGATTGGCATACTTCTCACATCTTGTTGTCCTTTGTTTGTAGGTAGCAGGGCCTTCAATGCACAGTTCGTGGGTTTTTTAGGCTGCCAATGCATTACCCTTCACAGGTAAGCCCTGTACAAACAAACCTAAACTTGTTCCTCTGCATATGGGTGTTTTGACAGAGCTTTAAGCTCGTATCTTGATGAATGAATACTCGTGTGGGTTGGGGATTGCAACTGTGTACAAGTCTGTTTGTAAAAACGAGAAGCATCCATAGGTGCGTAAGCAATTTGGATTTTAAGTTGTTGGGTTTGGATTTGGCGCCTTCAGACCATGATTATCATGACTCTGCTCTATAATAATTTTGGGTTGGTAGTTTTAAATTGTGATCGTGATGATTTATGTTGAATCTACATTTTAGTTACAGTATTTGGTTTTGAAAATGGTGGCAGCACCATTGCTTGCAATGGCGCATTGGCTTGGAAATATGACTGTGTAGTTTTGTTATTTATAATATAAATTATAGTGGTTAAATATAATGCATTCGCTACTGTGTATCAATCATGGATACAATTCCTGGCTTGGCAAGGTTTTGACTCTATGTAAATTTGATATCTGTAGTTTAATTTCTCGTTTGGGTATTTAACAGAGTTGTTTGGGCTTTAGAGTCGTGCCATTGCTAGAAATGCCACTCTTTCCTTTTAGCTAAGTGACTATGTACATATTAGTGAAAAGTTGATTTCATGGTGATTTACAATTCTATTAGTTGCATGGGCATTAAGTTTTGGTGATGGTCGTGAACTGTGGGTTATCCTTGCGAAATGGATGTCATTGCTATGCTTAGCATAAAAAGTGGGTTTTATGGTTTATGTTAATGGATTATTTCTTTGTTTCTCTGCCATGAGCCACGAAATGGTTACAGTGTATAAATTGGGGTTTATATTACTGTGTGGAAATGTTTGAGTGTGATTTACAACGTGTATATTTTGTTTGGTATTTTAATTTGTGGAAATGTTGATAGGGAAACAAAATCGATATGTGGTTGATTATTCTTGCATTTAAATGTTAGTAGCGTTACAAACTGCGTGGAATAATGGTAAGCTATTACAATGTAGATAAACTGTGGCGAATCAAACCCTACAGGATTCGATGCTTGTTGTAGTTGGAATGTAACCCTTGTTTTTAAAACCTGAGCTTGTAGGATTCGACCATGGGCTACGTAGGTTGTAAAAGATTGGGTGTGTAGTTTTTTTTGGCATGAATCCCAACAAGATTCGATCCTCTAACCTCTATATTTATACGATATATGTTAATGTAATTTGTATTATATTATGGTTGTTTTCTTATGATGTTGGTAAAAGTAATATGTTTCTAATTTATTTAAATTATGCCCATAGACCTTAAAGGTCTTGTTGACTTGGAATTCGATGTTGTTTTGTTTACAAAATGGAAATGATTTGTTATAGATTAGTTTTATAATATGTTATTTAAAGTTTCAGCAAGTTATAATTAGGTCATAACATTCTTCTTGTAATTTAAATCAAAGTTGTAGATAGTAGTTTGGTTTATTATAAATTAAATAAGTCTGCTGGCAATATGAAATCTGCTAGCAGAGATAAGACATAGGCTTTGTTTTTAATTAGTTCTAGGTTTTGAACTAAAATTAATAGATAGAAAATAAATTGCAGAAATGAAATAGAAAACAAAACCCTAGACAGGAAATAAATTTCGGAAATGAAATAGAAAACAAAACTCTCTTGTAGATAGCACTAATGGTTCTTATCTCATCATGAATAAAATATATTAAGATAACCTGGTTAAAAGAAATAAAAGATAACATAACCTTTGATAAAGAAATACATCAATTAATAAACAATGAGAGTAGAAAACAAAACCTTTCTATAGATATCCCTGGCATTTGGTTAAATAAATATAATTGTTAATGCACAGTGAGTTTAACCTGCAAATGTAGAAAGTAGAAATGCAGAAAAGATAACCTAGCTTATAGGAGACTATTACTAAATAATCATTTAGAATTCAATCTACTCCAAATAGTAAAACTTGTGTAGTTTGCAAGGGAAAATCAAGCACCTCGTACCTACAAGATGAAGTTGTTTTAATGGCTGAAAAATACTGCACACTCAAATACCCACCATTAACAAATTTATAGACATATCTGACCTCTGTTTAGATAACCAAATAACTTGGGAACTAGCATGTTCCACCCAGCCATGACCTAGAACCATTCCTGGTTTCAATTCTCCTTTTTCCTCTTAGGAAAAATGATCTCTAAGAGCTCTCTTGAGAATAATCAAATACAATTATGGAATAACAAAAATGGTCCGAAGCCTCTCTTTGGCTTGGGATTTTATAGGCATACTTTTCAATCAAAGGGGTAATTAAATCAAGAATCATTTGATTTCTTGATTTAACCCTTTTTATTTAATTTAGGTACTTTTAATATTTAACTTAGGAACTTTTGACTAGTTCCTATTTGGTCTCTTGTAGGTATTTTAATATTTAATTATCATTAGTAATAATACTAACATATAGATCCTTTCTTTATTTCGTATAGCTATTAGTATTATTACTATGCTTACTCTTTATACATATCATGTATAAATTATATAATTATGTGTGTGTGTGTGTGTCATTTGTTAACATTTTGTCCTTAGTTATCATATAGCATAATCCCTAAACATATGACACTTTCTTTAATAAGGCCTTCAGGTAGGGGTTAGGTCAACTAGGTTAGGCAACTCTAAACCTCCTTGCATATTGGATTCCCTCATATAACATGGTAGTTCTTCAGTACTTGATAAGATACAGAAATTCAAAATTTCATTAATCACTTAAAAATAAGTCAGATGAGATCAATGTTTTATTCGAGTCTGTTATCACTAAAAGATGCACCTTGACTACATAAGGAGCATGGCTAGTGAATCTTTAAAATTAGTTTAATGGGTAATTGAGTTGATAGAGTGATGGAGGTATAATAGTACAAAGATCAGGCTGGGGTTTAAAGATCAAACAGCAAGAAATGTATCATTGTAAAATAAAGTAATAGGAAAGACTACGAGCATGAATTTATAAAGAATGAATCTAGTTCTGCAACAGGACATTTAAAGGTAATTTCACATCATTATAAGAATCTTGTAATGGATTATCAAGACCACACACAAGATAAAATCATAACTAGATACAATTCATGTATAAAAGCAAAACAGGCTCATGATCATAATCATTTCAAAGTAGTCATTTCATATTAAGATATACAAAATGTATACAACATTATGATTTCCAATACATCCTCAGCCCTCTCAGTTGGAACTCTCCCCTTTTGCAATTTATAATCATGTCTTTTATAATATTACAGATTGAACAATCCTCCCCCAAAAGATGCTCTGTTGCAAATTTAAAATAAGGTCAACCTCGAGCTCCCTGGAAGGAAATCTGGAGAAGATAGCTCAACTGTCATCTATTAATACCAAGTGTCCCTTTACCAAATATTTAACTGTCACCTCATCACCAATCGCCCTCAAAATCTATAACTGGCAAGAAATCTGGAATTGGATGTTTGAAGAACTCATTCTAATTCTCTACCTCCCAATACTCTGCCATTTCAAACTCAACATCTGGCTGAAGTGTTTGATGTGGATGCACCAATATTTTATGGCAACATAGCTATAAATCTTCCCATAATTTAAGCGATCTCATACTTTCAATCGTGTTTCCAATGTACTCTGCTATCTCATAAGTATTTAAACAACAAATGTAATATGATTTCTTTAACATTGATCTCCCTCGGCATTACTGGGCACCTGTCAACATTTATTTATGGAATTTGGACAGAGTACGAGCTTACTGGCATATTACAATCCTCTGTTCGACCACCGCAATCTTTTAAACTTAAACTCAAACTCAGATAGGTCAATAACTGTAGTATTTAGTTAATTGACATCTGGATATTTTTCCATCAGTGTTCATCCAACACTTATTCATTGAGTTCTTAGTGTTTGAACTAACGTTCGACCTGCTGGCGATTTTATTTCTTTTCATCACACTTTAAAATTCATTGAAGAAATTATCTCAACAGCTGCGGGCTTGGAGATAAATGGTAATGTTGACACCACAGTAGCAAATGTTTATCAACAATATAAACACGGTGTACATTATTTTGTCTCTTTGTGGGCTTGGACTTGAGCATTAAACTTCAATTTTGATTTATGCAATGTAATTCCACATGTAATAAGAACAACCATCCAATAATGATAGTCAATTTCATCAACAATTCAACGCGTTGCTTCATGTATGTCAGTTCTAGCATTTGGTTCTTCCAAAAGTCGCCCTCACATGCATGTGGAAGAAATCTGTGAAACAAATCTAGTTATAAAACAGATCTGGTGACAACATATAGCTCTGGTTGGGGATGGAAAGCTCCCTGCGAGCTGCCAAGAACAAGTAGACTTTGTGCCTTCTATCCATTCCATTGGGCTAGAATCTTCAAAAACTTGAAAATACACTACTTATTAAATGTTGAAATTCAAGCAACTCTGCAACTGAAACAATCCTTAAACAACATCTTATCACACTGTGCAAACTGAAACAAATACTCAAAGACGAGCTTATTTATCCACACTACTATTCTAATCACTGAACTCTTCTTGATCAAGTATAATCCCATTTCCAATGTAGCCATGCAAAAACTCCATCAACCCACCAAAACTTGCTTCCAACTTTCAGCATATACACAATCGGAAATATTGAAAAGCATAACTCATACTTACTTCAATCGAACTTTGTCTCTAAGAAATTAATGATAGAATATTTATAGTTCACTATTGAATCTACATAACTTGCAACATGATCATAAAAATTACCAAAAATGACCTCTTCTTGTTGCTTGTCTTCTATGAATCCAAGCTGACTGATTTCTGAAATGTATTGCTCGACTGATGAGGACTGGATGAACGGTTCTAGTAATTCTTTGTCACTTCCTTCTCAACACCTGATCGATTACTATCAAAGAGTAGATCATTATTGAAAATATCAACAAACGTTGATGTAGCAATCTGCTACTCTAAAATATCCTCATGTACATCATAAAGATGTTATTCATTGCAAGTTAATGTACAAGTCTGCAATTCTTCATCTGAGTATTCATCGAACACAGGCTGACCTTCATAAAAATCTGGGGTAATATTTACATTTGAGGTAATATCAAATGAAACCACATATGCTTTATCACCATTGTATTTATCATAAATTGGGGCATCCTGATCGATTTCTAAAGATGAATATTTATGTTCTATGATGCTATCATCAACTTTAATATCAGAATTTGGAAAAATTTCTTCTTGTAAACCAGAATTAGAGGAAGATAATAGGTCTTCTTCCTTCTTCATAGCATAACCACACGCTTCATCTTTACTACTAGAAGAATATGCTACTAAACCCTAGATATATAATGCATATTCCCTACAACAATGCTCAAAAAGACACTCAGCTGGGTAAATCCTCTTACAATATGAATAAAAGGCATCATGAAAATATTTCAAAGAGGAAATACTAGAATCAGGAAGAGTTTTGTACCATTGTCTCGCACAACCATCTAATGAATACATAAACATTTGCATCAATACATCTTCATGATGTATTCTCAGCTGATCCATGTAATCATGGAATTTAATTACATGATGTGCCGGATTGTCCTCTTCCTTTTCTCTGAATCATGAAAGAAAATCTCCCCATTCGTCCATGATAGGTACTGTATTTGGAAATCCCAGAACAGCTGAGAAATTAATCGGAGCAAATATCTGTGCCAAAATAGTATAAAAACCCTTTGACATCTTGGAATTGTAAAATCGCCTCTCGATTCTTCAAACATGGAGTCGCTTGGTGAATAAATCTGTAGTTAACCTAGTGTCCAGCTCCTGTCCACCATCAAGAGCTGGATCTGATCATTGTCATTCTTTCCCAAGGAAGATATCTTCGCTCCTTTGTCCCCAGCAACAACACCAGAAGATGTTATCACTAAAAGATGCACCTTGACTGCATAAGGAGCATGGCTAGTGAATCTTTAAAATTGGTTTAATGGGTAACTGAGTTGATAGAGTGATGGAGGTATAATAGTACAAAGATCAGGTTGGGGTTTAAAGATCAAACAACAGGAAGTGTATCATTGTAAAATACAGTAATAGGAAATACTACGAGCATGAATTTATAAAGAATGAATCTGGTTCTGCAACATGACATTTAAAGGTAATTGCACATCATTATAAGAATCTTGTAATGGATATCAAGACCACACACAAGATAAAATCATAACTAGATACAATTCATGTATAAAATCAAAACAGGCTCATGATCATAATCATTTCAAAGCAGTCATTTCATATTAAGATATACAAAATGCATATAGTAGTCTGACTTCCAATACATCCTCAGCCCTCTCGGTTGGAACTCTCCCCTTCTGCAATTTCTAATCCTGTCTTTTATAATATTACAGATTGAATAATCCTCCCCCAAAAGATGCTCTGTTGCAAATTTAAAATAAAGACAACCTCAAGATCCCTGGAAGGAAATATGGAGAAGATAGCTCAAGTGTCAGCTATTAATACCAGGTGTCCCTTTACCCAATATTTGATTGTCACCTCATCACCAATCGCCCTCAAAATATGTAACTGGCAATAAATATGGAACTAAATGTTTGAAGAACTCATTCTAATTCTCTATCTCCCAATACTCTGCCATTTCAAACTCAACATCTAGCTGAAGTGTTTGATGTGGATGCACCAATCTTTTCTGGCAGCATAGTTGTAAAGCTTCCCATAATTTAAGCGATCTCAGACTTTCAATCTTGTTTCCAATGTACTCTGCTATCTCATCAGTATTTAAACAACAAATGTAATATGATTTCTTTAACATTGATCTCCCTCGGCATTACTGGGCACCTGTCAACATTTATTTATGGCATTTGGATAGAGTACGAGCTTACTAGCATATGACAATCCTCTGTTCAACCACCGCAATATTTTAAACTTAAACTCAAACTCAGACAGGTCAATAACTGTTGTATTTAGTTAATTGATATCTGGATATTTTTTCATCAGTGTTCATCCAGCACTTATTCATTGAGTGTTTAGTGTTTGAACTAAGGTTCGAGCTATTGGCAGTTTTATTTCTTTTCATCTCACTTTAAAATTCATTGAAGAAATTATCTCAACACCTGCGGGATTGGAGATAAATGGTAATGTTGACACCATAGTAGAAAATTTTTATCAACAATATAAACACGTTGTACATTAGTTTGGCTCCTTGTGGACTTGGACTTGAGCATTAAACTTCAATTTTGATTTATGCAATGTAATTCCACATGTAATAAGAACAACCATCCAATAATGATAGTCAATCTCATCAACAATTCAACGCGTTGCTTCATGTATGTCGGTTCTAGCATTTGGTTCTTCTAAAAGTCGCCCTCGCATGCATGTGGAACAAATCTGTGAAACAAATCTAGCTATAAAATAGATTTGGTGACAACATCTGGCTCTAGCTGGGGATGGCATGCTCCCTGCGAGCTGCCAAGAACAAGTAGACTTTGTGCCTTTAATCCATTCCATTCGGCTGGAGTCTTCAAAAACTTGAAAATACACTGCTTATTAAATGTTGAAATTCAAGCAACTCTACAATTGAAACAATCCTTACATAACATCTGATCACACTATGCAAACTGAAACAAATACTCAAAGACGAGTTTATTTATCGACACTACTATTCTAATCACTGAACTCTGCTTGATCAAGTATAATCCCATTTCCAATGTAGCCATGCAAAAACTCCATCAACCAACCAAAATTTGCTTCCAACTTTGAGAATATACACAATCAGAAATATTGAAAAGCATAACTCATACTTACTTCCACCGAACTCTGTCTCTAAGAAATTAATGATAGAATATTTATAGTTCACTATAGAATCTAAATAACTTGCAACAAGATCATAAAAATTACCAAAAATGACCTCTTCTTGTTGCTTGCCTTTTGTGAATCCAAGATGACTAATTTCTGAAATGTATTGCTCGACTGATGAGGACTGGATGAATGGTTCTAGTAATTATTTGTCACTGCCTTCCTCAACACCTGATCGATTACTGTCAAAGAGTATATCATTGTTGAAAATATTAACAAACGCTGATGTAGCAATTTGCTGCTCTAAAATATCCTCATCTACATCATAAAAATGTTATTCATTGCAGGTTAATGTACAAGTCTGCAATTCTTCATCTGAGTATTCATCGAACACAGGCTAACCTTCATAAAAATCTGGGGCAATATTTACATTTGAGGTAATATCAAATGAAACCACATCTGCTTTATCACCATTGTATTTATCATAAATTGGGGCATCATGATCGATTTCTAAAGATGAATATTTATGTTCTATGATGCTATCATCAACTTTAATATCAGAATTTTGAAAAATTTCTTGTTGTAAACCAGAATTAGAGGAAGATAATAGGTCTTCTTCCTTCTTCATATCATAACCATCCGCTTCATCTTTACTACTAGAAGAATCTGCTACTAAACCCTGGATATATAATGCATATCCCCTACAACAATGCTCAAAAAGACACTCAGTTGGGTAAATCCTCTTACAATATGAATAAAAGGCATCATGAAAATATTTCAAAGAGGAAATACTAGAAGCAGGAATATTTTTGTACCATTGTCTCACACAACCATCTAATGAATACATAAACATTTTCATCAATACATCTTCATGATGTATTCTCAGCTGATCCATGTATTGATGAAATTTAATTACATGATGTGTCGGATTGTCCTCTTCCTTTTCTCTGAATCACAGAATAAAATATCCCCATTCGTCCATGATAGGTATTGCATTTGGAAAGCTAGGAACAGCTAAGAAATTAAGCGGAGCAAATCTCTACACCAAAATAGTATCAAAACCCATTGACATCTTGGAATTGTAAAATCGCCTCTGGATTCTTCAAACATGGAGTTGCTCGGTGAACAAATATGCAGTCAACCTAGTGTCCTGCTCTTGTCCACCATCAAGAGCTAGATCTGATCGTTGTCATTCTTTCCCAGGGAAGATATCTCTGCTCCTTCATCCCCGGCAATGGCGCCATAAGATGTTATCACTAAAAGATGCACCTTGACTGCCTAAGGAGCATGGCTAGTGAATCTTTAAAATTGGTTTAATGGGTAACTGAGTTGATAGAGTTATGGAGGTATAACAGTATAAAGATCTGACTGGGGTTTAAAGATCAAACAGCAGGAAATGTATCATTGTAAAATACAGTAATAGGAAAGACTACGAGCATGAATTTATAAAGAATGAATATGGTTCTGCAACAAGACATTTAAAGGTAATTGCACATCATTATAAGAATCTTGTAATGGATTATCAAGACCACACACAAGATAAAATCATAACTAGATACAATTCATGTATAAAATCAAAACAGGATCATGATGATAATCATTTCAAAGCAGTCATTTCATATTAAGATATACAAAATGCATACAGCAGTCTGACTTCCAATACATCCATCAATCCTCTCGGTTGGAACTCTCCCCTTCTGCAATTTCTAATCCTATATTTTATAATATTACAGATTGAACAATCCTCCCCCAAAAGATGATCTGTTGCAAATTTAAAATAAAGACAACCTCGAGTTCCCTGGAAGGAAATCTGGAGAAGATAGCTCAACTGTCAGCTATTAATACTATGTGTCCCTTTACCAAATATTTGACTGTCACCTCATCACCAATCACCCTCAAAATCTTTAACTGGCAATAAATCTAGAACTGAATGTTTGAAGAACTCATTCTAATTCTCTATCTCCTAATACTCTACCATTTCAAACTCAACATCTGGCTGAAGTGTTTGATGTGGATGCACCAATCTTTTCTAGCAGTATAGTTGTAAAGCTTCCCATAATTTAAGCGATATCAAACTTTCAATCTTGTTTCCAATGTACTCTACTATCTCATAAATATTTAAACAACAAATGTAATATGATTTATTTAACATTGATCTCCCTTGTCATTACTGGGCACCTGTCAACATTTATTCATGGCATTTGGATAGAGTACGAGCTTACTGGAATATGGCAATCCTCTGTTCGACCACCGCAGTCTTGTAAACTTAAACTCAAACTCAGACAGGTCAATAACTGTAGTATTTAGTTAATTGGTATCTGGATATTTTTTCATCAGTGTTCATCCAACACTTATTCATTGAGTGCTTAGTGTTTGAACTAAGGTTCGAGCTGTTGGTGATTTTATTTCGTTTCATCACACTTTAAAATTCATTGAAGAAATTATCTCAACACCTGCGGGCTAGGAGAAAAATGGTAATGTTGACACCACAGTAGCAAATGTTTATCAACAATATAAACATGTTGTACATTAGTTTGTCTCCTTGTGGGCTTGGACTTGAGCATTAAACTTCAATTTTGATTTATGCAATGTAATTCCACATGTAATAAGAACAACCATCCAATAATGATAGTCAATTTCATAAACAATTTAACGCGTTGCTTCATGTATGTCAGTTCTAGCATTAGGTTCTTCCAAAAGTCGCCCTCACATGCATGTGGAAGAAATCTGTGAAACAAATCTAGTAAAAAAACAGATCTGGTGACAACATCTAGCTCTGGCTGGGGATGGTATGCTCCCTGCGAGTTGCCAAGAACAAGTAGACTTTGTTCCTTATATCCATTCCATTGGGCTGGAGTCTTCAAAAACTTGAAAATACACTGCTTATTAAATATTGAAATTCAAGCAACTCTTCAACTAAAACAATCCTTACACAACATCTGATCACACTGTGCAAACTGAAACAAATACTCAAAGATGAGCTTATTTATCCACACTACTATTCTAATCACTGAACTCTGCTTGATCAAGTATAATCCCATTTCCAATGTAGCCATGCAAAGACTCCATCAACCAACCAAAACTTGCTTCCAACTTTGAGCATATACAAAATCAGAAATATTGAAAAGCATAACTCATACTTACTTCCATCGAACTCTATCTCTAATAAATTAATGATAAAATATTTATAGTTCACTATTGAATCTAAATAACTTGCAACAGGATCATAAAAATTACCAAAACTGACCTCTTCTTGTTGCTTGTCTTCTGTGAATCTAAGCTGACTGATTTCTGAAATGTATTGTTCGACTGATGAGGACTGGATGAACAGTTTTGGTAATTCTTTGTCACTTCCTTCCTCAACACCTGATCGATTACTGTCAAAGAGTATATCATTTTTGAAAATATCAACAAATGCTGATGTAGCAATCTGCTGCTCTAAAATATCCTCATGTACATCATAAAAATGTTCTTCATTGCAGGTTAATGTACAAGTCTGCAATTCTTCATCTGAGTATTCATCGAACACAGGTTGACCTTCATAAAAATTTGGGGCAATATTTACATTTGAGGTAATATCAAATGAAACCACATCTGCTTTATCATCATTGTATTTATCATAAATTGGGGCATCCTGATCGATTTCTAAAGATGAAGATTTATGTTCTATGATGCTATCATCAACTTTAATATCAGAATTTTGAAAAAATTCTTGTTGTAAAACAAAATTAGAGGAATATAATAGGTCTTCTTCCTTCTTCATAGCATAACCACCCGCTTCATCTTTACTACTAGAAGAATCTGCTACTAAACCCTGGATATATAATGCATATCCCCTACAACAATGCTCAAAAAGACACTCAGCTCGGTAAATCCTCTTACAATATGAATAAAAGGCATCATGAAAATATTTCAAAAGGAAATACTAGAAGCAGGAAGAGTTTTGTACCATTGTCTCGCACAACCATCTAATGAATACATAAACATTTTCATCAGTACATATTCATGATGTATTCTCAGCTGATCCATGTATTGATGAAATTTAATTACATGGTGTGTCGGATTGTCCTCTTCCTTTTCTCTGAATCGCGGAAGAAAATCTCCCCATTCGTCCATGATAGGTATTGTATTTGGAAAGCCAGGAACAGCTGAGAAATTAAGTGGAGCAAATCTCTGCGCCAAAATAGTATCAAAACCCTTTGACATCTTGGAATTGTAAAATCGCCTCTAGATTATTTAAACATGGAGCCACTCGATGAATAAATATGCAGTCAACCTAGTGTCCTGCTCCTGTCCACCATCAAGAGCTAGATCTGATCATTTTCATTCTTTCCCAGGGAAGATATCTTCACTCCTCCATCCCCAGCAATGGCGCCAGAAGATGTTATCACTAAAAGATGCACCTTGACTGCATAAGGAGCATGGCTAGTGAATCTTTAAAATTGGTTTAATGGGTAACTGAGTTGATAGAGTGATGGAGGTATAACAGTACAAAGATCAGGTTGGGGTTTAAAGATCAAATAGCAGGAAATGTATCATTGTAAAATACATTAATAGGAAATACTACGAGCATGAATTTATAAAGAATGAATCTGGTTCTACAACAGGACATTTAAAGGTAATTGCACATCATTATAAGAATCTTGTAATGGATTATCAAGACCACACACAAGATAAAGTAATAACTAGATACAATTCATGTATAAAATCAAAACAGGCTCCTGATCATAATCATTTCAAAGCAGTCATTTCATATTAAGATATACAAAATGCATACAGCAGTCTGACTTCCAATACATCCTCATCCCTCTTGGCTGGAACTCTCCCCTTCTGCAATTTCTAATCTTGTATTTTATAATATTACAAATTGAACAATCCTCCCCCAAAAGATGCTTTGTTGCAAATTTAAAATAAAGACAACCTCGAGCTCCCTGGAAGGAAACCTGGAGAAGATAGCTCAAATGTCAGCTATTAATACCAAGTGTCCTTTACAAAATATTTGACTGTCACCTCATCACCAATCGCCCTCAAAATATGTAACTGGCAAGAAATCTGGAACTGAATGTTTGAAGAACTCGTTCTTATTCTCTATCTCCCAATACTCTGCCATTTCAAACTCAACATCTGGCTAAAGTGTTTGATCTGGATGCACCAATGTTTTCTGGCAACATAGTTGTAAAGCTTCCCATAATATAAGCAATCTTAGACTTTCAATCTTGTTTCCAATGTACTATGCTATCTCATCAGTATTTAAACAACAAATGTAATATGATTTCCTTAACATTGATCTCCCTCGGGATTACTGGGCACCTGTCAACATTTATTTATGGCATTTGGACAGAGTACGAGCTTACTGGCATATGACAATCCTCTGTTCGACCACCGCAATATTTTAAACTTAACCTCAAACTCAGACAGGTCAATAATTGTAGTTATTAGTTAATTGACATCTAGATATTTTTTCATCAGTGTTCATATAGCACTTATTCATTGAGTGCTTAGTGTTTGAACTAAGGTTCGCGCTGTTGGCGATTTTATTTCTTTTCATCACACTTCAAAATTTATTGAAGAAATTATCTCAACACCTACGGGCTTGGAGATAAATGGTAATGTTGACACCACAGTAGCAAATGTTTATCAACAATATAAACATGTTGTACATTATTTTGGCTCCTTGTGGGCTTGGACTTGAGCATTAAACTTCAATTTTGATTTATGCAATGTAATTCCACATGTAATAAGAACAACCATCCAATAATGATATTTAATTTCATCAACAACTCAATGCGTTGCTTCATTTATGTCGATTCTAGCATTTGGTTCTTCCAAAAGTCACCCTCACATGCATGTGGAAGAAATCTGTGAAACAAATCTAGTTATAAAACAGATTTGGTGACAACAGAGTCATTTTCATTCGACATATTAATTCTTTTCAGTAATTCCTAGCGCTTATCTAGAGCCCATACTCAACGCTAAAAACATGGAGTTACAAACTTAGGGCAATTCCAAAGATCCTCGCTCAACACTAATGCTAAGATGTACTTATAGGATACACCTAGGGATACAATGGCCAAGGATCCAATGTTCCAGAGCTTATGGTCAACATCAACTTGGAAGGCTCCACGGATTATTCCCAATACTTCCAATTTTATCTTTTCATTTGCTTCAGAGCTTCATGCTCAACACAAATTTTTTCATAACTCATGTGTTCCAGAGCTTCTCACTCAACACAAATATAAACACTCATGTGTTCCAGAGATTCTCCCTCAACACAAACATCAAATACCCATGTACTCCAGAGCTCCTCGCTCAACACAAACCATCTCATCAAATATGTGCTTAAGGGTACATGCCCAACACATGAAATCATATATAAAACATATGTAATTGGCTTATGCCCAAAATATCAACAAATCATCATGTTCATATGCGGTGGGGTCTTAGACCCAGTATACCAACTAAACATCAAAGTAACATCATAATCAATGGGGCTTATTCCCATAAGTGTTAGATCAAAATTCGGGATATTACATCCCACCCCGCTTAGAACTACATTGTCCCTAGTGTTCTAGGGACTCAGAATGAAATCATGAAACAAGGCGGGGTAAGCCTTTATCATGGTGGCTTCATTCTCCCAAGTAGCCTGATCGACCTTGAAGTGCCTCCATTGCACTTTCAACTAGACTATGGTGCGCTTCCTGAGCTGCACCTCTCTCTTATCCAGTATATGAAGGGGTTCATGTGCAAACTCCCCTTCAAGTTCCACTTGTAATAAGGAATGATCAACCACATGTTTAGTATCATAAACATATTTATTTAATAAAGATGCATGGAAAACATTATGGACTTTTATGTGAGCGGGTAACGCTAATTCATAAGCCACTAGCCCTCTCTTAGCAAGTATCTCAAAGGGTCCACAAAATATAGGTGCTAACTTACCACACCTTCGCAAGCTCAACAAGCTTCATTTTTCTTTTACTTTCAAGTAAACATGGTCACCTATTTGATAATATTTATGTTTTCTTTTCTTATCCGCGTAGATTTTCTGGCGGTCTTGTGCTTCTTTAAGGTTTAGCTTGACCTTGGTAACCAATTGTTCCAAGTCATTTAGTAATCCAGGCCCTTAAATGAGCCGATCCACCGGGCTATCCCAAGTAACCAGTGTTCTACACTTCCGTCTATAGAGTACCTCAAAGGGACTCATGTTGGCGAAAGTCTGGTATCTGTTGTTATATGAAAACTCTACAAGATGCAGGTAATCTTCCCACTTGGTGGGGTTGTTCATGACATACATCCTAAGCATGTCCTCTACAATCTGGTTTACCCTTTCGGTATTCCCATTTGTCTGTGGGTGGTAAGCAGCTAAAGTTGAACTGCATCTCTAATCCGGAGAATAAGTATCTCCAAAAGTTCCTGGTAAACTTAGTATCGCGATCTGAGATGATTGCCTTGGGTATCCCATGCATTCTAAATATATCCTTTAAGAATATGTCAACAATGTGTACTTCCTTATAGGTCGACTTCACTAGAATGGAGTGTGTTGCTTTTGACAATTTTTCAACTACTACAAAGATAGAATCATTTTTCTTCTTACTCTTAGCTAGACTTGTGATAAAATCCATACTAATGACGTCCCACTTCCATTTCAGAATGGGTAATGGCTGTAGCAACCCCTAAGCATGATGGTGCTCAACTTTAACCAACTGACATTCTTGACTGTAATGTCCCCAAAATTTGAAAATAAAAAAAAAATTATTAGGCTAGTCATTTACTGCCTGAGCTGGACATTATTTAACTCTGCGGAATGTGTTGTACTTTGTTTGTTGTGCTAAATGTCGTAATCTATTCTTATGTCCTGCTTTCATATTTTCAAATGTAGTTATTGATGTAATATTTATGTTGTCATGATGTTGATTACTATCTTGATCTATGGTTGCGCATCTATATGTATGTCAGTTGTTTGATTACATACTCATTGGTTATAAAGTTTGATTACTGTTGTATAAACAATGGCTGACTTAACTTGTTATTGAAAAGGGGTGGAGTGGCAAGACTTGTTTCCCTTGTAAACACCTGAGAGGTCAATTTTTTCTACTTGTCCCTTTGGGGCTTACTTAGTTCTTACGAACTAATCCCTTTATTTCCTTGTCACGTGCAGGTGCACTTGACGATGGAAACTGCTTAGAGAAACTGAATAAGACGTACTGTCGTTCATCACTAGCGCTCATCTTGGGTGAAGAGGGACTTACAGTCCTATCCTAGTGATTAATATCACTGTTGTTAGTTATTATTTATACAAGGCTGGATGTTTCACTATCCTATGTTGTACGGTTTACCATTATGGTTATTACAGATTTCACGACAATGTTGTAATTACTACTACATCTATCCTTTATGTGGTACATATTTTATATGGTATTAACACTTGGTATCTTGGTTTGTGTATTAATATGGTCTTGGTGTATTAATTTAAAACTTTGTAATAGACCTTCCATGGCATATTTCATATGCCATGGGCTATGGATAAACCTTATGCATTCAATACCCATATTGGAAAATATGCAATGCACGTTGGTTTGGCATGGTTTAATTATTGGCATGAACTATACACTATGGAAATCGAATTATGTTAATGGAGGCCAGGGTAGCGACATTAATGCACATCGGAATGCATGGGCCTCAAGCTTAGGGCTTGGGCTCTCGTGTTGGTTTGGTCATTTGCAGCAGGGCTGCATGAGCTCTACCTCTACGTTGTGTGTTGGGGTGGAGCTTGGAAGGTACATATTCCACACTGGTTTAACAACATTGTTTTTTTTGTTCAGTTTGGGTTCAAATCATACTCCTTATCATGGCTTTATTTTGTGTTTGTGGGGTGCAGGGTTCGAAGAGACGGGGCCGTGGGTCGTGGGTCGTACTCAGGAAATTCCATGCCCATTACAGGTAAGCCCTACTGTACAAGTTTAAAAATTGTCCCCCTCTTGCATGGTTGTTGTGACAAAATTTAAAACTCTTCATGGGTTTGAATGTTTGGTTCTGGTTTTAATGGTTGCGTTTTGGGAAAGGGACTATCTCTATAATGAAAATGTAAGGCATCAAGTATGCGTGTAATGACTTGGGGTTTTGATGGGGTTTAGTGCCTTTGGTTCGGGACTATTGTATTCATATTTTATGAATGGAAACTCTATGTGGAAATGTGGCTTGGGAAGACTTGGCAGGCTCTACGTATTGTAATTTTGGTTAAGTTCTTGGTAATGGTGGAAGCACCATTGCTTGCAATGGTGCAAGGCCGAGGTTATACGATTGTGTAGTTCCTTATTGGATTTTATAATGGTTATGTATATATATACAATATTTGCATACTGTTCAATTTCGTGGGTATGACTCTTATTCGTTAGCATTGGTTAGACTCTGTGTGAAATCGTAAATCTTGTTTAAATTCTTTATATGGATTCATTAACTATGACGTTTGGATTTTAGAGACATACTGTAGTTGGCAATGACGTTTCCCACCATTAGAGATGTGACTGTGTGTTAAATGACTTATCATTTTTATATGTTGATTCGTGGTTAATGAATACTCTATGTATAAGAGTAGTGACTGTGGATGTAACCCTTCCCTGGGTGTCATTGTTATTCGCATATCGTTGACATGGTTGATACAGGGTTTAAATGCTTTGTTTTATGTAACGGGCCGAGGGCCATGAAACATAGTTACTACGTGTATTTTTATTTGGGTCTGTTGACCTCTGTGTAGAGATTAGATATATTTGATTTATGGTCTGTGTATTTATAGTAGCATGGTTTTAATAGTTGAAACGCTACAGCATGTGGTAGAGATAATAACGAATCCTACAGGATTCAATATGGTGACTTGTGAATAAAAAGACTCAGCAGGAATTGATCCTGGGTCGCTATGGTTGTAAATGTTTATAAATGTATGGGTTTATTTTGGGCATAAATCCTGCAGGAATTGATCCTGCGACCTCTATGTATTTATGCTACATTTTTATAAGAGAGTTGTGCATAGCATTATGGTTGAATTATTATGAATCGCTCCTGTGATCTATTGGTTATTTATGCTTTGTTGTTAATGGGAGTTGGGCATAACGATGGGGTTGATTTTATTATGACTGAGATGGATGTATGTTGATTATGTGGTTTGGTTATATACTTTAGACCATTAGATGGTCTCGATATCTTGACTGTAGATTTGATTTAATATTTATCTTTGAATATGGAATAATGTGATTTTGATGTTTTCAAGATAGACTATAGCTTCATCCCATTAGAGGTCTCGATAGCTTGAATGTTTGGCATTTTAATTTGTTATTTGATTTTAATTATGTTTATACTTAATAATGGAAATGATTTGTTTCTTAGGTTATGGTTTTGCTCTGTTATTTGCCCTCTATATAGATAATTGAATCACTTGGGAACTAACATGTTCCACCCAACCATGACCCAGAATCGTTCCTGGTTTTAGTCTGGATCCCCCCGAGCTGGTTCCAACATGCAAGTAGCTTAGAGCTCCTAAGGTAAGGCTTCCCTAACTGGGATATTAGGTCTGAATCAGTTCTCTTTTTTCCTCTTAGAAAAATGTTCTCCAAGAACTCCCTTGAGAAATATCAGGCAAAATAATGATTCCAAAAATATGTATGAGATCCCAAGCCTCTCTTTGGCTTGGGTCTTTATAGGCGGACTTTTCAGTCAAAGGGGAAGTTAAATCAAGAATTATTTGATTTCTTGATTTAACCCTTTTATTTAATTTAGGTACTTTTTAATATTTAACATAGGAACTTTCAACTAGTTCCTATTTGGACTTTTGTAGGTATTATACTATTTAGTTATTTTTAAGTAATAATAATAATAAATGGAGCCTTTCTTTCTTTCTTATATTATGATCCCTAAACTTATGACACTTTCTTCATTAAGGCCATTAGGTAGGTGGTTAGGTCTACTAGGTTAGGCAACTCTAAACATCCTTGCATGTTGGATTCCCTCATATAACATGGTAGTTCTTCAGTACTTGATGAGATACAGAAATTCAAAATTTCATTTAACCACTTGTGAATAATTCAGATGAGATCAATATTTTACTCGAGTCATTTTCACTCGAAATCCCTTGGAACATGGTTGGGTGGAACATGTTAGTCTAACATGTATCCATATCCCATACTCAACGCTAAAAACAGGGAGTTACAAACTTAGTGCAATTCCAGAGCTCCTCGCTCAACACTAAGGCTAGGATGTACTTGTAGGATACACCTAGGGATACAATGGCTAAGGATCTGATGTTCTAGAGCTTAAGCTCAACATCAACTTGGAAGGCTCCAGGTTTTATGCCCAACACTTCCAATTTATCTTTTCATGTGTTCCAGAGCTTCATGCTCAACACAAATGTCTCAAAATTCATGTTCTCTAGAGCTTCTCTCTCAACACAAATATAAATACTCATTTTCTCCAGAGCTTATCGCTCAATGCAAAACATAGATTTCCCATGTGCTCCAGAGCTTCTTGCTCAACACAAACATCTCATCAATCATGTCCTTCAGTTTCCATGCCCAACAAAAGAAAACACACACACACACACACACACACACACACACACACACACACACACACACACACACACACATATATATATATATATATATATCATATGCAATTAAATTACACCCAAAATATCAAAAAATCATCATGTTCATATGCAGTGGGATCTTTGACCTAGTATATCAAAATAAAACATCAAGGTAACATCATAATCAATGGGGCTCATGCCCATAAGTGTTAGATCCAAAATTCAGGATATTATATTGACATTTGGTGATAAACAACGCTATGTCGACCTTCAACTTAGGCCAGAAAAAGTGTTTCTTAACTGCGGTTATCATCTTTTGATATCCCGGATGCCCCGAGTAGGGTTTCCAATGAAATTTCGTGAGGATGCTAGACCAAATGTCCCCTCCTTCTGGAACGTACAATCTCTCCTTGGACCATAGCAGTCTCGTTTCGTCTACCTTGTACTTTTTTGTTGCTGAAACAACCTATCCTCTTGGACCTTCTTGAGGATTTAAACATAGAAAGGGTCAACTCTGTTGGTCATTCTAATTCTCTCATGTAAATACGAATCAGTTTGACTTAAAGTCACCTCGTATATCATATGAGTTCGTCGGTTCAAAGCATCAACAATTTTGTTCTATTTTCCCTTTATATGCTTTAGCTTGAAATGGTACTCATTGAGGAAAGTCAAACATCTAGCTTGCCTAACATTCAGATCTGGTTGCTTAAATAAATACTTCAGACTCATATTGTCTGTCTTCAGAAAGAATTTCTTTCCCATGAGGTAGTGCCTCCACATCTTCAAGGCATGGATGATGGCCGCTAACTCAAGATCATGGGTGGAGGTAGTTTTTCTTGTGTTCTTTTAACTTCTACGATTCATAACAAATCACGTAATCGTTCTACAAGAGGACTCCTCCAAGCCCTTCCTTGCTTGCATCTGTGCAAAAAACCAAATCCCCGTCGAGATCCGCAATTCATAGTATCGATGTGTTTGTCAAAATTTGTTTAAGATTTTGAAAACTTTCCTCGCACTTTGTCATCCATAAGAACTTGTTTGCCTTCTCTTGCAAAGAGGTCATGGGACAAGCTATCCTTGAGAAGTTCTCAATGAACTTTTGGTAATAACCGGCTAATCCCAAAAAGGATCTAATGTCGGTGACACTAGTAGGGGTAGGCCAATCCTCTATGGATTTAATCTTTTTTGGGTCCACAACTATCTGCTTCTTAGAGATGATGTGACCCAAGTACTGTATCTCTGGTTCGTAAAAATCACATTTACTAAACTTGGCGTAGAGATGGTGTTCACGTAACACCTGTAGCACTATGCGTAGATGTTCCTCGTGATGCTCTTTACTCTTAGAGTAGACTAGGATGTCATCTATAAAGACCAAAACAAATTTATGCAGGTATCTACTAGATATATTGTTCATCATACACATAAATTTCGCGGGTGCATTGGTCAACCCGAATGGCATTACTACAAACTCATAGTGGTCGTACCTTGTACGAAAGGAGATTTTGTGAATATCCTCATCACGAATCCGTACCTGATGATACTCAGACCGTAGGTCAATATTCAAAAAGATCTTGGCTCCTCCTACTTGATCGAACAAGTCATCAATCCTAGGGAGTGGGTATATGTTCTTGATAGTCATCTTGTTAAGTTGGCGGTAATCGATGCACGTACACATCGTACCATCATTCTTCTTTACAAAATGTATTGGTGCTCCCCAAGAGTACACACTTGGTCGGATATATCCTTTCTCAATCAACTCCTGCAACTGCAGTTTGAGTTCCACCAATTCTGGTGTGCTCATGCAGTAAGGGGCTTTTTAAGCCGAAACTGATCCTAGTGTCAGTTCTATGGAAAAGTCTAAGTCTCGTTTTGGTGGTAATCCTAGGATTTCCTCAAGAAATAAATCCTTCAAGTATATGAGAACTGGAAAGTCCTCGATGTGTTTTTCTCTCCTAGCTTCTATTTCCTATATGTTCACTGCAAACAGTTTGTAGACTTTCCTAATGCACTTCTTTGCTTGTAAAGAGGATATCTTCCTTACAAAAAAATTCTTAGGTATGCCAAGAATCTTTACTTGATTCCCTTGGCTATTTGTACACAATATTTACTTGTGTAATAAATTGAGCATGACATGGTGTTGTTCCGAACAGTCCATGCCGATAAGTATATCATACAATCCTAAGGGTAGGATGTTCAGGTTTAATCTAGTAGGATAACCATTCAGGTTTACCTCACAGTATTTAACTATTTCAGAAAAAAAATTGTTTTGTACTTGTGGATAATTGCACCAGCCAAGGCTTATCATGTTTAACTTTGCCTAGTTTACATATATCAACAATTTTAGGCGATACATAGCTCCGGCAAGCATTGAGGCCAATCAGTATTGAAATAGAAATCTTTAAGGTCTTACCTTCTAGCTCAACCATGGTAGCCTGATGGTATTCCTGTCGTCCATCCAAGGCTACATAAATCCACGATGTTCTAGCTATGTCCTCTACCGTTGGTTCTTCTTGTAAGTTGTGCAAGACTCCATTGGTCTTATTCTTACAGTCTCGGGCATAATGGGGCCCTTGACATTTCCAACATTTGATTTGCAGTGGGGAAACATTGGCTCCCCCATTTGTTGCTGGCTTGTTAGCATTTTGAGCTAGTAGATATGGTTTTTTACCTGTTTTGTTGAAGTTCTTGTTGGCTGGGAAACTGTTGTTCTATTTTCGGTAAGGTGGTGGGTTGAAACCCGGTTTTTGGTTGTCTGAGAAGGTCCTAGACTTGTCTCTGCTTCTGTTGATGTTCTCTTGCCTCAGTTTTCCATGCTTATAAAAAATCCTAGATTTGTGTAAGGTGGTGTCGAATGTTTTAGGCATGTCGAATTCAATCCTTTCCCATAAGTTGGGAGGAAGACATCCTAAAAACTTTTGTATTTTTAATTTCTCGTCCTTGATGTATGGCACATAATGCAACAAATCCAAAAATCTATTAATAAATTCATCCACAGTCATGGAACCCATCCTTAACTCGTGAAACTCTTTCACCTTTCTATCGAAAAACCTTTCCGGCGTGTATTTCTTGTGAAACATATTGCGAAAATTACTCCATCGTATTTCTCTTACCTCATCTTTCTTGGTATGCTTCAAATCTCTCCACCATTTAGCTGCTTTAGCATTTAAATTATAGATGGCTAGGAGGGATTTCATTTTGCTATAGTAGTTATGAACTCATAAATATTTTATCATAACTAAAATCCATTCTTCATCTTTTTCCCCTGTGTTCATCTCTCCTTCATAGGTTGGGGCTTTTATCAACCTAAACTCTCCCTGGAGATTGTCATCATTTCTCTGTTTCTTTCTGCAAGGAAAAAGAGAAACATCACTAGAAGGACTGTGACAACCTATTTCTGGAGGTTCATGAGCATGTTCTTCTTTTCCTTCTTCTCTCGGGCTGTTGGCCTGTTTATGATAGAATTCTTTCTTGAACCTGTTGGTTAAATTAGTGGGTTTTCCCTACGAGATTCCTCCCATCATGTTCTGCATCAATGCTTCATTAATTGCTTGTTGTTCCTTTCTTTCATTTAGATTATCATCTCTGAAACTCTGTAAGTTTGCTTGAAGACTTTGTATGGTTTTCAGTATATCAGAATTTAGTTCCACCACCAGTTCTGCTTCATGTGTGGGGATATTCAAATTTCCTTGTCGGTTGTTGTCTTCTTCCGTGTTCATGATATGAACTGTTCTTTTAAATCCTGTAATTGCAAATTTTTAATAACAGGAAAAATTTATGTTAGCTAACAAAATTTAAAAACATACTTTATTTTCTGCAACGAATGTCTGGTACACCCATTTGGTCTCTTAGTGTTGAAACTGGGCTCTGCTACCACTTGTAATGTCCCCAAAATTTGAAAATAATAATAAAATTATTAGGCTAATTAATTACTACCTGAACTGGACATTAACTTATCTTATGTGGAATGTGTCAAACTTTGTTCACTGAACTAAAATGTCGTAAGCTATTCTTACCTTCTTCTATATGTTTTCCTCGATGTGGTTATTAAGGTGAATCTGTAATGTATTTAAGTTACTTGATCTAGTTTAGATGGTTACAATTTTCATTGATTACTTCTTATCATGTATTTATGTGTATGTGTGTTCAATTCATAGCTTACTTACTGGTTATAAGTTTTGTTTATTGGTTTATGGAAAAACCTAACTTAACTTGTATTGGCAAGGGGTGGAGTGGCAGGACTTGTATCCCTTGTAGGGTCCCTTGGAGAGGTAACTAGTTTTTACTTGACATTACAGGGTTTACTTAGTTCATATTGAAATAATGCACTCTCTTTCTTTGTTTTGTGCAGGTGCACTAGGTGACGAAAAACTGGCTATGATAGTTTAAACAAAGACATGCTACCTATTCTAAACTATGTTACTGCTTGGACGATAAGAGGACCATAGTCCTATCTTAGTGATTATGGTTGCTATTGTTAGAGATTTTGTTTACGCATGGTTGGGTTTGGTTAGACCCACGTCTATTGGTTTTTCATTATTATTTATGGTTCTAAGACTTCATCAATTGGTCCCTATGTGTATTATTTAAAATATATGCTTGGAGTATTTATAGGTCCAAAGGTTTGGAAGGCTTAAGTCTCAAGACTTAGCCATGATGTAATTAAAGTTTAGAGTTTTTAAACTATATGTTATTGCATGTTTTAAGCCATTCATGGCATATTGCATATTCCATGAATCTTGTCTTTAACCTAAGTCCACGATGCATAACATGGGGTTTTAATGCACAAGGAATTCCAATATCAAATCATGTTTTTGGGTTTATGGACTATATACATGGGGATAAAAATCGATGTAGTGGTCGACAGGGTGGCGGAGTAAATGATCCTTGGGAGTTGGGGGTCTCAAGCCCTAAGCTTGGACTATCATGGAAGAATGGGTCATTTGGGATTTCGTTGGGTGAGCTCTGTTCGGCTCTCTTCTCTGTATCATGGCGTGAGGTATTTCTTGCATCTTCATTTTGGAAGGTATGCCCTTCACTTGCTTTGCAATGTTGTTTATTGTTGTTTCGGATTGAAGGATTGACATACTTCTCACATCTCGTTTTCCTTTGTTTACAGGTAGCAGGGCCTTCACTGCGCAGGTCGTGGGTCTTTCAGGATGTCGGCGCATTACCCTTCACGGGTAAGCCCTATATAAACAAGCCTAAACTTGTTCCTCTGCGTATGGGTGTTTTGATAGAGCTTTAATCTCGTCGTTTGATGAATGAATACTTGTGTGCATTGGGAGTTGCGTCTGTGTACATGTCTGTTTGCAAAAATGAGAAGCATTCATAGATGCGTAAGCAATTTGGGGTTTAAGTTGTTGGGTTTGGATTTGGAGCCTTCGGGCCATGATTATCATGACTCTACTCTGTAATAATTTTTGGGTTGGTAGTTTTAAATTGTGACCGTGATTATTTATGCAAACTCTACGTTTTAGTCACAGTAATTGGTTTTGAAAATGGTGGCAACACCATTGCTTGCAATGGTGCATTGGCTTGGAAATAACACTGTGTAGTTTTGTTACTTATAATATAAATTATAGTGGTTAAATAAAATGCATTCGCCGTTGTGTATCAATCGTGGACACAATTCCTGACTTGGCAAGGTTTTGAATCTGTGTAAATTTGATATCTGTAGTTTAACTTCTCGTTTGGGTATTTAATAGAGTTGTTTGGGCTTTAGAGTCGTGCCATTGCTGGCAATGACACTCTTGTGTTTTAGCTTAGTGACTGTGTACATATTAGTGAAATGTTGATTTTATGGTGATTTACGATTATGTTACTTGCATGGGCATTAAGTTTTGGGGATGGTCGTGAATTGTGGGTTATCCTTGCGAAATGGATGTCATTGCTATGCTTAGCGTAGATAGTGGGTTTTATGGTTTATATTAATGGATTATTTCTTTGTTTCTCGGCCGTGAGCCACGAAATGGTTACAACATATAAATTGGGGTTTATATTAATGTGTGGAAATGTTGGAATGCGGTTTACAATGTGTATATTTTGTTTGGTATTTTAATTTCTGGAAACGTTGATAGGGAAACGAAATCGATTTGTGGTTGATTCTTCTTGCATTTAAATGTTAATAGCGTAGACTGTGTGGAATAATGGTAAGCTATTATAGTGTACATAAACTATGGTGAATCGAACCCTACGGGATTCGATGCTGGTTGTGGTTGGAATGTAACCCTTGTTTTTAAAATGTGAGCATGCAGAATTCAATCCTGGGATACGTAGGTTGTAAAATATTTGGTGTGTAGTTTTTTTTGGTGTGAATCCATACATGATTCGATCCTGTAACCTCTAGATTTATACGATATATGTTAATGTAATTTGTATTATATTATGGTTGTTTTCTTATGATGTTGGTAAAAGTAATATGGTTCTAATTTTTTTAAATTATTCCCACAGAACTTAGAGGTCTTGTTGACTTGGCATTCGATGTTGTTTTGTTTACAAAATGGAAATGATTCATTATAGATTAGTTTTATGCTATGTTATTTAAATTTTCAGCAAGTTATAATTAGGTCATAACATTCTGCTTTTAATTTAAATCAAAGTTGTAGATAGTAGTTTGGTTTATTATAAATAAAACTAAGCCTACTGGCAATATGAAATATGCCAGCAAAGATAAGACATGGTCTTTGTTTTTAATTAGTTCTAGGTTTTGAACTTAAATTAATAGACAGGAAATAAATTGCAGGAATGAAATAGAAAACAAAACCCTAGACAGGAAATAAATTTCGGAAATGAAATAGAAAACAAATCCCTCATGTAGATAGCACTAATGGTGCTTATCTCATCATGAATGCAATATATTAAGATAACCTGGTTAAAAGAAATAAAAAATAACCTAACCTTTGATAAATAAATACATCTGTTAATAAACAATGAGAATCGAAAACAAAACCCTTCTATAAATAACCCTAACCTTTGGTAAAATAAATATAACTGTTAATACACAATGAGTTTAACCTGCAAATGTGTAACACCTCGGTTTTGACCCCATTTGCATTAAATGTATATGATGTAAATATTGTAATTAATCATGGTGTGGAGATAAAGGAAAAATACCCACCATTGATTTATCATTTTATGTTTCGGCGATTAAAATCAATGTCGATGGTATTTTGTGCTAACCGGAAAATTATAATTTTGGACATCATGTAAATATGTGATTTAATTAAAAACCCACAACCAGCTATGTCAATGCAACACTAAAAGAGATGCAGGCATGATTTCCTAAGGATAAGGGGGGGGGGGGGGGGTGTATTCAAAACTTTGGGCCAATGGGGAAAATCCAAATGTCAAAGGGAGAACCCATCAAACTATCAACTACCCATTTTGTCTCTTGTGCCCAATCATTTAATTCTACTAGAAATTGGTTGAGTTAGTTGTTGCATGGGATGGGCAAGGTATGGAGGTCAAAAATTTGAATTGGGCAGAGCACCAATTTTTGGAAAAATGTATTTTGACTTTTGATCCAAGAAAATGCCCAAAAATGCTTTCCATTCCCTCACACATACACGTTTTTTGTCTTCCCCACATTTTTGGCATAATCCCCATTGATTATGATGTTACTTTGATGTTTTATTTTGGTATATTGGGTCTAGAACCCCCCTTCATATGAACATGATGATTGTTTGATATATTGGGCGTAAGCCATTTACATATATTTTATGTATGATTTTATGTTGGGAGTGGACCCTGAAGCACATGATTGATGAGATGTTTTGTGTTGAGCGAGGAGCTTTGGAGCACATGAGTATTTAAATGTTTGTGTTGAGCAAGAAGATTTGGAGAACATGAGTGTTTATGTTTGTGTTGAGCGAGAAGCTCTGGAACACATGAGTTATGAAAACCTTTGTGTTGAGCATGAAGCTCTGAAGCACGTGAAAAGATATATTGGATGGTCATAATCCCTGGAGCCTTCCAAGTTGATGTTGAGAATAATATTTGGAACATCAGATCCTTGGCCATTATATCCCTAGGTGTATCATACAAGTACATCCTAGCATTAGTGTTGAGCGAGGAGCTCTAGAGTTGCACTAAGTTTGTAGCTCCATGTTTTTAGTGTTGAGTATGGGTTCTAGATAAGCGCTAAGAGTTACTGAAAAGAACTAATTATGTCAAGTGAAAACGACTCGAATAAAACATTGATCTCATCTGACTTATTTATAAGTGATTAAATGAAATTTCAATTTTTTGCATCTCATCAAGTACTGAAGAACTACCATGTTATAGGAGGGAATCCAACATGCAAGGAGGTTTAGAGTTGCCTAGCCTAGTAGACCTAACCCCTACCTAAAGGCTTTAATAAAGAAAGTGCCCTAAGTTTAGGTATCATGTTATATGATACCTAAAGACAAATGTTAACAAATTATATATGTATAAGTATATATTTTATGCATGATATGTATAAAGAGTAAGCATAGTAATAATATTAATAACTATAAGAAGTAAGGAAAGGATCCATCTATCATTATTATTACCAAAAGATAATTAAATATTTAAATACCTTCAAGAGTCCAAATATGAACTAGTTAAAAGTTCCTAAGTTAAATATTAAAAGTGCCTAAATTAAATAAAAAGGTTAAATCAAGAAATCAAATGATTGGGTGGAATGTGGTAGTTCCCAAGTGATTCGATTATCTATACAGAGGTCAGATCTGTCTGTGAATTTGTTAATATTGGGTATTTGAGTGTGCAGGTTTTCAACCATTGAAATAGCTTCATCTTGCACGTATGAGGTTCTTGGTTTTTCCCTTTCATATTGTACTAGTTTTACTATGATGAAATAGGTTGAATTCTGGATAATTATGTAGTAGTTGTCTGCTATAAACTAGGTTATCTTTTTTGCAGTTCTTTTTCTGGCTATTAGGGTAAAAGATTCATTATCTAGTTCATTTTTAAATACTCACTTCCTAACCAAGTATTTAAGGATTTTGTTTTCTAGTTAAACTCTGCAATTCATTTCCTGTTTTATAATCTAAGGGTTTATGTTTTTATTTCTAAGCTCTTGTCTACAGTTTAATTCCCGTTTTAACTTTATTTTTCAAGACCTATAACTAATCAAAACATAGCCTAAATATATATATTAATTCTAGTGGCATATTTCATATTGCGAGCAGACCTATACTTAATATAAATAAAACCGACTAGTATATGTAGTATTAGTATGAGCCCTAAACAGAACCTAAAATTAAGTCATTCCATTGTTTATTATAAACAAAACCATAGCCAAAATAACAAGCTACGAATGCCAAGATAAAACCATCAAGACCTCTAAGGTTCTGTAGCCACTTTATAAATAAACAAGATTATAAATAAATCATTCTCATCCTCATTATTAAAAGTAATCCATAAATCAAATATACAGTTAAGCCATCGAAGACCTCTAAGTTCTGTGAGCACCATTGCCACATTCATAATAACCACACCATACACTTAATACATAAGAATGCAATATCCAAAGCTTATACCATAAGAGAGATTTCCACATAATAATACAACCATAAAACTAATCACAGAACTCATTAACTATATTGTATAAATGAAATGAGGTCACATGATCAAATCCTCTGGGCATGAATGCCCAAACAAGATATTTCAATACTCATCGTTTACAACCGTCGTAGCCAGGATCGAATCCTGATATGCTCACGACTTACATTCTTCCAAACATACATTTAAAAACATTACTAAGCAACGACTCATGTAGGATTCGTTAGTAGCATTTAAACGCTGAAAATAATTCATAAACCTTTTACACAGTCTGCATTACAAATCAAAATTCAAATGACGTAAACGCAGATCGAAATTGTTTCTCTGTCAACGTTTCCCCGTTTTGATTTCCAAACCCCAATTCTTAACCAACATTGAATCCTGTAGGATTCGTTAGCTACATTTTCCAAACGATGTATCATTTTCATTTATACAAACTACACAGCCTATGCTATAGAATCGAAATCCATAAACATTGAACTTAGAATGGAACAGTTTCCATGTCAACATTTCCCTTGTCTTTTACCAAATCCAATACACAAGCCGTATAATAATGCAATATATCTCTAACATAGAAATTAAAAACCCAAATTACAATTACACGCTGTATCCATTTCGTGGCTCGTGGCCGTGTACAATACAATGCTCCATTATATACAAATAGTAAACCCCTAACATAAGTCCATTAAAATCCTGTCAATGCTAAGTCATAGAAACGACACTCTATTCATAAAGATAAACCCCAACAGTTACGGCCATTTCCAAATAAACATCCCTGAAAATATTAATCAACACAGTCATGATACTACATGGAAAGAGTGCCATTTTCAAGTAATGGCATGGCTCTCAAATCCAATCAACACTGTAAAATATTCAAATAAAGAATGAACACGAATTTACCAAAATTGCCAATTAAAAACCATAACCATGATATACACACCATAAGCTAATGTTGTACAAAATAACCACTGTAAATTAATATAAAAGTTTACACAGTCGTATATCCAATTCCATGCACCATTGCAAGAAATGGTGTTGTCACCATTCTATCAAACCCAACACATTAACCAAAAAACACAGAGTCTGCATTATTCACCATGGCCAACTTTAAACTAACAGAGTATTCATTTACAAAGATGGATTCCAAACAGTCTCGGCCCAAAGGCATCAACCCATCCAAAAACCTCAAAATGATAAACGCATCTCTAGATGCTTTACCATAAAATTACATACAGTCCATTTTCCAATCGCAACCATTTAAAACCCAAACCCAGCACTCATCCAACGATGATCTTCACACTCTGTCACAACACCCACACACAAAGAAGGAATGATTTTTCAATCTGTTACAGCAAGGCTTACCTGTAGAAGGTAATGCGATGGCCACCTGGGAGACCCACGACCCAAGCCGTCGGAACGCTGTGACCTGAAACAAACCAGAAGGAAGATGAGGAGTATGTCGAATTCCCAAACTGAACAACTAAACAAATGCTACAAAACCAGACTGGAAGACATACCTTCAAGCGCAACCAACCTCCAAGCTCCATGCCATAGTGCAAACCAGAGACAAAGCTTCCATAACGAAATCGCAAACGAACCATACCTTCACGCTAGTCCAAGCCCTAATCTTGAGACCCCCTCTTCCCAAGGCACCACATTTAGCCACAATGCAATACATAAACCCCAATATTGTTAACGTAGACTTAGGATAATCCATAATTCGTGGCATAAGTATTATGCCATGAATGGCTTGCAAAATTCTTTCCACATTATACCCAAATATCTTAATGAACATAGGGCTACTATTGGATATAGTAAGCCCTATACATTACAACATAAACCATATCAAAGTTAAGTACATGTTTCAAATTAAATCAAGGTCGTAAGAACTTAAGCAATAATGGTAACCAGTACAAACCTAGGCATAATTAAACCCATCCTTGCATGAATAACAACGCCAACGACCGTAATAATAATCACTAGGATAGGATTCTAGGTCTGTTTTTCATCCAAGTTGTGTGGTAGTGAGCATAGGCAGTATGTCATATTTCACTTTTATAGTCATTTTTCCGTTGTCAAGTGCACCTACACGCGACAAGGAAAGAAATGCATTAGTTCAAAAAGAACTAAGTAAGCCATGTAGTGACAAGTAAAAACAGTTACCTTTCAGGTGTTTTTACAAGGGAAACAAGTCCCACCACTCCACCCCTTGACAATACAAGTTAAGTCAGAAATATTCATAAACAATAATAAACAGTATAACCAATGAGTAAGAAATTGAACGTACATACATATATATAAATACATAACCATCGAACTCAGAAATTAAGCAACATAACGACAACATAGCATTACACTAATAAACACATGGGGAAAACATAGAGAAGGAAGTAAGAACAGCTTACGACAATACAGTGCAGTGAAACAAAGTACGACACATTCCGCATAAGTTAAGATAATGTCTAGTTTAGGTAGTATTTGACTAGCCTAATAAATAAAAAATTCAAATTTTGGGGACATTACACCTTGATAAATGATTTGGGCCCACATTAGGTTTACTAGGTTTTACTATCACCTCAAAGTTGAATTCCTAAAATAAAAACAACCATAGGAAAATTATCCCCCCCCAACAATGGCTTATTCACTAAGTATTTTATCACAAAATGATCAATGAAAAATTAAATGTGTTTCCTATCAAATAATGTGTGAATTTTTGCAACACATATGCCATTGCTAAACCTTCTCATTTGATGGTGGTAAGATTTATTTCTGGATTTGAAATTTTTTGACCAACAAATGAAACTAGGTGATCTATATTACCTTCTCCTAGTTGCATCAGTATAGTGTTTAGAGAAATAGAAGATGTGTACACATGTACATGAAACAAATTTGTCCAATCCAAAAATAGTAAAATAGGCACAATCACTAGTTTATCTTTTAACAAATCCAATACTTCTTGACATTCATGAGTCCAAACATACTTGCTCTCTTTCTTCAATAAATTATCCAACAACACAATAATATGACCATAATTCCTTATGGATTTCTTGTAGTATATATTGTGTCCTATTATTGCATGCAACTCCTTTATTGAAATTGGGGTTGGCATATTTACAATGAAAACAACCTTCATCAGATCCACATGCAAACCCTGTTTTCATACTACATGTCCCAATAAAATTCCAAACAGTGTATAGAAAATACATTTCTTTAAATTCAATGAAATATCTAATATCCTGCATCTATCCAACATCAAACTCAATACTTTCACATGCTCTTTCATTATACTGAACACAGTCATCCAAATAAAATTCCAAAATTTTTTGCATAAAATATTTGAAATTTGCTACCACAATTCAAGAAAAAATTATTGATGAATTCTCCAATCCGAAGGGCATTACCGTGTATGCACATGATACCCATTTAGTTGTAAACATAGTTTTTTTCCTATCCTCCCTTGCATTTTAACCTAGATACACTGAGAAACCGTCCGTGAAAGAATAAGCTTCTCTATATCCCACATTCTCCAGCATTTCATATGTAAATGGAGTTGGAAATGGATCATGGATACAAGATGCATTCATAGTTTTCAAGTCAGCATGGATCTTGATTCCCCTAATATTATTATATTGCACCACCATAGGATAGATCCACTCCTATAACACATTGTTTTTTAGTCTAATTTGTAAATGTGATGTAATTATCAAAAGTCTATATGTCAAAATTATATGGTCTAGAATACCATGTATAATGTAAATGATGTATATGATTTTTAATATAAAAAAAATACTAACAACATCAAGTGAAGAAGGGTGAAAAATATATGGGGGATATGATTCTACAAGTGGAGAAAGTGAGAGGGGATAATGGGTGATAACTCTAGCTAATTCCCTAAACCTTCATGAATATGTTTAACCAAAGTTCCTTAACCTTGGTGTGTCACATAAATTAATTATGGGATTAGTTATCCGATGTGATATTAAAAAGTGAGAAGTGGATATTTTTCGGGAAGCCACATGTCCATCCATAACCATGCATGTATCTTGTTGGGAATTCATTCTGAATATTATATTTATTCACGCATTCATTTACTTGTTCTATCATGGAGAGGAATGCATGTTCCCATGGATGAAGAAGGGTAGGTGGTCACTAAGTCTACCTTCACACTCAAGAAATAACCTTGATAAAATTACACACCTTACCCTAATAAATTGGTGCATATGGGCTCGGTTCCCCTGGTATTGAATCCTAGACTGCAGTTGGATTATCGAGGACACTGACATGGAGACATATTGACTAACTTGTGGTCGAGCACTTGAAGGGGGTGGAGACACTTGAGGGACTACAAAGCAGAGAAGGGGGTTCCATCCCTTGTGTTGTGTGAGATGATGGGGGATGAGTTCATGGTTTTGAACAATTGTGGAGGGGTGCATTATCCTAGTTGGTGTTGTAGAATTGAAGGAGTTGGTATTTCCTTTTAGTTGGTTCTAGAGATTCGAAAAAGTTGGTGCTTCCTTCTAATTAGTGTTAGAGAATCTAGGGGGTTGGTGCCTCCTAGAATTTGGTGCTTGTAAACTTCAGAGATTAGTGTCTCTAGAAGATAGGTGCCTACAAATATTTGTAACCGTTGTTTATAGAAAGAACGTATTTATGTGGTTTTCTCTCTTAATTGGTTTCCACGTTAAAATATTGTGTTTCTCGTATTCCGCATTTTTCTTTACTACTACTCAATGTGATTGAAGGATAATGTGAATGTAAATAAGTTTCAAAAGTGTAAAATTTGTCCTATATTGATTCACCCTCCACCCTCCTCTCAGTATAGTTGAATATTCTAACAATTGGTATCAAAGCGGGTTCCTTCAAAATAACTTAAACTCTAGAAGGAAGATCTCAAATACATATGGTTTGTGAGTAATTTTGTTTCATAATGGACAAATCCCCTTTGTTCAATGAAACAAATTATGCCTTATGGAGCATAAGAATGGAAGCTTTTTTGCAGTCACTTGGACATTTGACAGGTAGTTGAGGATGGTTATACAATTCCAAAAGCTCCACCAATAGATGCATCTGCGAAAAAAATTATGAGGAAAAAGAAAAAGCAATGAATGCAATTTCAAGTGGCTTATTAGATTTTGACAAGAACAAAGTGAGACAATGTACATCAACTAAAGTGCTTTGGGACAAGCTACAAGATCTATACATAAAGGAATCTCTTCTTGAGACTATAGAATCCAATCATGTTGATCAATAATATGAAGAGGACCAACATGAAGAGACATCTAGAGAGGAAGCAACCTTTGATTATTCAAAAGATAACCAACTCAAGACAAATGCAAAAGCTATTTAAGAACTAGATGGAGAAAAAGAAAATTGTGTAAAAAAATATGGCACAAGCAAAGGTAAGGTACCTTTCAAATGTTACAAGTGTGATAGAATCAATCGTTATGCTTCAAAATGTCTATATGCAAATGAAGAATGTTATGTTGAATAATATGATTGCAAAGAGGAAAATTGTACATCCGACGAAAGTGATGTAAGTGATAGAGATTAAATCTTCCTCATAACCTTGGATGGTGTCACTAACAGTTGTGAAAATAGAGTTCAGAATGGATGAAGAAGTAGATCTTGAAGGAGATATTATCAGTGCTCTAAGTGAACTATGAAAAGTTGAGATATAAAACTAGTCATCAAGAGAACAACTGCAAATGTATCAAAGTAATATCAAGTTTCGAAAGAAGAAACTGAAATGATTATTATTGGTCTAAAAGAACAAGTGGAAGAGGCTAATAAGACTAAAGATACCTTGCAAAATCTACTAAAAGAAAAGGAAATTTGTACTAAACATGAAGGTTAAATTGTTTCCTTGGGAGAAGAGATAGAAAATTCAACTATCCAACTGAACAATACATGAAGTTTGAAAAGAGTATTGCAGTTCTAGATGAGATTCATGGTTGTCAAATATCTCCATTTGATAAAACTGGCCTTGGATATGATTGAAGATCTATAGTTCAAGTGAACAAAAAGCCCAAGAATTATACTGATGATTTCAAAAATCATGGTGAAAGAGAGGATAACAAGAAAGGAGAATACGATGTCTCATAGAAGAAAGATAACACAAGTAGCTTCAAGAAATCATGCCTTTCAAGGAATCCTTACAAAATCATGTATAAAATTTCTTCCTTGGTTATTGTTATTCTTGCATAAATTTAGGGCACAAATAAATTCATTGTATATCCTACACAAGATATAATTATATAAGAAATAGAAGTGATCATGGACATTTGAAGGACAACTATGTGAATAGTAGAACTGTAACTGCTCATGGGATTGGTAACAAAAATTAAAATCCATTTGGTCTACTAATGGATTAAAGTATTGTATGTTACAAATGCAATAACCCTGACCATAAGGCATGTAACTACATAAGCATTGTAGAGCACTCCTTTAAGGAATAAAATGCTCTAATCAGTTTTGAAGAGAAATCCAATAAAGTTTGAAGAAAAAGCAAGAAAAAAAATGAAAAAGGTCAAATAACTATATATGCTAAAGACACAGAAAGGAATCCTATTTCCAAGAAAAAGAAAGAAAAGTTCTCAAGAGTATAGAGAATGAAATTAAAATAGCAAAGGCAAGAAGTATGTGGACTATTCATTCATGCTAATAATGGATGTATAGGTCACATTTCAGAAAATCGTAAGAAGCCTCTTATATTGAAGTTGGGTAGTACAGTGGATGAAAGAAAAAGCTATCTTAAATATGATAATTAAGCATGGACTATTTTGCATGATGAAAAACTGGGAGATGATTCTCTCAGCACTCCTTCTTGATCCTTTATCTCCAACATACTTAGGATAGGGAATACAAAGAAAATTTCTGAATATTTGAAATGGTGTGGAAGTTTCCCTAGAATGCTTGAAGATATTTGAGTTTAAGATAAAAGGAACAAGAGAGCGGTTAAATAAAATTGGAACTATTGAAGACCAGATCTGTAGGGACTTATAAACATAAACATTCCTCTTGATTGAAAGGAAAAATAGAGCAACTCATGGAATCATTCTTCATGAAATTATGGAAAGATTCCCGAGGGATCAAAGCATATTCATTGCCGGGAATGGTCATGGCATTTGAAAATGAATATTTTAGCAACAACAAATGAAATTTTCTCTAACAATTTGAGGTAGCATTAATGAAGATTCATATACATTTTGTGACTGCAGTTGGCATCAATGTTTAAATATTGATTTAGAGGATTGTTTGAGGTAGAGTATGAGGTTGATTGAAGATCATATTTGGAGCATATTTTGTGAAGAGTCAAAGGGTTCATTGAAGACTTCTTAAGAATAGTTTTATGAGAAAAAATAAAGGATTGTTTGGAACACATTCCAAAGTAGATTGTTTTGGGGATCATCTTGGAACAACCTTGAGAAAACATCCCAAGGCTTGATAAGGTTACATAAAAAAGACAAAGACAATGTATTTCAATGGGTCTATCTAAGGGGCACACACATGTCAAAACTTCAAAAGACTCACTACGTATAAAGATCATCCAACTACATTTAAAACATTGACAACATCCTTTGTTTTGAAAAGACCACACCATCAGCTATGATAGAGACAATATGCTACAAGGGGAGCCATTTAAATAAAAAATCACAACCAAAAAGTGGTAGCGCAGTCAAAGGGGCAAAAGTAATTTTTCTTAGAAGATTGTAAGGAAATAATTTCAGAAAGGGAGAGTTCTAACAGTTAACAAAGATACACATATTGAAGATTAAGGGAGAGTTCTAACAGTTAACAAAGATACACATATTGAAGATTAAGGGAGAGTTCTAACAGTTAACAAAGATACACATATTGAAGATTAAGTGCATAGTCTTAGGGGAGAGCACTCCCAAGGTGAAACACAAGTCTAAGGAAGCAATCCCTTACTAATGATGAGGTTCTACAAGAAGAGGGAGAATTATAAATAGGAAATAAGGAATAGCCACAAGATTAAGCATAAGATCAAAGGGAGCAACCCTTTTCCATTTATGTCAAGGGGCGGGGGTGGGGGGGGGATCGCACAGGTGGAGAAATTGTAGATACTGTGCATAAACAAAATTGCACAAATACAAAAAATTACTTAGGGGGAGATATTGCAGATAGTGTGTAGAAATAGAATTGCATGAAAACAAATTGTGTTGATATAGAAATGGAGATAAGCGGATTATCTATATTTTTGTTGCAAAATTGTCTAAGGGTTTCCATCAATGATAGAGGGGGAGATTGTTGAAAATATTATTTTCGTTTATGTTAAGTAAATGATATATTGTTTTCATTAATTTCAAAGACAAGGAGAGACTACATGTAGAGTTTGCAAGATGAAAATTGTTGGAAATATTGTTTTCAATGTCTAGTTTCGATACCATATCTTTGAAGGAATTTCAACTATATATACTTAGCTTAAATCGGAGTATAGATTACATGGTTGGAAATATTGTTCTCATACCTGTCCAATGGTATATCAAAGTCCCTCTAACTCCATAGTAATTAGGAGATCAAAAAAATTTGTAAACACAACCTAACCAAAATGTTAGGTTGGCCCTGACAGGACATTGTACAATGTTATGTCAGCCAAGAAAGTGATTTAATACTTGTATAAACAACTGGAGCACTCTCCTCATTTGGAAATCTATCCAACAAAGTATGAAGCTCTAAAAAGGTGCACAATTCAAGGAGAATATTAATTTTCTTGGGTTCTTGAAGAAGATTTCTTGGATTTTATTGAAGATGTTCTAGATTCTTGAAGGTTTTTTAAGGATTCTTGAAGATGTTTTGAAGGATTTCTAAGGATGAGGAGGCGCGCCTTGTGAAAAGGAAGGGATGTTTTCTTACAAGTTCTTCTATGGTTTAAAGTAAGTATTGTGATGAATCTGCATCAACCAGGGTTATCTTGGGCAGTGTAGAGTGCGACAATGTGACAATTGTGAAGATTATCTTGCCAATGTAGATTGAGACAGTATGATAGTTATGAAGATTATCTTGCATGGTGTAGAGTGCAACATTCTCGTAGTTGTGAAGATTATCTTGCGTAGGGCATGGTGCAACGATGTGACATTTCGAAAGATTATCTTATGTAGTGCAGAGCGTGATAAGAAAGTTGGTGTGCAATATAGTAGATAGGATTGTCATGTGCAAAGCATAGTGTGTTAGGTGAAGTGTTGCACAATATATAAGTACATAAATCAATGAGTTGGTGCTTCCTTGTAGTTGGTGCTGGAGAATTCAAGGAGTTGGTGCTTCCTTCCATTAGGTGTTGGAGAATCTATGGAGTTGGTGCTTCCTCCTAGTTGGTGTTAGATAATCTAGGGGGTTGATGCCTCCTACAATTGGGTTCGTGTAAACTTTGGAGATTGGTGTCTCCAACAGATAGATGTTTGCAAATCTTTGTAATCATTGTTTATCGAAAGAACATATTTTTTGTGGTTTTCTCCCTTATTGGGTTTCCAAGTTAAAATCTTGTGCCTCTTGTATCGTGCATATTTGTTGTCTCAGCTGCTCAAAGTGAACGTCATGTCCTATATTCACCCACGCTCTTAGTATAACTAAATATTCTAACACGTTAACTAAATATTAATAAATGACAAATCTCAATACATAATCTTTTTTCAATGATGATGCACCTTTACATCCACTACCTTATTATCATAAACTAATCAAATACGAATAAAAAATTAAACATCAATATTATAATTTATTTCACAATATTGTTATATGATATTTCATCAATTTTTACCACTTATTAGCTAAATAATATCACTTATTAAGTAATTAATAATAAAATCTCATATATGTACGTAAACCATTCTCAATAATGTGCATCACTACTTCTACCCACTACTATAAAGTATTAACAAAAAAATAAATGGCATTTCAAATCTCTTTTCTCAAAAACGTTTGAATGCTATTCACACCAACATATTCATACATGTTAACTACATAATTAAATATCAATGTAATTATTTTTAAAATTAAATACCTTGTTCCACTAACATACTATAAATTATTAACTAAATATTGACAATATCAATGTAATTTTATTTTTTTTAAATTAAGTTCCTTGTTCCACTAACATACTAGTAAATAGTAACTATTTACAATTATTTATTTGAATAGCCCAAAACCACTCATTTTGAGTAAGCTCAGCTTAGCAGAGTTGAGTGGAGGGTGGAGGGCGTTTGGACACTCCTCACAAGTTTGGAGGTTTGTTCAATAAATGGATGGAAAAAAGTCTTACTTTCCAATTATTTCATTCAATGCAAATTTAGTTTTTTAAAGTAGGTACTTGTTCCACTAACATACTATCAATCAATAACTCAATATTGACCATTTATTATTATTTATTTGAATAACCCAAAACCAGCTATTTTGAGCTGTAAAAGCATCGCTTACCAGAGTTGAATCAAGGGTGTTTGGACGCTCCTCACACGTTAGGAGGTTTTTTCAATAAAGGCATGAAAAGCTTCTTACTTTCACATTTTTTTTCATTCAATGCAATTTTTTTTAAATTAGGTACATTGTTCCACTAACATATTACCATTTATTAACTAAATATTGATCATTTATAATTATTTATTTGACTAACCCATAACCAGTCATTAATGGAGGGCGTTTGGACACCCCTCACAGGTTTGTTCAATAAATGCATGGAAAACGTCTTACTTTCACATTATTTCATTCACTTAATCTCTAATTTGGGTCAATTAGAGAAGAATAGGGCGATAGATCGAGTTAAGGTATTTGTCCTTCCATTTCATTTAGAGTTGCTAGTAGACAGTTGCCCTGTTTTCTTATCATATATTATGTTGGAAATAATTTCTCAGTGTTCAAAAATCGCTACGTGCACATTGTTAGAGCCTGATTTTGATACCCATTTCTTTTTTTCTTTTTTTGTTAAGTAACTTAAGGTGTAAGAAAAAAAAAGGATAGAATGTTATAAGTTAAGTAACTTCTATGCAACTTTTTATGTCGAGGTGATCTACTATTTTTCTGCACAAAGAACATGGGTTACTTCTATTATGTTATTATCAATATTGTTCTCATAAATTACATGTTCTTGTTTAGTTCACATAATCCTCAGAAACATTGATAAGATATTCTATTTCAAAGGTTTATTTTTTAGGCCTATGATGACACACGTGTTAGAAGGTCCCAAAAATGTTGTTTAAGGATAAAAATGGTTAATGACCAACTTTAAAACAAAATCAATGTCATCTCTAAGATGTAGGGCGGTAGGCTCATAAGTAGGGCGGTAGGCTCATATGGTACTTGCGTAGATATTATTTGGATGAATACTTATTTTCCTTAATTGACGATCCATAAGGTCAAACCTTATGTAATTAACCCTTCCTTAACCAAGTGTTGAATCCAATCTCTCCTTCCTCCTTGTAGTAGTATGCTTCCTTACTTTAACCATCAATATATTGTTATGAAAGATCTTGTCACTTATTTTAATGTGGCACTAGAAGAAGACATGATTTTGTAATGCACTGTGTGTATAGTAAGATGAGAAACATTGAAATTTTATCATATTATGCTAGAGTACAATCATCCAATATGATAAGGAGGGAACTTAAAAAGAAAATCAAGAAGTTTCCACAATGATATTATAATGATTTTGCAATGTAAAGAGTGCATAGTAAGCTGAGAAACATTGAAATTTGATCATATTAGGCTAAAGGAGAATAGTCCAAGATGATAAGTAACGAACCTAAAGCAAATCAAGAAGTTTCCACAAATTATAGTATAACTTTTGGTGAGAAAAACATTAGCTAAGCAAAGAGTTTGATCATGGATATTTTTATAATCAACTAAGTCCATACAATTGGAGCCATGCCAAGGAGAAATTCAACCAAAATTTTCTAAGTATGGCTTGCCAATTAGTTTTTTTTTATCAAAGTTATGAAATAGAAAAAAATGGAATAATTATTAAATGCACATTGCAATTATCAATGCCTATTGTCAATTAGAGGACAAAGAAATAGTTCTCTTTCATAAACGTCTAAATCTAGCACCATAATTCAAATGCAAATTAACCAAATTTTACCATACTACTTGTTGAATGCAAAATATAGTGTGTGCTGTAGACACACACAAATATAAACAATGCATAGATGCTATCATGATTAGACACATCAATAGATCAGTAGATGAATACAAACACGCATGATGGATCATTTTCCATAACTCTAACCCTCCCTATAATCCCTTTTGAAATATGAAAACATAAGAGACAAAATGATTTATATTCCCTTCATTACATTATAACTATATATATGTTAACATTGTAATGTGAATTACTTATCTTTTATTTCCATTAAAAATATGAAAAAAAAAGTTATTCATATTCCCTGTATTACATTATAAATAGATATGTTAAGATTGTATTGTGACTTACTTAGTTTGATGTATAGTTGAAACTTTGCTTTGTTAATATTTTGTTATAAGATTGATTTTATTAATAAAAACTTGATAATTATAATTTACATTATAATAATGCTAATTTTATTGAGTCTATACCTAGTGGATAACTAAAAGTGGGGCGAGTGGGGAGCCTTTATGTTTTTTTAAGTAATTATTGCACATCATTCCATATTATCACAATGTTATATTAATTGCAATGTGTGTTTCATGTAGTCATGAAAATTCATCATTTTTTAAATAGCTTGTCTAAATACTTTTTTAAGACAACATTTGAATATGTTATTTGACAATAAGATATTTTTTTTACAGCTTTAAGTGACATCTCATGGCTTCACATCATCGAAAAAAAATTGTTATTTCAAATTAAATTTATCCACTAGCTATTCCAGTTTGCAATGTCCTTTATGATGCCATGTTTCAAAAGCTAAAATTCATAATTGTTGTGTATCATGTGTCTTTAAAAGTATTTTCCAAATATCATTGTAAATATCTTTTATTTGGCCAAATATAGTAGTGAGAGTCATATATGATGACATTTTACCCCTGGAACATTGGTGTAGTAGGTGTATTATTGGTGATCAATATATGTCTATCTTGTAGTGCATTATATGCAGAAATATGGAACTTACAAGTGATGGTTGTCAATGTTATTGCATATAAATTCATCACTTCATTTATGAATTACTATTTTTTCATTGTATTCATTTAAGTGCGAAGCAATTAACAAACATTATAACTTAAATTGCTTTGAAAGTTTATTGCACTTAGATGCAAATTCATATTTCAAATTTTTAATTTTTGGGGGAAGAGAGAAGCATTGTTAAAAGTAGAGTATGGATATGGATTGTTCACAAAAATTATTGAAAATAATATATAAATTCCAATAATATGGTTTTGATACTTCACACTTTGGAATGGAAGTGATGCTTGTGACTTGAGTTTTAGTTATTGGTAGCACAAATTTAGACCGAAGGTCCAAAAAATAGGACTAACAATAATCTTATAAGAGTCGGCATTTTCAATATTCATGGATGAATAAAGTATCACCCAAGAATATTACAATGATTATTGGAACATAGTACAGCCTAGGATTGCACACAAGTTAATATGTAGTTTTCTCATGATTCATTCAATGTAACACGTTATCTGTAATACATAAATATTCTGTCATTCACAGAAAAAAGAACAAACCATCTATTTGCAATTGTATTCAAGAGAAAAATTATTCATCATATATACAATTTGATGATTACTCTCTACATTACATAAAACTATAAAACAATAGTAATGATAACCTTAATATTCATAGAAACAACCACCTTCTCTGTCAATAGTTAACAACCATTAACTGTCATTAACAACTATTTAACTAACAAACCTTCTCCTAATAATTCATTAACAATCCTTAACTAATGCTTAGTTTACACATTATTCCATCATCATATACATTTCATTCTTAGTGTGTGCTCTCTATATTTATTGTGCTAACATACGAAAAAATACTCATGCATGCAGTCTATCATGCTTACCAAGGAATAAACTATAGAACCAACAAGTCTCCAACACTATTTTTGGCTTGCCCTCAAGCCAACAATATTCACTTGGAAAAAAATTTTAAACTAAAAAGAGATTTCATTTTATCTAGTCGACAAAATTCTCAAAATGAGCATCCAAATCATAAAACAATTGAAGCAAAACTTCAAAATTATGAACAAATATATTAACCTTCTATGTAGTTGATGTCCTTGTTGAGGCTTCAAAGATTCATCCAATTGTAATGCCATAACAAGTTTATCATGTATATTAGCATAGCGGGAGTAATGTTGCTCGACCCATTGTTTGAAAGTCGCCACTTTGGAGGATAATTGTTGCTAATAAGTGTTGGGAAAATTATATGATAGAATTTTCTATAGTTAAATTGTCAATCCAAGTTAGTAGATTGATGAGACACTGTGCAAAATTTATGCAAGAATTTAAACTCCAAAGTGTTTCAATACTAACTATCTACTTAAAAAAAATCCCACATTATGCATAAAAATTCATAAAAACCATAATCTCAATGGTGCTAACACTATCCAACATGACTATCAATAGGGTATCCATCCTTGTGCATGCATTTGATTGTTGATGTAAACACTCTGAGAGATCCTACACTCATACACTAAATCAAATCCAATATAGGCCCTCAACCAATGAAATCTAATCCAAAAGCGAGTAATCTTACAACTAAATAGACAGAGCTCCCTTAAGACGGTGTATTCTCCAACAACATTTGAACAATGAAATACTTGATTTCCTACAACTTTTGACTCGTTGATACTCTAGAGAACCAACCTCTACCCAATTTGAATTACAATAAACAGTCAATCATTATATGGATCAAGCCTTAGACTCTGTAAATAGAAAGAACATGAATATATTTCAATATAACAATCTTCTATAGGAAATAAAGAAACACAATTAATCAATAGCTAATTCATAACCATATCAGACAACTGCAATAGAAATAAGATACTTTGTTCACAATCTTATTGAAGCTACCAAATGGAAATATAAATGCATAACAAAGAAAACAATATGACAATAACTAAGTGCCTACCAATGAAGAGGCCCTCCTCGAGTCGTAGACACATTAAGCTAAATAAATCTTACACATAAAACTTATCTGAATATAAAGCTTTATATTAATAGAAGTTTAAACTGATACACATTTGCAAAATGAAAATATCAATGCCAACCCCAATTCAATACATGTTGTTTTTTTATATAAATCAACTCATGACATCAACAAACTAATGATCTCCCTAATTTTAGTCATTACAAATTAAACTTAGTATTGGGAAGATTCCATGTCGGGAGGCATGGGATCACCCCTTATAAAACCATTCGGTATTGATGACATCCAATTGAAACATAACCATGTTCTAAATTGGGCCTCAGAGACCCGGAACATCTCAATCATGATGATATGGAACTAATGTGGAAACTATTCATTAAGAAGTGCCACATATTCATCAAACAAAGGATGCCAACAACAACTTTTCGAAGCAAATGGGGTGCATATCATGGAACGTGCATTGTTTTTGCAATACTGAAGTGTATCTACAGGACTGGGTCATTGCTAAAAGACTAGGTCGTTGTTGCAATAATAGATCGTTGCCGCAAAACTGGGTGGATATCTACAAGGAAATCTCATAATGCTTCCAACCAAGTCATCATGTCAATCTGCATGAAATCTACCTTTTCAATCCATTTAAGAAAAATAAGACAATTAAAATGAACCAATTGAGATACCTGGAAACTGAGGACTTGGTAATGGTTTAATTGGTTACTAACAGGAAAAAATTGATCAAAGGATGATAATAATCGATCAAATTAGGGTAGAATAAATCCTTTCTTGTAACAAAAAGGAGTAAAAACCATAACCCTATAATATCATCTAGTAGAGGTAATTTGTCGAGTAGAGTAAAAATGTTTGCCATGGCCTCTATGTGCACACACATGAGAAACATAGAAATAGACTTCTTCTTTACCCTAATTTTTTCCTCACGTGTCTTAATATGATCATATTTTGTGTCCATTTCAAGAACGTCTTGAAGATGCATCTAATGTAAATATATCGAGTCCACAAAACTAGAAACTCCCACTGCACTATATTTCTCCTTTTAAAATAATTCCTTTGTGTCACTTAACTTCTTCTTCAATTCCAACTACTTTGGTGTAATACCCATGGCTCGGATATTATAGTTGTTACTACATTGTAAACATTTTTGTTATGAAGCTTGTACATAGCATGTTTATTATTTTAATATGAAATTAGAGTTGGTTGTGATGAGGAAAAACGTTGAAGAAGAGATCCAAACATTAACCAAGGTTGGTGAGGGGGTAAGGTTTACCCATGTACTGTGTTTACCTTGATCATTTTTTAGAAAACTAAACCTTATGTTAAAATCTCAAAACCCATGTTCCTAGTCCAAATTCAAATGGGGAGTATTTAACAATTAGGATAGCCACGTAGAAATCCAAGGATGGCACTCGTCTCTCATGAGCGATTGAGGAAACAAGATGGAAAAGGTGTGGGCAAGGAGAGAGTGGAGGGGTGTGTGAGTCTAGTCATTCGAACTGTCTGGGGAAAATTAACAGTTATTACTAGTCTCTTTATGTTACGAGTCGCTTGTTGCTACCAATTGTTTGGAAGATCCATGAATCCAATAACTCTATGCAAATTGTGAATTGTATAATGCAGGTTAGCATTTCTTTGTTGTTAATTACTAATTATAGATATGAGAATTCCTCTATTGAGTTTATTGGGATTCTTTGTGTTGGATGAAATTATGTTCTTTAAATTTTGTGCTTGCCATTGTATCCCAATTGGTTGAATTGACTAGTTACATGGTGATTTGAGCATGAAAACTTGAGTGGACTTCTGACACTAGCAATGACAAGTATCACTGTGTGTCTGTGAAGGAACTATATGGGTTGAATGTAAAATTGGCATGGAATTGGTTTAAATACCATTGTTTTCTTGTTATAATACATAAAATGCTCAATTTCCTATGTTTCATCCCTGAGAGTAAGCTAAGGGGATTGGTGAGATTCATGTGGTTAAGGTTTGGATCTTTGCTCGAGGGTGGACTTGGGAGCATAAATAATATACTTTGTACAAGTCATATCGTTGTGTGGATTCTGTGGTTTATAATTATATATGGGATGCATGTTCATTTTTAGCATGATTTTTATGGAAATCCATGCTTATAGTATTTTTGTACATAAAAATATGAACTCCGTGTAAATAAATTCTAGGAATTAGTAATTTCTAATTAAATATAAACTAGCCTTAGTTTGTTGCTTTAACCACTTGTCGTAAAACTCATTTCAAGGTAATTTTAAACACCCATATGTGTCATAAAATTCATTTCAAGGTAATTTCAAACACCAAGATGTATAAACTTACCTGTGCATTACCCAACTGTTACGCGTTTATTATATGCATATTCATTTAGATGACCTCTAGCTAGGAAAATTGGGAATTAAATTCTTCTGGTTGTAGTTATTTGTTTAGCAAATTGTGGAATTTGTGGTAATCTCTTGCTTTACCACTCTCCTTGAGTGCAATTAAAATTTAACGCATTTATTTTATGTTTTAAGCATGGCTAAAAATGCCCAAATTGTTGTTGATTTGTTAAATTTATGTTTAACTAATAATTATGGAAAAATAGTGAAAGACCATAAAAATGGCATGGTTCATTTATAAACCACAGTTTTGAATAACTATTTTAATCACGATTACCATGGACTGAGGCATAATTACTATGCTTATCTTAAATGGTATTGTGAATTTATAAACCATGGGTTGAAGTGGTTTGTAAGGTTTACAAATACCATGGGATTGGTATAGGTGTTGTTTACATTAACATTACAAGAATTGAATTTGTTAAGTTAGGAACAAAACCATGAACTAGTTTGTATGTGGTTTACAAATATTATGGGTATGGTTTGGATGGTTTTCTATTTGTATTTACATTTCAAGAATTGAAATTGTTAAGTTAGAAGAAAAACCATGAACTAGTTTGTGTGGCTTACAAATACCATGGGTTGGTTAGATCAGGAGCAATATATGCGTCATAAACATGTTTTGGTAGTTGAAAATAATAGGAGATTATGATAATGTTGGAATGTTGTTTCTATTTTGAATAAATGGAATTTATATATAAGAGAAAATTTATAAAATTTAAGTAGTCATGTTTACAAACGTTATACACTAAGCATTTTTATTAATGGGAAATATTTTAGATGTTAATTTCTAGGTTTAAACCAAATTGAAAACAGTTGGTTTTCTAAATTCAATATATGTTAGCAAACTTGTTTTAAGTTAAACATTAGTTTTGATCATTTGAATTGTAATGTAATTCTAACTGTTGTTGTCAGTTTTGAGATAATGTATATTTTGTAATTACAATTCAAACTATTTTTATTAATATATGGTTTGGTAGATATGTATTATGCATTTAGTAATTGTCTAAATAAATTATGGATCTCATTAAAGGCTCAAAATTCCCCAAAATTGTGCATAAGGTAATTTTGCATTTAATTAATTTACACACAAAAAAAAATGGTGTATTTAGTTTAGTTTGGCGTAATTTTTCTTGAAGTTCCTCATTATGTGTCTTTAGAGTGTGAACACCATGCGCTTTAGGAAACTTTCTTTCAATTGGAATAGTATCACTTTCCTATTGATCATCAAAAGGAATACATGAGTAAGGCTCATAAAATGCATTAGTCAAGGAAGCATGTGTATCCACATGTTTGTAATGTTGTCTCTAAATGTCCACATATGTATGACTAAGACCCCATAACACCCACCCAATTGTTCTATGATAGCCCCTTAATTGGAATGGAGTTGTTGGGAATAAACTTAGGACAAAGAAATATCCACGGTTGATGAATCCAAGGAAGAACTAGAAGCATCATGAGTTGTTACGACCATTGGGTCAATCCTAATAAATATGTTCTCGGTCGCACGAGGGATATTTCAATCAAGAATATATCTCGGACCTCAAGATTTTTGTAATGTTCTAGTATTTATCTGGTGTGGTGAATGAACTGCTTGGCCTAGAACTAATAGATGCATATCATATCACAAATCACTCAAGTTCTTACTAGATTCATACCGAAACATTTGTTGAACCTCGTTATTTTTTGGGAGAGTGTTGAGAAGACTCCGGATAACCATTAACTCAATACCTGCGGTAGTCTTCTCCCCCTGTAAATAACCAACTATGAAATTTTGTGGACTATGTAGAGGTCCAAGACTCTATGTTTGGTGATGTTCTAGGTGTTTTACTCTTTTCTCTATCATCAAGAGACCCCTGAAACTGTACAACATATTATTTGATCAACCACGCTCATTTACCACTTTTTGGAGACACTTTAGCTGCAACTTCCTCTTGTGCTTTCCTCTTTCAGCTAAGAGACATGGAGACTCATAAAATCATACTAGCCAATGTTTCTCTAGGTCCTCTATTCTTTTATCTTTTAATGGATTCTCTAGAGTGCTAAAAATTTATACCTATGGATCAGATTGGGTCTACATTTCCTCTATCCACAATGGAAATGAATTGTGAATATCGTCCTCTGTAATAAATAAAAAAAGTAAAAACATCTGCTAGAGATTATGAATTTAAACAAGGATTTAGGAACAAATTATGTAAATCAACTGAAAACACAATAAAATCATCATACTTATCCACCATATGTGGTGGAATTATATGACTCGGTATTTTCCTAGATCATCTTAATATACCAACACTAGATCATCAAATTAGTCTCTTGTTGGATAGCTTTGTTAGAACCATGTTTGAAAATATTAAACTTCGAAACAGGGAATGATGGAGTGACTTTACCGTTGTATTCTCTACTCTCTAGCGCCTTCCAAGCAACCTTCACCATCAATAACAAATCCTAGTTATAGTGACACTCCTTACTAGTCTCTTAAACATGTATGCAATCTTAAATAAATTTGTTTAAAAGGTACCGAGCCCAACTCATATTTATATTTTGAGCACATAATTTTGCTAAAAACAAGACCCCCAATGGGAATTCATCTTTCCTAATTTGCAAACCAAATTACCAGGTGACACTTATGTAGCAAAAATGAATCTCAATATCTAAAATTTATCAAATAAGTGCAGCATGTGTTCCCCTATGTGTACCATTCTTTATTTTACACCTTCTCTACCTTAAGGTCATGTACTAAATTTTTCTAATCCGTATCTTATCTTGAACGACGTAGACCAGATACCCTATGCATAATCTACAAATTGACAGTGCATGCCCAATCTAACCATGGATACCCTCCATTTAGGCGATTAAGCAAAAATATAATACAACTAGTAATATTAGGACTAAAACCAAAACATGAAACATCTATTAAACACATGATACTTGATTGATCTATTTTATTTTCCCATTCTTTTGGTATAAAGCATTATGTGTCATCAAGTCCCATAATAATGTCTGTGTAATTTTGGAACTGTAAATATGGGAATTGAGATTCATCTCATAAGTTAAAATCCATAAACTTTAAGCTAGGTAATTTCTCCAAACACGATTTCCAAATATCAACTTTTTCATGAATCTCTATAATCGGTATTTGGGATTCCTTCACCACTTTTGTCTTTAGTGTAGTTTTGGGCACCATGGATGTTGACATTATCTCTATAGTGCTCAGTTTCCAAGATCGCATATAGGTCAAATTCTCTCATAAAAAACAAAACATCAACCCACTGAAATGACAGAACATTGCAACTCAATTCCAATTTCAATAAACTTTCCTATTTTCAATTGACCATCCCCCTTAGTATCATTATCTCCATAATCATTATCGACTTAATACATAACATTGGGTGTTTAATTATGCTAGTACCTCCAAATCCACAACTTCGAATTTCCCTTGGCTCCAAATCTATGGAGATCCTCATTTAGTCTTATCCATGCAATCATTCTAATCTCAACCCATCACATAAATGTATTCCCTTGGTGTTTTAATGGTTGTGAATCCTACGAGAATTTTATAAATCTATATCATTAACTTCTTTCAACCACTTGCATACTATCTACCTCTTCATTATAATAACTACTAAAAACTATTTTGTAACACTAAGATACTTTATTTGTCTACTCAATCTAATATGTACAAAAAAATGAAATAACTTTGTTTGGGGCTATGTTGACCCTTGAGTGCCATAATACACGTTCAATCGAATTCCTTTAACAAGGCCCTTCAATGGAACACCACCCATTTTTTGTAAATTTATGACACCGACTTTAGTTATATACGCTATATGGAATGGTCCCATCCACTGCATTCAAATCTTATTGGAATGCTTGATAAAATTGTTATCATACAACAACACCAACGAACTAGGTTTCAACTCTTTCCGCCGTATATTACAATTGTGCCATGCCTTCTGTCATTGTTTTTCCACCTTTTGACTAACACCTGCAATCAACCTATCTTCCTACAATTCCATTCATGTATTAAGCCTTTGTTGCAATGGCATATCATCTGCCATCTACATTGTGATCACATTCCAGAGACTAGGTACTACAAATTCCAATGGCATGACCACCTCCTTTCCATACACCAAACTAAAGGGAGTACGAGTCATTAACCTTTTACAAGTGGTTCAATATGCACATAATACAACACATATTCCTTGATCCCAGTCATTGCATTCCACATTACAAACCTTAGTCAATGCATGATCCAATATTTTATTAAAACCTTCAATTGTACCATTAGCTTGTGGATAATAGGGGATACTCTTCTGATGATGTATCATAAATTCTTGAGTTAAACCATGAATAGTAGCATTCAAAAAATGAGATCCATGATCACTCATCAAAATTTTAGGACCAATCTTGTAATAATATTCCAAAATAAATTGCACAACAATCTCTATAGAACAATCATTAACTGGGGAGGTCCTTACCCATCTTGTCAAATATTTTGTCGCAATGATAAGGTATCTTGCACCCATTATTTGCGTCGGAGGATTAATTGGCCCTACAAAACTGATTTCCCATTCTCAAATAATTCAACGTCGTAGCCAGAAAGAATGTTAGTTCATCCCTTTGGGATGTGTTCCCAATACATTAATAGACATCATAGTGTTTACAACACATTTTAGCGTCCCGGAATAAAGAAGGCCACCACAAACCAACATGTAGTACCTTTCTAGTCCTATTTTTTGCATGTGTTATCTCTGTCAACACCCCTTCATGATGCACTTCATAAAAAAAATTATCGTTCTTATGATCCATCACGCATCTGCACAATATTGCATTAACTCCATGTTTGTATATTTTCCCCACAATCAATTGGTAGTTTTCACTTTGTGTTACCAATTATCATCGTTGTGCCACTGTATAGTCATCTAGTGGTTTTCCTATCATTAAAAACATTTTTATCTATGTGAACTGATATGGTACTATTTCAATGCAAAAAAGTTGTCTATTTGACCATTCATCCTCCAAAATTCCACTTGCTTCTTCATACTCTAACCTTGATAAATGGTGTGGGCCCACATTATGCTTACTAGGTTTTACTACCACCTCAAAGTTGAATTCCTAGAATAAAAAACAACCATAGGAAAATTATTCCCTCATAACACTTCCTTGTTCACTAATTATTTTAGTGTCAAATGGTTAGTGAAAATTTTAAATGTGTTTCATATCAAATAACGTCTAAATTTTTGCAATGGATCATAACCATTACTAAACTTTCTCATTGGATGGTGGTAAAATTTATTTCTAAATTTGAATGTTTTCAACTTGCAAATGAAAATAGATTACCTATATTAACTTCTCTTAGTTGTGTATGTACTGCGCCTAGACAAATATAATATGAAAGCACACGTACATGAAACAACTTTGTTGAGTCAAAAAATATTAAAATAGGTGTAATAACCAGTTTATCTTTTAACAAATTCAATATGTCTTGGAATTCCTTAGTCTAAACATACTTTCTCTCTTTCTTCAATAACTTCTCCAAAAACACAATAATATGAGCATAATTCCTTATGAATTTCCTGAAGTATCAATTTTTTCCTGGTATTGCATGCAACTCCTTTACTGAATTTGGGAATGGCATATTTACAATTAAAACAATCTTGATTTGGTCCACAAGAAAACCCTCTCTTCATACTACATGTCCCAATAAAATTCCAAACGATGTGCAAAAAATACAATTCTTTAACTTCAATGAAGTCTATAAATTCTTGCGTCTATCCAACATCAATATCGATACCTGCACATTCTCCTTCAACATATTGAACACAGTCCAGTCATCCAAATACACTTCCAAAAATTTATGCATGGAGTCTTTAAAAGTTTCTACCACAATTTTAAAAAAATTGTTGATGAATCCTTCAATCCAAAAGGCATTAATGTGTATGCACATAACCCCCATTCAGTTCAAAACATAGTTTTTTCCCTATCCCCCTCTACAATCTTAACTTGGATACATTGAGAAACCATTTGTGAATGAATAAGCTTCTCTACCTTCCACATTCTCATGCGCTTCATTTGTAAACATAGTGGGAAATAGATCATGGATATAAGCTACATTCGGATTCCTGAAGTCAACACGGATCCCGATTCCTCTAGTTTTCTTATCATGCCCCACCATTGGATATATCCACAATTGTAACACAATGGTTTTTTCCCTCAAGTTGTAAGTGTTATGTAATTATGCAGAGGCTATCAACTAGACTTATATGTTCTAGTATTTCATGGATAACGTTAATGATGTATATGCTTTTTAATATAAAAATCCCTAACAACTGCAAGTGAAGAAGGGAGAAAAATATCTGGGAGGGATATGATTCCACAAGTGGAGAAAGTGGGAGGGGATAAGGGGTGATAAATCTAGTTAATGCCCTAAACCTTCATTAACCTTTTTAACCAAACTTCCTTAACCTTGGTGTATCACTTAAATTAATTATGGGATTGGTTATCCTATATATGAGATTAAAAAAGAGAATGCGGATACTTTAGGGGAAGCCACCTATTAAGCCATAAACATGCATATATCTTGTTGGAAATTTGTTATGAAGATTCTAACTATTCATTCATTAATTCATTTGTTTTGTCATGGAGAGGGAGACTTGTTTCCCTAATATTATTCACATATTCTACCTAGTCATCCCTGCCATCATACTCTAAACAAAGGAAGTTTGAGCCCCATTACTCATTCACCCTTGTATCCACCTACAGTGTCTTAGGGTTGTGTCATGTTCCAGTCACTATATGGTTATATCCCTCATGCTCCTGTCAAGGAATCACCATTTCCTTGGAAGATGCAGGTATCCCTCTGTCTAAGCTAGCACATCTATTCCAGAGGTTTTTATACCTTGGCGTCATCGCCATCATTGATGAGTTCCTATGGACAGCTTGAGGGGAGTCTTTATTTCCCATTAGAATGGTTGTTTCTCATGTTCTTGAAATTATCTACATCATCACATAGTTGAGATTCGTACAGGGTATTGGTCCTTTCATCATTTGGTCAAAGACCCCATATGTCCTTTAACTCTAGCTTATTGGTGAGTCTCTTTAGAACCCTTCCAGTACTATGTTCCTTGTGATATATAGGTTGTGTTGGCTACAGTGTTTGGAATCCATTTATGCTTCCCATTGTATCCAATTCTAGATGTCGTGCATTGTACCTTAGATATTCATACTCCCATTTGTTTGAGTCCTTACAATTGTTGGACCCCTTTTGATCTAGCATAGCATCATTTATTGTAATCTTGCATTCATATTGAGTGCCATTGTTTTTCTGTCTCGGTTATTCATATCATCCATGGTTGGACCATGATTATAGTCCCTCTTGTATACCTATTATATACACAGTAGTTATCCATGTATTGATCAGGTCCCATTTAAGCCTCATTATTATTTGTATATCTTAAGACATTGATACGATCATGGGTATGCCTGCCTCATATGTATATTTAATATTATATGTACATCATCCATTTTGAGTGTTTTATATGTATATTTTTCCCTTGTAGTCTTGATTAAGAGCTTTTTCTACCCTCCAATCTATCTTTTGTTCTCCATACCATCGTTACACTCACTATCTTGAAAAAACTAAGAACTTATGATGCTTATTGGCCATACAATGAGCTCTTGCCCTCACACATTAATGGGAAATATGTTAACAGCAAAAAATTACCCACCATGTTCATTCCATATCTACATCATCCCATTCTTATTTTTCCCACGTTATACCTTTCCTTACCCAAAATTTTTAAAGTTAAAACCCGCTCACAACCTATTATTTTCCAATATTTCCCTCTCCAAAAATAGGGAATTGTGGCATAATTCCTTCCAAAAAAGAAGGAAATTCCCCAAAATATGGATAAATCCCCAAAAATAGAAAATAGAAAATAAAAAATGAGAAAATATCCAAAAAGGTCAAAAGAGAGGGAAAACCCTAAACTACCACACAAAACCAAGGGCCAATACCAAGGTATGCCTAATATCATAAGAAAAGAAACCTAAGGTGATTATTTCTATAAAGAAATGGTTAAGGACCCCATATTTACACATTCATTTTCCATTTGATATCTTACCGTCACTCAACCAAAATTTTGAGAGAAACCCTTGAAGCTCCCCTTATGTCTTCAAGTTTCACCCAATGTTGAGATTTGGCCACCTTGTGACTAGTGTGTGGAGAGCAACCCAGAGTTGCTTAGAGACCAAGGATTTGTTGCTTCGGTCATTTATAATGGTCCCTTGCTCACACTCTCTTGAGGTAACATTTTATTTACTGTACTCACATTATTTATTATAATAAAATCAAAAATACTATTTCCCTACCCTCTTGTGTGTGAAAGACTGAAAAATGGTAGTTAAGATTTGCTTTCCATATATTATCTTTATGTAGCTTAGATTTGATTTATTGTTGTTTACTATTCTTTACTACACATTTGGATCATCATTTTGGATTGCTACTAAGATTCTTGTGAGTCTTAGTAGGTGCCATTTTCCATAAGTTACTGCGAAAACATTAACTACAGTATTATTTATTCCAATTTTAATTATTTTGTTTGTTTGGATTAATTTATTATATCATAGATTCTATCATCTATAATAATATTTAATCATCCATACATTAGTTTCGAATTTACCATTTCACGTGTAACATTTGACAAGGACATTAGAGAATGCAATAGAATAAAAAATTTATTTTATTATATATCAATAAGAGACCCTTCATCATACAAAATAGGATAACATAAATTCCACAGTAATCAAAACGTCAGCATGCATGTAATTGTTACACTTATTGGTAACACATTGTCTTTCAATTCGAACACTACCCCAATACATTATACAAAATGCCTGATTTTCACAGACAATTATTTCAAAATATAAAACAGTTTGCATTAACATCCAAAATATATGGATAATCATTTTTCAATAGAACACTTATCAGTGCTCGAGCCACTTACATCACTTGGTTTATTTGGCCAAATGTTTTGTTGATTACTTTGATTGTTTTCCTCTTCTCTAGCTTCCATCTACAAACATAACAATAAAGTGTACTAAGAGTATCTACAATATTGTTGGGAATAATAAAAAATAAAATAGATAATGTGCATGAATGTAAATTGAAAATTGGCATACCAAAGAAAGAATTGCATTTTTAATGTCACATATTCTTTCAAAACCATGTATCATGCCATCTATCAACAACTTCTTTGTTGGTTGCAATCCATACTTTGTTTCTGCAAGTTTCATACCTTGTAAGAAATCATAGATTTAAAACAAAGTATTTTTGTTGTTCTATTACTTATAAAAAGAGAGAAGTAAAAGAACATAGATACATACAAATTTGACAATTAATTTTTGATACACCAAGATATACTCATAACCATTGATTCACCCATTGTCAATCAATTCTTTTGATGGCTCCTCTTTGTATGTTAAAACTTGTTTCAAGACATCCAAGGAAATCACAACTACTCACAAACTCTGTTATCAACCTCTTTTTTCCTTGTCATCCCGTCTTATGTGCTAAATGGGCTCCATTTTGTTTACCTTTGTGTAGAAAAACAATTGAAAATTAATATTTATTGTTGAATTAATTAATTAGATGTACATGATCATCCAAAAATATCAATGATTTGATACATTTGAAGCATGTTGTTGTTGAGATGGCTCCTCCTACAATGCAATTATGTCCATTTCCTTTACCATCTCCTTGTACACTTTTTTGGACATCCCTACTAGCACATTTCTCATATCACCTCGTTCATCCTTTGGGATTTTCATAATCTTCTTGGAAATGTAAAATGATATTAAACTATTTTTTTGTTGATATGAAAAATAAATATAGCATAATTAAAATTATTAAAGGAATACTTTATAGTAGTAGATACATTTTCTACATAAACATGTTTAGGAATATTAATTTTTGAATTATTCTTTTTTGTTGTTGTATGTTTTTGCTATTGCAAGTCTAAAAGGTCTCACTGACTATTGCCCTGCAAATGCCTCTAGTACTTTACATATGACCTTGTTGAATCATTTGATTGATTTATGTACTATAAGTGAAATGTACGTCTATATGTTCTTTCCACTATATCCATCATAGTTTTATAAAAGTATTTCCCCCTTCTATTAACTTCCAGCACCACTCCAGATGAGCTAATGACCAATTCATCATCATTTGCATCTTCCATAAAAAAAAAAATCTTATGATGACATTCCCTTATGTTACTGTCAGTACCTGCATAACATTCAACATATGTGAATTAAATTAATTGAAACATATTAGCAAATATTCTTAAGCAAGATATTACTCAAAATTCAAGAAAAAGTTCATATTTATATATTATTTATTCACCTTATCCATCCCTCTGCAACTTTTCCATTAACGTTTGACACTCTTCTGCAATTAGATTGTTAAGAATCTTGTCGAGCTTCCTCATGTTTTGGATTTGTGTGCCACACATTAACCAATACATATTACTTACATTTACAAATAATTCAAATAGATTAATTTAAATATTGAAACTAAAAAGCACTTGCCTTCTTTGGAATTTTGGATGTGCTCCCATCATGTTGACTAAAATTGTTATTCATTGAACTATTATCATGCATTTTCTATCAATAAACAACCTGGATCATTAAGTACATAAACTATCAACTATATTATACAAATAAATTATAGAATTCCAATATATAAAGAAAAAAGTCTGAAATCAGTTCACTTAAGTTCGTAAAACGCATCAAAGTGTTTCTTACAAAAAAGCACTAGTGTATTGTGCCAAACATGGCACACCGTGAACCAAAGATATTTATTTTACATTTGTAGGAAAAAAATGGCAAGGCCAGTTTTATTGGTATGTTATAGAGATAAAAGCACTAGTACATCAATCCAATATTGTCCCACCAAAAACTATGAAATATTTTTTGTGTTTTTTATAAAGTAAAATAAAATGGTATGCCCAAAATCGATGCATTACCGAACAAAATACACCGGTGTGTTTAGTTTATAAAATTGCACCAAAAATGATGTAAGCGTTTTTTATGAATAATTAAACAAACTAAAAAAACAGTACATGGCCAACAGGGTTTTGGATTCAACCCAAAAAGTGGCCCATCGTACCCAATGATATCTTTATAAAATTACAAACTCATTAAATCGAAAACACTCAAAAGAAAAATTGTAATTGTGAAACTGTAATATCATGAACTTTGACCTTAACAATAATGGGCATGAGTCCCATTGCACATGAGTTACTTTGATGTTTATATTTGTATATTGTGAGTAAGACCCCATTGCACATGAGTATGATGATCTGTAATATATATTGGTTGTAAACCAATGAATATGTTTATTTAGCCTATATGCGATTGCATGTGTTGGGCGTGGACCCTGAAGCACATGAGTGATGAGATTTTGTGTTGAGCGCAAGCTCTAGAGCACATGAGTGATTAGATTTTATGTTGAGCGCTAGCTCTGGAACACATGAGTTATGATATTTTTGCGTTGAGCATAAGCTCTGGAGCACATGAAATATAAGAATTGGAAGTGTTGGGCATAAGCCCTAGAGCATTACAAATTGATGTTGAGCATAAGATCTGGAGCATCGAATATTTGGCCATTGTATCCCTAGGTGTATTATACAAGTAAATCCTAGCGTTAGTGTTGATCGAAAGCTCTGGAATTGCACTAAGTGTAACTCCCAGTTTTTACCATTGAGTTTGGGCTCCAGATAGCGCTAGGAGTTACTGAAAATTAATTGTGTTGAGTGAAAACAAATCTGAAAAGCATTGACCTTATCTTACTTATTTTTAATTTGATTAAATGAAATTTTGAATTTCTACTTCTCATCAAGTATTGAAGAACTACCATGTAATAACTCAAAATTCGTAAAAATTTAAAATTTTTCATGTGACATAAAATGTCTAATATCACCGCTAAAGTACCACTAACGGTTAGCAGATAATTAAACAGTTTGTAAGAGAAACAAAGAGTTGCTTCTTTATAATATTTTTTTTATAATCTATAGGCTTCTCCTTGATAGTTGTGTTAGTACTGTTTTCGTCTTAGCAGTAATAATTCTTCCAGTAGTAGAAAAGGAACGTGTATTTTACTGATGCTAGATATATTGTTGATTTCTTTTGTTATGGAAAGTTTCTTCTGTGTGAACGAGGCTTACTTAGATTTAAGCTAACACATTGGGACTGATGGATCCTTACAGGTTTTAATAGGTAAGCGTAAGTTTCAGTAAAATAATATTTATAAACAGGTCAAGAAGATACTTCCCTAGCATGAATATGATGCTAGTCTTAGATTATTTAAGAACAGCTTGACTCCATGAGGTAATGTTGATCTTATATTCATTGTCACATCTCCATAATTATATTTATAACAAACTACATCTGCATGGGTGTAGAACATGATCGAGGTACTATGCCAAAGAAAATCAAGTTACTGGTTAATTACAATTAAATCCAATAATACTTGGTACTTTCGTTTTTAGCAATTTTGATCTAGATTTTATCTAAGATGAAATTATAGTACTTCGACTTTTGCTTAGTTTAGGCACGCATTTGGAGTCTAGTATTGAACATAAGCATATGATTCTTTTGGAAAATACAAAGGAAAATACGTCATGCTCCTAACTACAGTCTCGCCTCTTTTGTTGAAAAATAGTTAACTCTAAAAACTCTTAAGACCATACACTCAAAATGTGTATATCCATTTCAACCTTATCCTACGTTTGACATTGTATAATTTTCACATTATATGGAATAACTATACCTTGATACAAGTTGATTTAGTAAATCTTTGAGATTAGTTTATTGATCAACATATTATAGTTTGATACTAAACTATGTTCTAGCACACATGGTTAACAAAAGAAGTTATATTAACTTGACAATATCCTAGAATATACTTCCTATCTTAATTTTATGATTGGTAAACTAAGTATTGAAAAACTTCATGGTATTAATATATCATTGGCAATCATAGAAAAATGCATCGTTTAAATGATTATAGGGTTTTGATTAATAATTATTTGATGCAGATTGGAACCGTGATTTTGGTTGAAGGCTATTGCAACCGTGATTTTGGGGTTTATTTGACATAGCCTTTACGGCTTGGAAGATGTAAAAACTGTTGGTTTAACTTTTTAGAACTCGGCTCTAAGCCGTGATAAGGCTGTTCGACCTCTGGCTGGTTAATTTAGTTTTTAAATGGATTTCATAGGTGAAGAAAAATATTGTTTACTCAGTCGATACTTGTAAAAACATATAGGGTTTTCTACTTGTAAGGAAAATAATGGTTATGGTTTTATTTTACTATTTTGCATAATTAAACTTTGAACAGGCCTGAGCCTCGACCTATAATTATAAAGGCCATAAGCCATTACTCTTATTTGATTTTGTCTCTATTAAATTATTAACAGTGTTACTTAAATTTGATATCATGTAATTTAAAATAGTTTAGAGTAAAATATCTTATTGGAAATTTTTACAGTGTTAATGAGTAAAATTAGTACTCTGTTTTCGCTTCAAAGGGTTATTGTTTTTTAATAACCTACAGTCTATAATAAGATGGATTCTACATGATTAATTTTAGCTCTATTTTTCTATTTTACTTTCAGTGATTTTACAGCTGTTAAATTTTATTTTAAAAGTAAGTTTATGCAAGTTTGTGAATAAGATAAAACCTGTCTTTCATAAACCCTAGGTAAATTTCCTTGAGGTTTACAGTAAAATATTGGTTTCCATTACATAATGTAAATATGAACTTGGAAATTATTATAAATACCTATGCAGTACTTAGCTAGGTTAAAACCCTAAGTACTATTTTTATTGTTCCTATGTTTGTTTATTTAACTTTATTTATTTTGTTTAGAATAAATAATAGTACTAGTAATAGTTCTGTGATTAATATGGTTACTAGTGACTAATGTATACTCTATTATTTTTCTGTAATTAGATATTACAGATACTTTCAGTAGATAGATTAAGTACTGCTAGTTTTCTATAAATGAATCACATAAAAACTATGTAAGTAATCATTTGCATTTTTCATAGAGAATAATAAACAAATCAACTGATTTATCTTAACAACCAGCTGTACTAGAGTACTTCCTTATAAAAGACGTGGAAAAATACAATGTGGTGTTTTCTTTCTATTCATGTCTCATTTACTCATATTCCTACTGTTCTAAATATAATCTAATAATCACTAATATTATCAATAAATAATGCTCTTTTATTCTTAAACCCTAATGTAACAATAACATACCTATCTTCAAAAACTAGTAATCATTTTTTGAAGACAGTAAATAAATTGTAAATAAACCTGAACAAATAAAAACATGTCAATTGATGGGGTGACAACAGCTTAAGGAGGCTTTTCCTCCCAACCAACTCTTGCAGAAAACTTAGTCTGCACTTCCTCAGGACCCCCGAGCCTATTTCCTGGTCCTCCTGATAGAGTACTGGGTGAAGGATGTATCCTTAAGACCTTCTATCACCCGACTGGTCAAATTACAGTAGTAATACAATCCTACTTACAGTAGTAATAACTTCAGCCTAACAGCTGCATAAATTCAGTTCTCAGCAATTAACCCCTCAAACTCACTTCGATAAGTCCCCTCCATCGAATTTCTCATATGCACTTCATTCACATTGAATGATCACGTTTCCAGAATGAGCAGCCTCGGCTATATTCAATGGGAAGCTTTATAATAATGCCTAGCTCTTCTGGGTCATTTTTTACTTTATGAGCCACCTGCTCCAATTCCACTTTCTTGGGGAATCATGACCACAAATATAGGGAAGTTGCCACCTGCAACAGTTAGAAGTAGTTTGAGGATGTTGCCACTAGTCAGTATACTCTCCACCCAGTCTCCTCCACCAAGTGACCGGTTAACACTCTTTTAACATCTTCCCTAAGTTGTTGTCTCATCATTTATTTATTTATTAATAAAATATTTTGAAATACATTAATTATTCTTGACCCCACTTGGTCATCAATTACAAACTTAGCATAAAATATAAGATAATGTTCCTCAATAACATTAAATTGTTTTGCAAATTGGGGCATGTGACATGCACACCCCCTTAATTTATAACATCGTCCTCGATGTTGTTTATTCCTCGTCCTCAGAGTTCCCTTGAAATAGAATTGGATATGCATCCTGCATATGACTTTCCAATTCTCAAGTGGCTTCTTCTGGACTAAGGTGCTTCCATTGCACCTTCACCTGACCAATGGTGCGATTCCAAACCGAGATCTCCCTCCTTTCAAGGATATAATCTGGTTCCACCAGAAAATCTCCTTCGGGTTCCACCTGCACATCATTCCAATTAATAACATGAGTAGCATCATGTACATATTTTTTTAATACATAAATGTGAAAAACATTGTGAACTCTTAGATTTGGTGGTAGAGCTAACTGATATGCTACCTGTCCTATCCTGTACAGTATTTCAAAAGGACCACAATATCGAGGTGCTAGCTTAGCACAGCTACCCAACCTCAGAGAACTCTTTTTAGGTCTCATCTTAATAAAAACATGTTCACCTACCTGGAACTGCTTTGGAGTTTGTTTAAGGTCTGCTTGGCTTTTATGTCGATCTTACACAACTTTCAAGTTACCTTGTACCTGTTTTACAATTAACTCCATCTCCTTCAATAATTTAGGTCCTAATAATAATCTGTCCACTAGATTACTCCAAGAGATGGGAGTATTGCATTTCCTTCCATATAGTATTTCAAAAGGACTATACCTAGCTTAAGCTTGATAATGATTATTGTAAGCAAATTCTACCAGGTGTAAATAGTCTTCCCATTTACCTGGCTGCTCTTTACATACATTCTGAGTAGATCCCCCAATACCTGATTTACTTTTTTAGTCTCTCCATCAATTTGAGGATGGAAAGAGGTACTAAAGTTTAACATAGTATTTAAACCTTTAAACGAAGATTTCCAAAAATTACCTGTAAATTTAGGGTCTCGGTCTGAAATTATCACCTTTGGTATTCCATGCAACCGAAAAAATTGTTTTAAGAAAATATCAGCAATATTTGTAGCTTTATAAGTAGTTTTTACAAGTATAAAATGGGTTGATTTACTCAATTTATCAACCACTACCAATATTGAGTCATTTAAGTTCTAATTTCTAGGTAATCCAATGATAAAATCAAGGCTAATTATCTCCCATTTCCAGCTAGGAATAGTCAATGGCTGAAGTAGCCCAGCTGGATGCTGATGTTTAGTTTTTACTTGCTGACATTCGAAGCACCTAGCAATGTATTCTGCCAATTTATTTTTCATGTTTGGCCAGAAATAATCCTTTCTTAGCATGGTTATGGTTTTCTGATAACCTAGATGCCTTGAATAAGGATTTTTATGAACTTCATTTAAAATTAACAGCTTAATCTTAGGTACATTAGGTACGTATAATCTATCTTTATACAATAATAATCCTTTTTCATTCAAGCTGTACCATGTACTTAGACTTTCTATTAAATTTTCTTTTACTTTTGCTTGTAATTTTCGATAATTTTCATCTTGTTCTATTACAGCTTCTAGCTGTTCTTCCAAGTCTGTCTTATAAGTGCTGATGGCTATCGTAAAATTCAGCTTTGCATTTCTACTTAATGCATCAACAACCTTATTCTCCTTTCCTTTAATATGTTGAATTTCAAAATCGTATTCACTAAGAAAAATAGCCACCTAGCTTGCCTAGCATTCAAGTTAGGTTAATCCAACAGGTATTTCAATCCTTTATTATCTGTCATTAATATAAACTTCCTTCCTATTAAATGATGACGCCACATTTTTAAGGCATGTATGACAGCGGCTAATTCTAAGTCATAGGTCGCATAATTTTTCTCATGAACCTTCAACTTCCTAGACTCATAAGCAATGACATGTCCTTCCTGAGTTAATACTCCACCTAAATCGTCATTGCATGCGTCAGTACATACTATAAAATCTTGATTGGGGTCAGCAATTCTTAGAATTGATGCGGTGGTTAATAATGTTTTTAACTTTTTAAAAAGGTCTTCACACTTCTGATTACAAATGAATTTCTTCCCCTTTTTCTGCAAAGAGGTTATAGGATTTGCAATTCTTGAAAACCCTTCGATGAATCTTCGATAATAACCAATAATCCCAATGAATGATCGGATGTCAGTTACGTCTTTTAGTACTGACCAATCTTCGATTGCCTTTATCTTTTCGGGGTCAATGGAAATTCCTTCTTTAGTCACCACATGACCCAAATACTAGATTTTATCTTTAAAGAAGTCACATTTACTAAATTTTTCAAAATGTTGATGTTCTCGTAACTCTTGTAAGACAATTTTTAAGTGCTCTTTATGTTCCTATTCAGTCTTTCAGTAAATTAAGATGTCGTCAATAAATACGACCACAAATTTATCCATATATTTGTGCATTACATTATTCATCAGACACATAAAAACAGCTAGGTCATTAGTAAGTCTGAATGGCATAACGATAAACTCGTAATGTCCATATCGAGTCCTAAAGGTTGTTTTAAAGATGTCTTCATCCTTGATTCGGACCTAGTGGTATCCAAATCGTAAATCAATCTTTGAAAACATCGTGGCTCCACGTAGCTGATCAAACAGATCATCTATGCGAGGTAATGGGTATCTGTTCTTGATAGTCATTTTATTTAATTTATGGTAATCTATACATAGTCGTAAAGTTCCATCCTTCTCCTTATCAAAGATGACATGTGCCCCCAAGGAGACACACTGGGTCTAATGTAATTTTTATCAACGAGTTCTTTTAACAGGGACTTAAGTTCATTTAATTCTTGTATATTCATCTGATAAGGAGATTTTGAGCTAGGCACTGCACCAGGTACCAGCTCAATAGTAAAATCCAATTCTCGTTTCGGAGGCAGTCCTGGAATTTCATCCGGAAATACATCAGAATATTCCCTTAGAATCGGAATATCTTCTAGTTTTAATTTATCACTATTGTTAGTATTTTCTTCATTAATTGTTATTACAGCAAAAGCTTTACAGCCTTTCTTAACAGCTCTCTTAAGCTGCAAAGCAGAAATCTACCTTACGACTGTTTTCCTAGGGATCCCCTTTACATTTATTAAATGTCCATCGCTATTTATGTGAACCTAAAGGTAACACATTGAGCTTAACAAAGGTTTCAAACTAATCCATAGTTACTGCACAATTCTTAATAAATCTAATTACTTTTCTCTTTGCACCAGTAGTTAACTGAACTAACCAAGATCTTGCAAACTTTTCAATTGAAAGCTTACACTTTTCTACTAAACTAGGAGATATATAGCTTAAACTAGCTCCTGGATCAATTAAAATAGATATAGGTATTTTATTTATCTTACCTTCCACTTCCACCATGGAATTTGGATAATCTGCTTGCTGATTCTCTAATGCTGCATTGATCCTGGGCATTGTCCTCGCTAGATCACCAATAGTCATCTCCTCCTGTATTGTGTGTATGTTGCTAACATACTTCTTCTGATTGGGGCAAACTGATGCATAATGCATACCATTATATTCCCAACACTTTATGGGTTCCTTTCGTTCAAAATTATTTGTATAGTTATTGTGGTTGTTAGCAGATTCTTTATTCCTTTGATTGTTTGGATTAATCTGTGAATTACTTTGTTCCCTTGGAAATTTTTACGCGGAAAAATTTTGTTATTACTATTCTTAAAATTTCGATTAGGCACAAAATCTTTCTTTTTCTGTTCAAAGTTATTATTCCTTTTGGCCTTCCAATTGGTCATACTTTCCTTCTTACAATTATGTTCATAACAGAATTTTGCTTTTCTCATTGCTTCTTCTAAAGTTTTCGAATTATTATACTCAATTCTATCCTTTATATGATAAGGTAAACAGCTGAGAAACCATTGTACCTTAGGTTTCTCGTCCACAATATATGGCATATACCTGAGCAGACTTAGAAATTTACTATTTAGTTCTTTCATATTCATTGTTCCCAATTTTAGCTCGTAAAATTCCTTAGCCCTTTCTTCATAATATTGTTCAGATAAAAATTTCTTCTTGAAATATTTCTTAAATGTACTCAGATTTATATTTTTCTCCCTTATACCTTTTACTATCACTAGTAGAAAATGAGAAATTAATTACTAAAATCAGGCTATAAACGACTATTTTTGAGTCGGTGACTAATAGTAGAAATTTTCCACTATCTTATAGCTAGTCCTATTTCACTAGTCATTAATAGCTTGACTTAGTAGTCATTGATTTAGTCATTGATTTAGTCATTGATAGACAATGCTTTAGTCATTGATAGTCAATGATTTAGTCATTGATTTAGTCATTGTTTTAGTCATTGATAGTTAATGATTTAGTCATTGATTTAGTCACGGATTTAGTCATTGATTTAGTCACTGAGTTAGTCATTGATTTAGTCGTTGATTTAGTCACTGATTTAGTCACTGATTGCAACCATTAATGACCAAATATACAACTAAATAAACTACTAGATGTTAACATATTAATGACTAAGATAAATACGACTAAGATACGGGAAATTAGCTACTAATAGTCGTATATATGTGAATTTAGTCGTTTTTGTAGTCACAAATTTATGATAGGGCATGGAGGAATCGAACCACCAACTTCCTGGCTATAATTAGGCAGGCGCTCTACCATTGAGCTAGCACCCTTTAAGAAGTTGTTATTGCTTGACAATGATTATATTCAAACAAATTTATGATAGATATCAATCTACAAACTACATAATTATTACTATTACAACTTACCAATAACTAGTATTTATGATAAACTAATTCCTGAGAGCTATGTACAATTTTCCCTGTAAATAAAGCTAATAAAAATTTAAGCAATCACCAAGTGTCACCCACTGCCAGACTTTCAAAAATCACATCACTCGAATAGTTACATGAAGATCAGACAACTTATCAAATGATAGGATTCAACTTTCTTATATCAAATGACCAAATTTGCCGATGAAATAAATGGTCTGATATCATGTTTGTAATCAGCAATATTTTTTAGCCATAAGCACAATACATCCATCATCCTACCCTTGTATTCCGTTGATTTTGCTTTCCTTGTTAGCTATTTATACATATTGACTTTTACAGTTTTCTTGAACAAACCATATAGGTGCTTTGTGGCTTCCTTGGAAGTTTCATGTGAAGGAAGGTAGTTAACAGTATTTCGGTAGGGAATCCATGCTTTAACCAATACATTTCTAAGTATGCACAAATTAAAGTCTATGCTTTTGAAAATGAGATGAGCATAATCATAACAGATATAGGTTCCATCTATGGAATGTCTTAACAAAAGTCTATCTAAGGAAATACTCTAGAAAACAGTTTAATTTAGTTTAGATTCTCACAATATATTCATTTGAAAACATCGCTAAGGGAATTCATATTCAAAGTTGTCTGGAGAATTGACTGTTTGGAGTTCATGCCTGGCACAAATCTCTCAGATTAATGCAATTCCCATATCCATGTCCATACTAGGCTAGTCCATAATGAGGTGAAGATCCATATTTATCTTCATTCTCCAAGTTCATTACAACTTGGCTACTATAAATACATAGTCTTGAGGATGCTATTTTCTCCTTTTCTGATCATTTTGCTGTGTGTTTGGATCACTTTTGTAACAAATAGTAGAGATGAAGATGTAGATGGACTGCCTATAAAATATCAAGGTACAGGCCTCAACCAATAGCAAAGTACCTAATCCTCTATTACTTTGGTAACAAATAGCAAGGAGGAAAATGTATCTTGACTACCAAAAATATATTATTAAGTTACAGGCCTCGACCAATCAAAAGTACTTAATCCTCATTGATGCAAGAACAATTCAAAGCTCCAACACCAATAGAGAAAATTCTTCAATAAGTAAGGCAGCAGATTAGATTGTTTAATGGTTAAAAGGTTTTAATTCAAATAGGCTGTAAAAAGTCCAATTGCATAGAGCACATGCACAAAACATATAGACCCGAAATCTAACTGTGTAATTTTTCTGACAATGAACATCGGAGGCTATCTTTAGTAGAGAAGCTTGGTTTTTATGTTTATAAGTTAATTCGCATTGTGGTCAAACTTACAGGAAACAACACTACATCACATAAATATTAGTTCGATTCCCATGAAATCACATCAATGAGTACAACACAACATAGGAGGCCCCAAAATCATGGACAGACACAACTGAACTTCAATGTGGTAAAAAAAGGTTTAAATAAAATAAAAACAAGGATTCCCATTGGAGTCAGAAGGGATATTAACTGAATAAATTCACTTAATAATAGAAAATAACTTACCAGGGTCCGATTCAATAGTACACCAAGACATCCTGGTGTTAGCCTTGAGTCCTAATCTGCAAAAAGAAGCGATGTCAACAATCAGAAACTGATTAAATTTTTGAAATTTAATCAAAAGCAAAGGATTTTTCAATGGAAGAGGTATATTACCATTGTTTTTTACTGTAAGAGAAAGTACTGGAACAACTAAAATTGCAATCCAATACGCAATAAAGAAAATAATATGAACAGAACTAAAATTGCAGGGAAAAAGAAAACCACTACAACCTCGTAAAAAACAGAGAAAACCTCAAATAGTTGTATAAGATTATAAAGGAAACAATATTCTGTTAAAGGTTGGCACAAGACATTGTTAATACTAACATCCTAAGTATAAAGAGTAGGAATTGTCTTTCAAAGTCCATGCAAACACTTATAGATGAATTTTCAAAAATAAAAATACTAATGTGTCAACAATGGCTTGTGAGGTCAGTGAAAGCAGGTATCTATATAACCCCCACGTGAAAGCAGGTATCTATATAACCCCCACCAGGGTTCATGCACTTCCAAGTGACAAGGTAGTGCTTGTGCTTGTTCTTGTGGATGTGCAACAGGGCATGCAACAGCAATTGGGGTCAGGTGGACACTAAAACACATGACCTAAAGTTACAATAAACCAAATCAATCTTAAGCAATCTCCTAATGTCTAATATCCTAACATTTCAAATCACTTTAGGGTAGGCGTCGAATGTTTGGGATAAGGGTAAATTTCATGGAAGTGCCAATCCCCCATTGTTGTGGCAGCTTTAGCTGAATTGAAGGGCACTTGAATTATGTATTCAGTGGTCCACCCCTTGACAGTGCCTGTACAGGAAGGCTGCTTGTGACGCCATGCATCTTTAGGCCAGTTGTAATGCTTCTCAAGCTACAAACTAAAATAACTTACAAAATTGGGATGAGATCAGCATTAATTCTTCACCTCCATCTCAGCTATATTAATTTCACATGGATATAGATTCAGATATCTTCTTGAACATTGACACAAACAATGAGGTTATGATGAAAATCATAATACATCTAAAATTGCAATCTTTGTCAATGTACAAGGGCAATACTCAAAACCAACTACCTGTAGATATGGGTTTCTTATCAAAATGCCAGATCAGGGTATTTGGCATGGCACCAATGTCATTGGTAGAAATTCAATCTATGGAACTCAATTTGGAGTTGTAGCAATGCATTGGCACAGCAGGTGCAATATTTAACTCAAGAGAAACTACCTATGGACATGGGTCCTTTCGGCACTTTACCAGGGCATTAGTAGAAATTCAACCATAGAAACTCCATTTGGAGAAGTAGTGATGCAAAGGGTCATTGGTAGAATATCGACCTATAGAACTCCATTTGGAGTTATGGTAATGCATAGGCACAGTGGCTGTGGGGTTGTTAGAATTTTAACAGGGCATTCAACAAGGTACCCACATCATTGGTAGAAATTCAATCCAGGAAGGTGTATGTGGTGTTGTCATGATGCAAAGGCACTGTGGTGGATGGAACTCAAGAGAAACTACCTGTAGATCTGAATATGGGTTAATTATCAAAATGCCAAACCAGGGCATTCACCAAGGTACCCACTACAATTGGGATAAATTCCACCCAAGTAGCTGTATGTAAAGTTGTCACAATGCAGACACCATAAGTATTGGAACTCAAGCCCAACTACTTGTGGATATGAATATGGGTTCTTAACCAAACTGCCAGACCAAGGCACCAAGCAAGGTAACCGCGCCAGTTTTTGAAATTCTAAACATGGAAATCTGTGTAGACTCGCAACAATGCACAGAACAATCTGTATATCTGTACACTTGTTTTGATGAAGAGAACAATCTTTAGAACTATAATCATCCACTGAAAATTGGACTTTTTCCATTAAGGGAGGCACCTCTGCTTCTGAAGAAATAGCTTTAGAGCAACCTTCACCATATGGTTCTACAAAGTGTTCTTCATAATTGTTTTGATACCTATCATAAAATGGAGGCCTTTGTAGACAATTCTCAACATGATTTCCTGAAAGCATTCTACTACTCACAATCTCTTTTTGATCACCATGAGATTACAATTCTAGGTCTGTATTTAGAGCACATACTTCAAGTACATTTTGGTACTTGTTTCTATTCATCTTGGTCACAAATAAGATGTTCTCTTCAATTTTCCCGCTTTCAATCCATAGAGACTGTGGAACATAAGAAATGGTACCACTGACCTTCACAATCCCTGATAGCTTGGGTATTTCTCCCAAAATACTGGACAACAAGCTTGACTTAAATCAGGACAAGCAAAACACAGTATAAGATGAAAAACACATCTTGGCTCAAATTAGGACAAGATTGCATAGTATAAGATGCTAGACAGGGAGATGGAAGAGCCTAAGGAGGAGTGGAATAGCAGACTTTCCAGGTATGCGATTCTCAGGAGGTAGAAATCAAACAAGAATTCCTTCCCAATGTATCTCTTACAGCAGTTTCTGGCTCTTAGAATCATACAAAGGCAAGTGATTGACTTTTTGTTGTTTGATGCAGACAAAGGAGCTATTAACAGAGATATCTATGCTTAAAGAGGAAGTCACTAATTGTGAGCAGTACATTCTTTCTCTATATTGAAATATTTTTTATCAATGCATAGTTGGATCATTGTCAACACAAAATTCAAGTAAGACCAGCACATGCAAATTATGAAGAGAAAAATCTGCCAAGTATGATTTCAAGGACTTTGTGCACACCAAGACAGTTTCCCCCTCCACACCATTATGTTTCTGCTTCCAACCAAGGTTCTCGGAATGCAAATACGCAGCTGCAGTCGAAGACAATGCATGCCTCATTATTGAGTACACCATTAACCATGGATGAAAGAATTCAGAGTCCCCATTCTCAATCTGATTATAGGGGGCATGTATAAGCAACACACTTGGGGATAAGCTTCTTAAATAGTTTCCTTTCCTATTACACACCTTTCTTTTTAATTAGCTTGATTATCCAGGTATTAAAGTGTACAAACAAAACCCAGCAGTCATCTATTTGTTACATGTAATATAGAGACCCTAGAGTCATCTAATTAAGTCTTGTGAATATTCAATCCTTATCTTTGTTGATATGATCTTAAATTGTATAGGATTTCTTATTAACAAGGAAGGGGCTTGAAGGTCAGTGTTGCAACAGAAGTTTCAAAATTTTAGAGTTCAAGGATACTTAAAGTGAAGTGCTCCTTTTCATGTAAACAGAAATCTCTCACAGACATTAATAGAAGTTAGAACCCCAACTGTTTCTTCACAGAAGTGTTTGGGAGCACTTTTCAAGCTTACCCAATATGCCCAGTAATTTCATATCTGAAAATTATAAGAAATCACTGACTGTCAACATCTCTGGGTTAAAAAATCTTGTGAAAACTCAATTTACCACGAAACACTTTCTAGGTTATTTTGGGGTTTTCTACTTGAATTTCAATAATGAAATGGAAATGAAAACCAAATTTGGAAGCCTAAAACCTTAGGCGGTCCCATCTGGTATTGCTCTTTAGCTCTCCACAAAGAGAGAGAGACAATAATTGCTCCAGTGATTCACCAACAATGGCTGCCCAATTTTCCATAGAGTGGATAGTTCGTGAAGAATTTAAATGTTGAAGCCGAATGCTAATAGTTTCACTTTCATTCAAAACGATAATCCAAGAATATAAATATTTGTCCAAGAGGTTTCTTCTTATATTTTGAACTTCCAACAAGTTATAATTGTTAGATTTTTACCTTGTTTAAATCAGATAGCCTTTTCCACGGCACTAGGACACAGAGAGTCAGCAGCTACAGCAACAGCAGAAATAAGTGTATTTAATGCAGATCTATAGCAGCAGTTTGCCTAGATTCTTGTGCACATCAGAGTGTGATGGAGGCACAGTTGTGTCAGAGAGGAGGGCACATGCATGCTTTAAGAATGCATATGCCAATCTTAGTTTATTTTGAGTTTTGCTACATTCACTTAAACTTAGTTCATTGTTGTTCCAGATTTATCAAATTCCAATTTCTAGTTCAGTTCTGGTTCAGTTCAGTACAACTTCAGTTTATTTCTTTTCTTAAAATGAGTTCCATTTCTTACTTAAAAGTTAAAAGTCTAAGTGCTTTGCATGAGAACAGGGCTAGCTATGGTGCAGCTCTCTAGGAGTATAGTTATTTCCATGAGAGTGTACTAACCTAGGTATTCTCACATGCATACTAGGCACATCTATTGAGGCCATACTTAAGGTGGTAGGGTTAGGGTTTCTTAACAAATTTAGAGCAAACTGATTTAGGTTTTGTGATTGTAAACCGTAGATGTATTTCCTATTTTATAAAGAAGATACAGGGCATACCATTGAGATGCTTAGCAAGTTTATATTTTTGAGCCATAGCATTAGAGTTGTATGTTTTCCTGATATAATAAGAAAATGATGCAGGCTTGAGAGCTATGTTTAATATGTATTTTTTGTGAGTGTTTCCAGCAGCATCTGTATGTAGATTCTAGTATTAAATTATAACTACTGAAACTTGAATCAAAAATTTTATTAAGTCTTTAACAACATTGACCATGAAATCATTGTTTTAAGTTGTATTGTTTCAAATAAACTTCATGTGTGATTTCTTAAATTTATATTCTTTTTACACATTTAAAACTTCATATGTGATGGACCCCGACATGACTCCACACCCAGCTTTCCAAAATTGGAAACCTTTTTCTCATCCCCTCCCAAAAGCATGAGCCCTGCCAACTTAGTTTATTGCCAAACTGAAATCAATTAATCATATCTTAGCATTTGTTCATCCATTAACTAATCTAGTGTGGATCCTCTCCAAATGTTTAGGCAGCTTTTCAAAAACAAGTTGTGCAGCCCATCTGGTAGGCAATAGAAACCCTTGTATCTTTCATATTATGTAATTAGATACTATGTAATTTTTCTTGTATTATCAAATAGTTGCCTACAAGGAAATAAAACAATATTCAGTGCAGATTTTTTGACAAGAAATCCATCTGTAGTGGCCAACCACAGCATCAAATGACAAAATAACCCCATCCCAATACTTCTTATTCATTTGGGCACATTGACATATAGTTGCAGTTGAAGCAATAGAAAGCAATAAAAAATGTTATCTCTATTGCGCAAATGCCAAATTCAAATATCCAGGTTCAGAATTTCAAACTTTTTAACTTTTCTACTCCAACATTAACATCGTGTCAAACCAAACAGTCACATTGGAATTCATTAATTATTTTTTGTCTAAATCTATACTTTTACATAGGTGAGTATGTTTAAAAATTTCCACATACCATTCCATACACAAGTATATTTAAAAAAAATCATTTCACTAAGTTCAAACATATATGAAAAAACATATACTATCCCACTTGGACCCAACTAATGTTCAAGATCCCTATGTTACATAATACAGACTAATATTGGCATATCAAGTACTTTGGACATAACAGGTTCTCCTTTCTTGGGCACTTTTTCAACAAAAGCATCATCAGATGATGATACTACTTATCAAATCATTGCATTTCCATATTACTTGTTTGCTTGTACCTTAAGACACAACCAGCATTAGAAAAGAATCCCTAATAACATGTTCACAACAATCCATAAGTATTTAGGTATGTTAGTCCTTTTGTCAGAAACAAGTAATTTTGGGTACAATCTCAAAATGATCTCATCCATAATTTAAATGTATATGATGTGGTGCCACTGTGTGTGAAGAAAAAACTGTAATTTCCTATTAAGGTGTAATCTGTGATGAAGTACCTTGACAGGAGCTGTAAAATTGGTACTTTTCCAGCTAGATGTAAATTAAAATGGATTATTGCTCGAGTAACATGCATGTGGTATACATCATACGGCGGCAGGATTTGCATACCACTATTTTCTCTAAGTCATATAACATCAGTTTGAGGCTTTTGAATATGGCCTCTAGCATGGTCCCTCCATCATGTGTGTAACTAATGCTATACCTTCTCATTAATCATGTAGCATACCTTCTCTAATGGTATGCATCATGCATGTGTATACCTGATGCTATATGGTGGCAGGATTTGTGTACCAAATTTTTCTCTATAGCATATAACATAAGGTTTATGTTCTTGAATATGGTATCTATCATGGTCATTCCATGCGTATACCTAATGCTATATGTTTCCAGGAGTTGTAGAAGACAAAGTTTATTTATTGTATAAAACCTACAATGGGCACTTCATATTGACTTTCAAAGCATATACTCAGCTTGCTTTTAAAAAGCATTGTACTTACTGTCATAGTTGACATGTTAAACACAACTAGCAAAAGATTCATCATAACCCAAAATCTATTAAGCATCATGAGGGATTAAAAACTCAAAACATAGACCTCCATGTTTTTGGATCTCTTACAAACTTCTCAGATCCAAGGTTAAGATATATCTATGCTAGTTTAATTATAGATAAGATTTAATTATGTCGATGCTCTCTTAAATTTGGTTTTTTGGCATCTATTGTAAATTGTAATATAAACAAATAAGAAGTTGATTCTTATTTGAATTTTTATTTCCTTAGTGTTACAAGCACACATATTTGCACGCGTGTTGAATATCTCCCCCCACCTAGGATATAGAGCATCTCACTTTTCTGGGTGAAGCAACAGAGTGATATCTTAATAAGTTGCACAAAATTTATATTGCGCCATACACAAATTTATGCACATCCTTTTATTATGATCCATGTTGACTTCATAAAATAATTGTTTACACAAATGCCAGTGTTAATTTCAAGACTAGTAGTACTCACTATTATCCAAGAATATATTTACTGCTTCATTTCGTGCCAAAAAATATTATGGAAGTACCCAGCCACGTGAATCAAAAGAATTCATCGAGTGAATTTCACATGGCCCTACTTTGTTTATCATTACGAGCAACAACAAAGTAGCTCAAGGCACAAATGCTAAAAATCAATTCCATGAGTAGTTGAGAGAAAGAGAATTCTATAGTAATTAGCATTCATACTTTCAAGAGCAGTTACCAGTGCATCTACAGCTTTCTTTTAATACAAAATCTATACATTTCAATTAAGAGAAATAGAAAATACATCCCACAAGAGTGAAAATTTAAGTCATGCTCCCCACTTCAAAGTTGTTGATTCTCAAAAATTATCCTACTAGTAATGATACATAGCTTGAAAATGCCCGAGATCAATCCCTATTACATATCAAAAGCATGGTAATCACAAATTGGGTAAGGATGGACACTAATCTAATGCCAATCTCTATTTGTATTTTAAGATCACAAGTGCAGACATTGCAAGGTCAATAAGAAAGAAAGGTAATATATTCCCTTACCTATTTTTTGCATTCTTGAGTCTAATAATCTTGACTCCACAACTGAGCAGAAATCATCCATTTCAGCTTCTCACCATTAGCGAATTTTGTTCTCTTTGCATCATTTTGGTTGTTTTCTTGCGATTCATCACATATTTTCTTTATAGGAATGAATTCCCCAAGTACTGGTCTGTTGTATTTCTCTCCTAAAATTGAAAGCTAGCTTGTTGCATCGGTATGGGTGCTTGCACAGATGGTTGGAACTTGGTGTTAGAAAAAAAAGGTAAGAATTTGAATCAATATCCATATACATAAGAAACATAAATTCAAATTCAAAAAAATAATAGACCTGTTGATTTTGAATGACAAAAGCTTCCTCTAGTGAAGGTCTGAGTAACTCCATCATTGCAGCATCACTAAAGTCATAGAATATATGTTCTAAAATGTCTTTTTCGGCAACAAACCCCAATGCTCGAAATACAATAATGCCCAACAGAGCAGCAACAATAGCAATTAAAAATAATGGTGTATCCCAATGAAGTCGCGTGACGCCTCTACCAACCCTCACACCTAAAATATTCATCCCAAAATCCCTCATCCGCCAATATTCATTCCCAAAACCCCCAAAATATTCATCCCCAAATCCCTCATTCGCCAATCTTCATTCCCAAAACCTTCATTGTCCAAACCCTCATGCTTCAATTCCATATTTTACTCAACTTCCAAACCACGATTTCCTTCTTTTCCAACGCATAAATCCATCCATTCAACAAATTCCTTGAATTATCCTCCTTCTCTCTCAGTGATTCGAAATATGAACCCAATAAACTATCTTCAATGTCATAATGATTTTGAGATTCAATCGGCATGCCCTAGTTGTGGCTCAACAAGAAAATGAAGGCATCAGACTCCAAACAATCTAAACCCTAAACGCAAACCCCATTCAGACCATTTTCAACATATGCTGATGAATTCAAGGATACATTAACATTCTCTTCATACCCGATAGCACCAACAAATCCTCTCATGTTGCAGTTGTGTGCATATATGGCAAGTCTGGGCATGTGTTCACTGTCAAGTAAGCCTCAAACAATGGTGAAAGGGCTTGTTCATGTACCTTTGAACAATAAGAAACATTTAATGGCTGCAAATGACCTTAAACAGTAGTGAAAGGGCTTGTTCATGTACCTTTGAACAACAAGCAACATTTATCCTCAATTCTGACCTTGTTAAGGTATCTGGTCGAAAATTTCTTCAACAATTGGCATTCATGTGCACAAGAAATGGCAGCAAGGAGTTGCTTGGCCAGCACTCAACCCAATACATGTTTTTAGTTCAATAAATGGCAGCAAGGAGTCACTTGGCCAGCCCTCAACCCAATACATGTTTTTAGTATGGTATTATGTAAAATTATAATACATGTTTTGGTTTTGTAATGATATAAAAAATTGTATGTTTTTAATATTGTATTATGTGTTTCATATGTTTTTAATATGATATTGTATAATATTATAATATAGGTTTTTTAATAATATAAAAATTTGTAGGTTTTAAATATTGTATTATATAATATTATAATATTTTTTTTGTAATAATATAAAAATTGTATATTTATACTTGGGGCTTATCGGGTGTCGTTGAGAGATCTCGTGACGTCGTTTGCTCCCTTCTTCAGATAACAACCTTAATTTGGCATACTCTCTCCATCCATCGACCCATTTGCAAGTCCACTCCGCCGCTTATGCCCTCACAGGAGATCCCTGAATCTGTTTTTGTTAGCATGCAATTAATGCATGGATTTTGAACGTCCCGACCACCCCTGCCCCTCGCGCCTAGAACGGAGAACTCTATCCTGATCCCGACCTACACTAGCATGGATAACTTTGAGCCATCCTCAATTCCTTTCCCGGCATCCCTCTCCTACGAACTCCTGGCTTCTATCAGCCCCTGCGAACTCTCGGCATCTCTCGGCCCCTACAAACTCAAACATCCTCGACTGCAGTGATCAATCCATCATATGAACATTCACACTTGCATTGCCTCCCCTGCTCCTGTATCCTCAAACCCTCATCCTTTCAGTAGCAGTGACTCAAGGGACCCCGACTCAACAGGTAATCACAGTTCTAAACTTTTGTCAGCTATATACTATTAGAATATGGGTAAACGACTTGAAGTTTAAGAGTTAAGAGTAATATGCATATTTGGTGAGAGAGCAGGTGCTTTCGGTTCAATTGATGCATTTAACTTTGTTGAATTCTTGGGAATATTTACCATAATAGGCTTCAGTAGCTCATCCAAGTTGATCCTTTAGTATGTCCCATCCTTGGTGCATATTTATTATTCCAATGTCGTAGAGATGTTCTTGCAAACTGTATTGTATATTTATGCTCAACATGACTCCTAGAAAGAAAGACACCAATATTCACTCTTTGCAAAATCTTCGTGTTTTTTTTGTAATCTACAGTCGTGTTTTAGAAAGAAAAAACCAATTCTCACTGTGAATGAAACTTGAATCCACTCAGCATGAAATTTATTGATTATTTCATCTACTTTTATCAAACACACCCAAACAACCCTATGAGATTCAAGGTTAAGAAAATTGAACGCTTTTATCAAACACGCCTAAACAACCCTATGAGATTCTCTTGTACGCTTTTAGTTTTCTTTAGTGATGTTTTCTTCTAGTTAGGGTGAACTCATGCATAAGGTCGCACTCTTCGCTAGCAGGCTCTTGCATTAGGGTTAGGGTTTTGTCTCTTCTAGAGAGGTGCACTACTCAAGGTGTCTACATTCATTGTAGACATGTCATCTCTTGTTATATAAAAGAGATGCCGAGCACTTCACTGTGGGGTTAAACAAATGAATTTTTGAGCTAGATGCTTTGTAATTTCTTTCAGTGAGGTGCTCCATATTTTTATCTACTTGTCCTAATTCTCATACTTACGTGTTTGAGAGAGCTGACAAAACAACACAGTATGTCCAAAGTATTAAAATATCAATTGGATAATAATAACCAAAAGATGGCACCTGACTGCTCAGAATTTCTTCCTGGTCAATCATCTATCTGGATTAAGTTCCTGACCTTTTTAAAAAGTTCAGTTGGTGGAGGCAGAGGAAGGCGCTCATCGGTTGCAAAGTGAAATTCATGATTCAGATAAAAAACAATTTAATATCTTCCTATAAGAAATGAGCCTGAAAATACTTTTAATTGCATCAACCTTATTACATCCATCCTACCACAGGTGTTGTGACATGACGTTTGAGATTGCAAAATAGACCAAGATCCCCTTTAGTGCAGAATATCTGTAAACATAAGATCATTCAAAAACTCGATAGAGAAAATTGCAGAGTATGGACAGAAAACAAACTTGTTAATTGGTACATTTTTATTAAGTGGCCTAGCCTTGAATTTTGGGATCTTTTGCAATTCCTCTTGCTCTAACTCTTCTGAGCTCTTATCTCTGAAAATTTATGTGAATAATCCAAATAGAGTATTATATTTTACATAATACAAAGAACATAAACTAGATTAATTTCTCACAGCCATACTAACATAAAATTCATAAGACTTATATTATGATGGCTACCTTCCCAAGAGAAGAAAATTAATGAAATCCAATCACAAATTCTTCAACATGAAATAGTTTACCCATCTAAAATTTTGCCTTCAAATCTATCACAAATGATCTGTAACAAAGCATATGAGCAACAATGCATGTTGTCTCTATAGCCCCTGTCCAAAGGGCTTCACTAAGAGAGATCCAACAAGTAACAGCATGCCACACAGTAACTAAACATTACAGCACGAACTCGAGAACATAAACATAAATGAAATGCAATTACAAAAATAAACATGCAATAGTTTACAAATGATCTGCAATAAAGCAATCTAGCTACAAACATCCATAGAAAAATTGCAGATGGTGTATTCCCTATATCCCCAGTTCAAAGGGTGGCCTGAATAAAAGAGACATGAAACAATCAAACCACAAATTTTCATACATGCAGGTGAAAAACTGATGATGGTGCCTGAATAAAAAATACCCCATAAGTAAGATTCAAATTGCTCACTAAGACATATTTTAGTCTTCTCAAAGAATTATGAACATTTCTTGTTTGGACATGCATGCAAAGGAGTTTCCAAGTGTGTTGGCCTGGACTCAGTCAGAACTCAGAAAACTGATGATGGTAAAAAAAGGGCCTGAATAAAAGAGATGTGAATTAAAAACTGATGTTGGTGTTGTGAATGGAAAAACTCATAACGAATGCAAGGATGCTCAATTTAGGTAAGAGAGTGTCAAGAGAGCTAGACTTGTAGAAAATGCAGAGGCTCAAACTCGATTGGTAACTTGCACCAAACAGTGTTGTGAGCCAATTCAGAGTGTCTGAATGATCCAGGTTAGAGGACAGGAGTTGGACCATATTTCTGCATGAACTCATCTATGTCTATTAACATGGTCGTTATCCTATACTTAACACAGGGGTGACATTCAAGTTGATTTCCTATACCTTGGTAGTTGTTCCTACCTTGATTCCCTATTTCTTATGCATTTGAAGTTTTGTACCATTTTTCTTGAATGTGTTTCTTGATAGTGTTATCACCTATATGAAAATAATTTTTGTGTTAAAGGGTGCATTTATTGAGTTAAAAATATTAAAATGTGTGAGCTACAATAGCTACATCAATGAATATTATTCTTGTGTTTGAAAAGGTGGGTATTGGAATTTCCCTAAGATTTCAATTGAAATAGATCTTTGGAAAAACATTTTATTTCACACCAAATGGGGGGTTTTGGAGCTAGGTTTATACTTCAAATCTATCGACCAATATAAATACATTGAGTATGTGACAAGTTTTGGAAAGAGGAAGATAAATCTTGCAAACAAAGGAAGAGAGAATTGTTCCAAACTTCCATGCCACATTGACCGTCTAGAAATCCATGTTGAAGCTCCCAAGCTAGCAAAATACACTCAAATCAAGTGTCCAAAATTGACAAAGGATGTCAACTAACTCCAAACTCACATTGGAAATGAATAAAATCCGCCTAACTAGGAGAAAAATTTGAAGAAGACCATACGGTAATTAGGAGCCCTGCAAGAAATATTTGTTTTACTCCAAAAAAAATCCCATCAAGAGCTAGATCATAAATTGAAGCTACACCTTCCACTTTTAATAGTAACATTGTAATTAGGATGTAATATGACAAGTTTGTCATTGAAAACAACAGGGACTAGAAGCCACATCATCATTTTTGAGATTTAAGTGGGTTCCAACAAACATGCTCAAATTTACATTTCCTCCAATTGGGTTCTTGCATAGTGGCATAAAGTTTGTTTATAGCTCAAAAGGTAGAAAAAGAGATTGTTACACGATTGTTATTGTAAAAGCATAAATTATAAGTATGTTGACTATATGAAGGATGAAATATGAGGTTGGAATTAAAATCAAAAGGGACTAGAAGCCACAAGATAATTTTTAAGACCTAAGTCGGTCACAAACATGCTTGAATTTACATCTCATCTAGTGGGATCTCACGAAGTGGCATGATGTTTGTTTATAATTCAAATGTAGAAGTGAATTCTTATTGTAAGAGCATAAAAATATAGATGATGATGTAATATGGGGCCAACTCTCCAGGTTAGTACCGTATTTAGTCAAACTCAGCAAGTCCATCCAACAGATTCAGTTGAAGTCAAATAAAGGAAAAACTTAAAAGAGCTCTTCTTTAATTAGTATTCTTGATGATTGCCCTGGAGACGTTAAAGCTGAGAGAGAGTTTGGATATTGTTTGTGTAGTCAGAGTGACTGGATTTGTCCATCCTAGCCTCGTACTAGTCCAGAAATTAGGGAATCAAACATCCTAGCCCCATACCTAGATTGGGATAGTCCAGCAATCAAGGAATCAACAATATTGCTCTGATTGTTCAGGATTTGGTCCCTTTATATTTTATTGAAGGATTTGTTTATGGTTGAACCCGGATCCAAATCATCCAGGAATCTAGAATTAGCCACATGCTTATGATTCCTTAGAATGGCCACAGAAGAAAGATGACTAAAAATGATGCCAGTATAAGTCAATTTGGGATTGTTCTCAGGATCTGTGTAACGTAATTCCAATGAAAGATTTTCCCTACTTAATCAAAATACTATGCAATAGAAGCATACCATTTGGTTTCAACAGTAGGATTTCCCCATACAAGGGAGTGTTTGGCATGGAAACTTCACTATGTAAGATTAATGATCCTTAGTAACAAAGACTGCACATTGTTTGGTCGATGTTTGTATACATATTTTGTTAGTGCCCGTTTTCAAATTCAATATAATCCTCATGTCTACACTAAAGGTGAAATTGATGTATCTAAGCTATGGGTTTAATATTTTTTAGGGGGATCATATAAAAATGAATTAACTATAAATTTACCAGTGTGCATAACCAAGTCTTTATCAGGTGAAGTAAATGGAAATCCAGTAAGTACACCATTGGAAAACTTGTATAGTAATTACTATGAATGTAGGAAGAGGGCGTTAACTTTTACATATTTGCAGTTAGAAACCTAGGTTTTTACAATAATGTTATGAATGATAATAAAAATAGGGTTAGGGTCCCAAATCTCCAATTCCTTATTTTGGAACGTGTGCTACATCCACACCAAATTCTTCAGACGATTCCAATGACACCCATTGGGATTAGTTAATCTACATTTGCAGACGTAACCATGGAGCATGTGTCCATCGCACAGGCCCCTGGCCAGGGAGGAAGGCACATTTCAACCCTTGGCATTTATGAATATCTTAAGCATATTCCTCAGCCTGTTGTTTGTTCAAACCTCGCACGCATTCTGTTTAAAGGAATCTGGTTGTGCTTTGTAAGAGGATGGTAGGATATCTCTGTTCAGATATTTTCCCACAGGTTTGGGTTCTCAAGATCTACATACATTCTTTGTTGATTTCAGAGATTTTCCCATAGGTTTGGGTTCTCAAGATCTACCCCGCTAAAAGGCCCACCCAAAACAACCAAAATTGATCAATATTACAGTAATTCCCTCACCCAAAATAAGGGAGCGTCAAAAAAATTCAGACATGAAGAAATCTTGTACCTTAGAGTGCTTAGGCCCAGGTTGATCACAAAGATTGAGACGTATGCTTGTTCGTGGCTTAACCAAGCCTTATGGGTACCATGGATACCTAATACTCTTCTTACTACAGGATGGACTAAGATGTTCAACAATTTTTTCCACAGACCACAAGCTCCCTTCCTCAAAAGTCAAAAGGATAAAAATCTATAATGGTGCGACATTTTTTAAACTCACATTGCGCTAGGAGATTCCAACTCACCTTCCATGTTTTCACATTAGAATAGGTTACCATTTGTTATAAAAGTTGTGATGGTAGAGGCTTCATTTTATAATGTGGCAAATAATAAGGTTTTCATAGTAATTGATAGTGAAGGCCACTAGTTTTATTGTGAGATTCAAAGTAACCTAAAGGCTATTTAATAATATTAGAAATTTTTTATAAGTGGTAAATAATAAGGTTTTCATAGTAGTTGATAGTGAAGGTCACTAGTTTTATTGTGAGATTTAAAGCAATTTAAAGGCCATTTAATAACATTAGAAAATTTAGTCTCTATAAACATACAGTCATAAGGTGATCAAGTCAAATAGGGAGAAAAAAGGAAAATAAATTTGTAAGAGAGAAAAGAGTACATATTTCAACATATATTTCTTCATGCAATTTAATATGGGTCATCTTAATTGTTAAATAGTAAGTTATAACTATATAAAAAGAAGAGTTGGCTAGGTAGTAGTGTTGGCTTTTGTATTGAGTTGACAAAAAAGTCAAGTAAATTAGTATATGTTGAGCTAACAATGTTTATTATTAATCTAAATTCAAAATTAATTATGATATTTTTAAGTAGTTATGTGGATTGTAACCAACTACTCCTAATTGATGCATTACTTCGCTAATTTGTTTTTATTATAAGGTTTATTTGTTGTTATTTGTGTATGTGGGTGAGTGCTGTGAATAATCCACATGAATAAAATCAAGAATTTTAATTTACATGACATTATTGTGGCATGGAGTTATCATCAACTACCCAAACAAAACGTGATGAATTTGAGTAATGTGTAGAAGGAAGGTATACAATAGCTCATGGACGTTTTATGCACTAAGGTTAACTCAATGCTTAATTGCAAAGGGGGCAGAGCCTTGACCTAGTGTAGTGCATGGTGTAGGGTCTACCATGGTAGGAAGTTGTATGCATAAACCCCAATGGTTAGCTTAATCAATTCAACCATTCATCCGAGGAAAGCTTTAGGCAAATGAGTCAAATTCAATCAAGTACCTCATATACGAGGTCTCTATGTCAATTGGAGTTGGATATTAAATTGTTTGCATAACAACACTCCATTCCAATCACTAAATCACAACTTGGAATCTAACGCTATCAAGCCTACCATGAAATATCAAAGAGAAAATTATATCCAAGTCAAGCCAACATAGTAAGTCCAAGTCCAACAAACCCTTAGTCATGCATGTTCGTTGTTAAGTCTACCATGTGATGTCTAAAAGCGAAGTAGGTCCAAGTCAATCTAACCATGCTATGTGCTACTAAGTTAATCTAAGTGAAGCTAACCAAGTGAAACCAAATGTCCAAGTCCAATTTGACATGCGTATCTTTCTATGTTATCTATGTAATCCACATTCATAGGAAAGAGATCTTAATTTGAAAATACAAATATTAAATTCATTAAATCATGGCAATTTTTAATTTATGTAAAATCTAACTTTTTTTTTCAAATGGAAGATTTTATTTTGTCCTAAAAGGGTGATAATGATTATTGGGTAAAGATAAATGGCATTGAGTGTAGCATGAAGTTGTGTTGTTTTTAATCCCATGGCATCTAGTAGTTCTATGGAAGTTGTGTTGTTTTCATTTCTTTAGCGCCAAATGGTGCTATGTTTATGCAACTTCAAACGGTGTTCAATGATCAATATTCTTGCCAATGATTATTCTATAAACCATATTGAGTCTTGTTGTAATGTATGTAGTGCCATAACTTCTTGGCCATCATATTGTACACGTTTTTGTGTTGGTGTCTTTCCTTGTGTCATTTGTTAGCCATATCAAACAAACATCAATAAGAATACTCATCGCCTTCATAACCACGTTGATTGCATGTTGCATGATAGGATTTGACTACTTCTTGTCCATGCATGACTTATATGTGGCATGGTAACAAACTATGTCAATGGTACATGTACCATGTGTCTATTGTGTGGGCCACATGTTTCACAATGTGCTACGTGTGGCGCTTATGGTGCAACTATGGATTATGTAGTATGTGTGGTGCAAGGGGAACAAAGTGTGTCTATGTGGTGTTTATTGCACAATCTGAGTTGTGTGTTGGGTAGTCTAAAGGGTTGAATTGATCAACTCAATAATTATATTGATTCAACTAACTCTAATCCTTATGGAGTTATCAAGTTAATTAATTATGTTGAGTACCATGTTGACATGGTCAGATGACATGGGCCACCAAACTATACAAATAAACATTATGTGGAAAATCCATGGGGTTCCGAGTAAAGATTGCTCCTAGGGGGGTGTGTGAGACTCCTATAATGGTTTTTTTGTTCATGCCTAAGATCATTGATAATGATTTAGTGTCTCCCTCCTTGATCTAGATATTATCTACCTAGAAGCAACTTGGGATCATTAAGGAGGAAAATATGATGAATAAATTGATAAATAAATATGACAAGGTCAATAAAATATTATGTTGCTAAAAAATATTTTTTTATAAAATATAAAGAAAGTGATATTGTGAGTCATTTAGGTGATATTAGTATGTTTCTCATATGTCATTACAGACATTTAAGTGTCATTGGGATCAATCAGTATCCATAATTATTATCAAATGCACCATCATTGTGGACATTGGCGTTGTTGTCATCATGATCATCAATGTCATATGCTACATCAACATCATTTTCATCATCATCCTCATATAGTCAGGTCCCTGGGCTAGTTACCTCTATGAATATTTTAGAACTCACTCGATGTCCATGTCGCTATTATGGTCAATTTAATGCATTATGGTGAATTATGTTTCCAGTAGGACCAATCAATATCAAATAGTGCTATAATCACCTGCAGCATCATTATTAGTGTTAGAATATAATCCGTCGGGATTATATATTGTACATAAATAAATAAATAGTTATGTAGGAAGCTGAACAGTTACATAGGAAGGTGAAAAGGTTGATGAAGCTCAACCACCACATGTAATATATAAATGTATGCATTAGCCATGAAGAGAATTGAATCGGGAGTTATACCTATCAGTGGTATCAGAGCTTGGCTATTTGCCATAACTCATGCCTGCTGCATTTCAGTCCTGGCATTCTGCTTGCCAGTCCATTGCCAGACTGCCTGCTCCGTCAGTCTGCCATTTGCATGTGTTTCTCTTTGCCATCCTGTGCGCATTCATTTGTATGTGTTATTCTCTTCTCATTTGCCTCATTTGTCAGACTGCTCTCTTCTCAACCCTAATTTCTTGAGCTAAATGAATGAGTCGCCCTCCTCCTCTTGCATATTGTTGTTGATGCGAGTTCTTTGAGGACCGTCTGCAAAATTTCTCATACTCTGTGAAGACTGGTGTGTTTGACATTTTCAGAGCTGCGATTTCATGAGGGAGTTGTAATACCTATCAGAGCTGCGATTTCATGAGGGAGTTTATAATTTGAAGACTGTAGTATTGGAGAAATAATACTGCGTGTGACTGCGTTGATATCTCTTGATATCTACGTTGATATCTTTTGCTACGACCTACGAATTCCTTGTGAAGGCTGACTGATATACTGTGGGTATTGAAGACTGATATATATCCTACATATATAGAGCGTGGAATGCATCATGCGTTGGAGATAGCCTGTGTTGGAGATAGCTGCATTGAGCTAGCTGCCTGCCTGCGTTGGAGATAATGCATTTTGGGAATACACAAACCCTAATCTCTACCCTAGCTATTTGCGTGGAAGTTTAACTGGAAAGTTTATGAATGTTTTGCATATGTAGTAAAAGAGGTGATATGGCTAATGTATGAGCCTGAATAGAATGAGTCTGCGTATTAGAGCTGTATATATGCTGCGTGAAGCCCTAAGCCTGAATCTGCGTATTGAAGGCGGGCCTGTATGTTGTGCATGTGTTTTTGTTTGAAGGCAGTCTGTGCTGTTATATCTATTCACCCATGTGGATAAGGAGTCCATCGTTTCCAAACAAATAAAGAGAAATTGCTGACTGTTGTTGAAGCTGAGTACGTGGAGCTGTGCTCTCATACTGTGTGGAGGCCCGTGAATGTTGTGCATGGAGTTGTGCTCTCATATTACGTGGAGTTGTGAATGCTTTACGTGGAGACTGTTTGAAGACCATTACTGTGATTGATATATGTTGAAGAATGATCATATATATTGCGTGGAGAAGGCTGTAAGAAGTATTTTAAATATTGTTGCTGTATGAGCCTGAGATTGTTGAGTATGAGTTATGATCAGTGTGGAGAAATAAATATATGTTGCGGCCTGTGATTGTGGTATATATGAGTTGAGTATATATATTGCGTGGAGTCTGGAAACTTTTTTATGTTGCTGGTGTATACATGCTGCTGTCTACTTCCTGAAATGCTGCTGAACTTGTGGAGCTGCCTACGTATCAAGCGAGCCTGTGTTGCTACAGCCTGTTGAAGACCTACTTGAAGACCGATCTCAATATTCAAAAATTCTGATACTGAGACTGATATATTGCGTTGTGACTGATATATTGTGTTGTGACTGATATATCATATATTGCTAGTGACTGATATATTTTGTATTGAAGAAGCATGTGTATTCTATAAACTTGCATTGTATTCCCTTGGCAGAGACTGTAGACCTGCAAGGTTATTGTTTTTCTATTTCTCTTTGTAAATTACACTAACAGTTGTAAAAATGCAATCTATAGCATCTATAGTCGGTGCCACCCTCACTGGCAAAGACACTTATCCAGAATGGTGGAGGAAGATCAAATCTGCCTTCATCTACAACGACCTTTGGGACGGCATTTGCGAAGGCAGCACAATAGAGACAGAAGCTGGAAAGCCCATAACCATAGACCCAAGACCTCCAGAATCCGAGAAAGAGAAGGCCATTTGGAGAACAAAAGACAAGAAAGCTTTAGCGGTAATCACTGCCACAGTCAGTGAAGAGGTGAGCCAGCACATATTACCTGCAAAATCATGTTTTGAAGCACTAAAAACATTAAAAGATCTGTATGATTCACACTCTAAAATGGAATTTATTCAACTAATGTTAAAACTATTCAGTCTTGAAGTAAAAGACAATGATCCCATGTTAGTTGCCTCTGAAATCAAAGCTATCATGCACAAGATTCAAGCCTCTGGTATGAAACCAGATCTTCCCCTTGCAGCATTTGTAAAATATTTGTATCCTACTCACTCCAACTATCTTGAGTCATTGCAATCTAGTGACAAGTTCAAATCACTAACATTTGACACCCTGGTAGAAAAGATAGCTGACAAAGAGAAATCCTTTGGTAAGAAGACAACTGAGCATTCTGGAGAATCACTTTGCTTTGCTCAAAAAGCAAAGAACCACACCAAATACCAATCCAAAGATCACCCCAAGGGAGAAAGCAGCAAGAGAGGTAGAGGAGGAAGAAACTTCAGAGGCAGAGGGGGCAGAAACAACTTCAGCAAAAGATCAGATTTGCAGTGCAAGCGTTGTGGAAAGACTGGGCACACATCAGATCAGTGTTGGGCTTCATGGGACTCCATCAAAGACAAGCATAACCAGAAGAAAGATGATAATAAAAATCAAGATGCTAGTAAATATTCTGATTCTGCTCATTGTATTGTTGCACATTGTAATATTGGAATTAATGAAATGACTTCACTTTCATCTTACAAAGATTGTTGGTTGCTTGAGACTAGTGCAACATCACACATGACATTTAGAAAAGACTGTTTTGAAGAACTTAATGAAACAATAGATGGCATAGTTTACTTTGCAGATAAGTCAAGTCTTAAACCAAAGGGAATGGGCACCATTCGACTGAAGATGCCTGGATTCCCTGATTTCTTGTTGAAGAATGTTCTTTATCTTCCAGAGTTGCAGAGAAGCCTGTTGTCCTTGGTGGAGATTCGACAGCGAGGCCATTCCATCCACATGTTTGATGGAATTGTAGAAATAAGAAATTCCTCTGACAACCAAGTCATCATGACTAGATACGAAGATGGGAAGATGCTAAAG
>LPNX011019451.1:877795-968366 GCA_001517045.1 Pseudotsuga menziesii | reverse complement strand
AAAGAACCTTCCTAACTGAAAATTGTCCACAATACTCAACCTTCAAAGGGAGATAAGGTCCAAGAAGCCGTTTCTTTTGTGATTGTGGAGCAGGAGGGGTAAGAGAGACAAGCTGCCTCTGCTTGATGCCTCGAAAATATGTTTCTTCCAGCACTACATCATTGAGGGGGGCTAGCAGCGTTGATCCATTCTTGCCTCTCTCGGATGAGAGGGATCATCTTCAGTCATCTGACAGTGACTCTGATCTTGAGGATGAAGGTTGCATGGAGAATGAGAAGACTTTCAAGTTATCTATCCCCAAAGAGGAAGAGGATGGGTTGCTATCACTTTTTATGGATATGGATATTGAAGGCCAAGTTTTGAGGTTATGTAGACAACTTCTTCCTGGTATTAACAAGGCTATTCATTCAGTATTGTCAAAGGATGAGAGGATAGTTTTGGGTGATTACAAGGTTTTATCCTACAATTCAGATCTTTTGCAATTAAGGAAGGCATATAAAAGTGGATCTCTGGACATGAAGATTAAAACAGAATATTCTAATGCAAGGGAACTATGCAAAGAACAGAATGTGCGGAAAAGCAATGTCGTTATTAAACACTATGCTCCAAAATAGTTTGATCCCAAATAGTGTGACATATAATACTCTGATTGATGGACTTTGTAAAGAGGGTCAGATAGATATTGCCTTTACTCTTTTTGACTCTATGAAGAAAAAGCGTTGTAATCCTGATGAATTGACTTATACTGTACTCGTTAATGGACTTTGCAAAGAAGGAAAGCTACAGCAAGCTTGTGACTTATTCAATGAGCTTCTTGAGAAGGGTATTGCTCCTGGTGCAGTAATTTACACTGCTTTAGTTGATGGGCATTGCAAATGTGACAAAATTGACATTGCTCTTGCATTAATGAATAAGATGGTTGAAAATGGCTGCGAACCAAATCTATACACTTATAATGCAGTAATTAATGGACTGTGCAAAGAACACAGGGTATTTGAGCAGATAATATCTTTGGTAAAATGTTAGGAAAAGGGTTAGCTCCCTCCCTGGTCACTTATACAACACTTATTTATGGTCTGTGTAGAGCGGGTGCCACGGACCTTGCATTTAAAGTCTTCAACACCATGGTAAAGCAAGAATGTTCTCCTAATGTATACACTTACAGTGCATTGATCTATGGACTTTGCAGGGAAGGCAGACTGGAAGAGGCTGAAATGTTAATTGGTAAAATGAAGGAGAAAGGCTTAAACCCCAACCAAGTAACATACGCATCATTAATTGATGGCAACAACAAATTAGGCAGGATGGATCATGCTTTTGATCTATTAAGTAAGATGTTTGAAGTTTTCAAATTATCGGCATGTAAATTATGTGGAGAAAGTGAAGTTTTCAAATTATCGGCATGTAAAATATGTGCAGAAAGTGAAGATTTTCAAATTGTCAACATTTAAAATATCTGCAGAAATCATTATTGCATCAGATCAGTCCTATTGTTTTTAAAAAAAAATTCAAAGAGTTTCATCTCTAAAAGAATTCATCTCAAAGTTCAAACATTGCCATCATTGTTGTCATCTCACCTCAATCTCTGCCTTCTCAAGATTGCTCTTGATATTGTTTTTCTCTTGCCTCAGGGACTGAACCTCTGCATTCAATAATTGAGATTTCTTCTCGGACGCCTCTAGCCTGGCATAGACAAAAATGAAAAAGTATGATAAGATGAAGGTCCCCCGGAGATTGATGCAACCTGCTACATGTGCCAGAGGCACTAGGGTGTTACCTAGTATGAGTTTGGTAGTGATAAGACCATAAAATATTAGGTCAGGAAGAATGATCAATAGCACCTAAATAACAATCCCATTTCTTCTAATGATTGTTAGACGGCCTGTGAGTTTCCGGACTTCATACCTTGCCCCTTAGCTTAAAGATATGTCACTGCTGTAGGTTTCACTCTTCCTAAAGTTTGGGAATAACATAGAACTTTATTATCCAAGCAGCACCCATAAAAAATGTAAGTTTAGCTAGTAGAGCCACCATTCAATTCCAGCACGTTGTTGATGTAATGGCATTCTCTTTCTCAATCAGAAGTGAGATGTAGTTATTATGGAAGTGAAAACCTTTCTTTCCAAGATTTTTACTCCACTGAAAATAATAGCCATTGCATGTACCAAACCAGGTCTAGGTAATATATGTGAAGATCCAATGCCTTGAATAGTAATAATTTTCGGACAAACTAAAGGAGAACACATACTGACCAGGTAGAAGGATAAGCGAAGAGGGGCCATGGATGTTAAACCATAACTTCTTATTTGTTTCAGACATCTAAAAGTAGACTTCAAAATTGAGTAATTAGAACAGAGATTGCCTTCATTACTCAAACAGTTGTTAATCAAAATAGTTAATAGTCCTTAAAATCTAATTCTTTTTCAAAAGTAACCTATTTAATTTGGTTCTTCAAAGCATTCTCCCAGCATAGGGCTATCCTCTGCTTTGGTGTGAACTTAGAATGATTACAATGAGCTAGTTTAAGTGAAGTTAGGAGCACTTGAAAAATAAACTAATAATTGATGGCGAATACATATTACAAACCACCTGCATTAGTCAACGAAATGCAATGTCAATGAATCACATCAAATACTCATAGGATGCCATGAATCATCATTCTCTACATGTCCATGATTTTGATGAAGTGTTATGTGACTGATTATCCTGCAAATAATTACATTAAATAATATTGTTAAGATGCTCCAAAACAAAAAACAAAAAAACATACAAATTAACAAACCCAAATCACAAGATAAACATTGAAACAACTTACGATTGAGGAATTAAAATAATGGGCTCCAACTAAAAATGGGAATATTAAGGACAAAAAAAGGCCAATATCAAAAAGTAAATAATAAATCCATCCCCAAAAGCAATGTCTGAACTCTTGCTTGACCATATCATGTAGGAGAATTAATTTAACCAGTAAAGTATGTTGAATTCTAACCTCACAATAGAGACTTGGAATTGGATGGCTATATTTTCGATCAAAAGTTGTTGTTTGTCATGTACTGACAAGATGTTTTTGCTTGTATTGCCAAACCCAAAATTGGATAAAATATAAGTTCAGCAGAGATGGGCCAAAACAATCCCAAACTCATGCCATGCATAAGGCTTTTTGAACACTTCAATTTGTAATCTTTGTTCTTAATATTATAGAAATTAATCAAAGAAAACAACCCCACACTTTTGTCCAAAAAACTCAAAAGGCACCAAAGTCATCCTGTGTGAAAAATTTTAAGGTAATATAAAACACTCCCACCCACAGAAATTAACATATTCCTTATGATCTCCAAGGATGATACAGCTCTAGCAGTACGTAAAAACAGGGCAATCTACCGTAAATCTTGCAAGAGTCTACTAGGTACAGGAAAGGTTTGAATGTAACTTTACATTAGTAAGACTAAGACATGTTTGTTTCTATTTAAAAATATAAATAAAAGAGGAAAATAACTGATGATACAAGATATTTTTCCTACTTTACTAACCATGGGAGGGTATGAGGATGGAAGAATGAGTCAAATGCCCAATCACACTGTTGCTACAAAAGCTTCCAGGGCCACTGCAAACAAACAATTTCCAAGATTTTAGCCAGGTTTGATTGTTTCACATTCCAATAAAAGAGACAAAAATGATTACGCGTGAGGCTACCTTTAATCTATAATCCAGGCAAGGAATGCCCCACTTCTTTTATTTTCCTTCCACTTTTATATTCTCCTTAAACCCATAAGGAGAAACCCCAATCCTCAGAATTTAGGCAATCATGTACCAGGCTCCCCAAATGAGTGCAACCACACACACACTGCATGAAAAAAGCATGCAGAATACAGCCTATAATCTCTGAGGTGACATTGATGCACAGTTTTGATTTAGATTTATATCCAAACTGACCGCGTGCAAATTTTCAATCATCATAATATATTTGCTTATGATTTCACTCATTACAGGTCACATTGCAAGTCAGGGCTCTCTTCAAACCACCCTCCCCAAAAGGATCAAACAAAGTTGCTCAAAGAAGTATGGGACCAGGTGTCCTGTCTGCTCGCTGGGATTTTGAATTCCAATAAGGTTTAGTAATACCTAAACTAAACCTTACCTTAGCCATTGTCTGCAATGCAGAAATAATTCTCCATTTAGCCCTTGTCCACCATGCAGAAATAATTCTCTGTTTGGACATTGTTTGCCATGCAGAAATCATTCTCTGTTTCCATATGCAAACTACAAAGCCCAAACTAACCTAACCACTGTGCAGAGCTAGTTCCTGGCTCATTCTGTGTGTTATATTGTTCAGCAGGAAACTATAAAATAACTGGCCTGGAACACAATGTCCCATCAACTAGCAGACAGGGCTTTTCAAAGCCTAGAAGGAAGTGTTGAGCCCAGATAGGAGAACTCATGACTCAAGTCATCCAGAACAACTACTATGGATATGGGTTCTTAACCAAAATGCTAAACTGGGTATTTCAGAAGGGGGCCTTTCGGAAGGTATACGGCTGCCGATAGAAATTCAACCCATGGAACTGTATGTAGAGTTTATGGGACCTTTCCCCAAACCAGCCGGCACCTAATGCAAGTTTAGTTTCAGACTGCAGGGAACCGTAGCATAGGGATACTATTGTAATTTTGTTGCCCCACTAAAACCTGCCTCCTTTCAAGTCCTTATTGGAAGTACCCAATCCGTGAAGATAAGAACTTTCAAATCCTTTTTGGCCAGAACACCCCAGCTAACAGACAGTTCTATGGTGATGGGATCTGCGAATTTTCCACAAATCATTCCAGGGGATTCAATGAACATCTAAAACCTTCAAACCAGCACAGAACGTAGTTCTTGAACTCAAGCCATCAATCCATAAACAACTAAAACAACCATTATTTAACTACTTAAATCCAAACCATCAAACCCAGTCAAGCAATGACCATAAAATTGTAATGTATCCAAAGCTGCTTGAATAAATAGATTATTGAAAAAATTATAAACACCTAAGCAAATCCAATAATATAATGAGCATTGGTACACCAATTTCTATGCATTTACCAACTGAAATGTTCAAAACCATACTTTAGTCTTACAACCCTTACATGAATATCCCTTTCCATATATCATCCAAGGCCTGGACTACAGACAGGAAAGGAACAGCACCCAACCAAAGCACTAAAATTCTCAGATTATTGTTCAACGTTGAATTTTGATAAACGTATTGAGGCAATGCTGTCTGAATGAAAACATGCTACCAATTCATTTCATTGAGAGTTGTAAAGTTGGTGCTCCTTACCTTCAGAAAACCATCCTCAAACAATCCAAGTCAAACCAAAGCTATAACGGGTATCATACCAAGTGGACTGAAAAACTTGAAACAGAGCCTCAGGAGATTCAAATGAGAAATCATGGCAAATATCTCATACAACACACATGAAAATACCTGTGATGTGTTTAGAATTGGTAATGCAGTGACATAACGAGAAAAGATACCCCGAAGTTGGCCGTAAACAAGGGTAATCTGCAAGCTTGATAAGGCAATCAACACTCCTTGGATAGCTCGCATGGTATAAATAAATCTATGCAAGAAAAAATATCGGATGTTATGTACCTGATTAAATATTTGAAATGATAGTCTATAGACTGAAAAAAAACCGCCAGAACCCTTACCTTATCAATTATCTTTCACCAAGTCCATTAGTCCATACTGCTTGTAAAGAGTTGTCTTAAGTTGTAAGTACACTTGATGCTGCTATAAAAAAGTATGAAATTATTGACTGTTAGACGGCCTGTGAGTTTCCGGGCTTCATACCTTGCCCCTTAGCTTAAAGATATGTCACCACTGTAGGTTTCACTCTTCCTAAAGTTTGGGTCCCTTCCTTTTTACGATGGAGTTGAAACACTTGGTAAATTTATTGTTGTAGCCTACTGTGTGGTGTTTTGTTTGTACAATTTGTCAAACATTTGGATGGCATACTACTGTAAGAATATCTACCATTAAGTGTGTTACCCAAACTGTTGTAAAAATATTATAAGTGTTTTATTTCCATGCATAATTGTAATAACCAACAACATCACAACATTTCAATAAGAAAATGCACAAAATATTAGACTTTAAGAAACATTTCCAGCTCTGAAAATTATTATGAGAACAAGAGTCACATGCCTGTGTGAGATGAATGCGATTTTATCAAGGAATGTCAACTCTTCTCTATATATTTTGACTTCAAACACAACGTCTCCTTCAACCCAAAATGTAGCAGCAGAGAAGATGAATTTCGTCCCTTCTGAAGCAGTGCATTTTTTTTAAATCTGTCATGAATACCAATATTCGAATAAATAAGTCAAACAGAGTCTGTGGCAGTAAGAGTAGATAAGTTTGTATAAACTTATTGTAATATCCCCCATATAAAATTGTAATGTTCCAAGGTAATTTGTACTAGGCTATCAATATTCCTTGAAGACAATTTACTAGTTTTAGCTGTGACTCGTTAGAGTTGTAAGTACACTTGATGCTGCTATAAAGAAGTATGAAATTATTGACTGTTAGACGGCCTGTGAGTTTCAGCAGAGAAGATGAATTTTGTCCCTTCTGAAGCCTATATCAACAGTGCATTATCTTGTTCCTGTAGCAGCGATTTTGACAAATACAACTCTGATGGAATTGTCCTAGGAATAGAGAGTGATGGAATTAATTTCATATGTAGATAGTAGTGAACAAGAGTGGATATCCATGCTTGGGGATGCGTTCTTCTCCTATACCACAAATTTCCCAAAACCACAACATGTTATTTTCCCCACAGAACAAAACGACTTCAGATCTTTCTCTGAGATGGAAGATGAATGGTATTTAGTCACTACTGGTGTGCCTCCTTCCACAAAAGACTTCTCCAAACGAAGTGTGTCTCACTCTAAAACATCAACAAAATGCTTGAAAGATGGTAAGATCTTCCAAGTAAAGAGGAATTATGATGAAACTTGGGAAGAAGTCCTTTAGCAATTCCTAACAACTCATGAATATTTGCTTCTACTACAAGGTGAAGCATAGACTATACGTCTATGAGGAAAAATCCTAGTAATCATATGAATACTTGACAGAGTAAAAGTGTTTAAAGATGACAGAAGATGTAAGGAAACTTAGATGACCTAATGGGATATTGAGTATAAACAGACTCGTTGAGCATATTTACGAGTGTGTTGGGAAGCCTAGCAAAGCTTGTTGAAATCTTGAAGAAATAATGTTAAAATAAAAGTGTTATCAAGAGTACCTCTCTAGATTGGCAATGAATTGAGAGTTTAAGGACTGTTTGAAATAGACCTTATTCACTTTGCAATAGGGAATCTTCTCATTATCAAAAGCATTGTGACATTTTCTAGGAGTGACTATCATAGGACCAAAAAAAGACTGGATTGTGTATAGAGCAGTATGTAATGGCTGGCATAAGCTAGGAAAATGTAAAGTGTACAAGAAGAACAACAATGATGAAGATCGTTAACAAAGGAAGCATGAACACAGGGGGGGTATGATCAAAAAGTCAAAATTCCTGAGCAAAGTTAGTAGAGGGAGAAAAGTATGCATCTAGATCTTACGAAAAAATTAGAGTTTAATGCATCTAGATCAATTCAAAAACCCTACTATCAAAGTCAATACAATTCATTTCACACCTTCATATATATAATAGAAAAAGGAGGAAATAAAACATGCTGGTCATAAAAGATTGATGGAAATGCATAAGCAGCAACCATATTTAGATTATTACACGTAGAATTTAATATAGCAGCAGGACCAACAACTACCTGAAAAATATAAACAAGCATAAATAAGGCAATAATACCCTTCAAATATCCATAAATTATCTCAGGAATCTCAATGTTGCTTGAGAGATCATCACAAATAAAGGAGTTCTTACCCACAAACGCAGAACAACAGAGAAGGGACTCCATGGGCAGGCATCTGAAACCTTCAAACCACATGCTCTCCCAGCAAATCGCGAGCTCTTATAGCTAAAGAAAGAATATTTACCAGTTAATTGCAAATGTTGAACACCACATAAACTAGGTTTCAAATCACAAGCTCTGGCGACTGATGAAAAGACCTACCAGATACCGAAAGAGGAGGAAATTAGGTACATCTGATTGGAAATTAAGAACTCAAGACAAAACCTTAACAATGAAAAACGGATGGAGGGGCTATCCATACTCTTTTTTACAAGTGTTTGTTCACCAGACTACTTGGATAATCCTTTTTCCAAGTTAGCATAATCTTTATCTTGCATTTGAGCAATTTCTGAAGCAATTTCAGAGTTCTAGGGTTATACACAAATTTTAATTAAAAAAAAGGGTGATCAAATTCAATCGAAAAAAAACATTACAAACTCATATCAAAGAGAAATTGTTCCAATTACAAAAATAACAAGCAAAAGAACATTACAAGACTAAATTGGCCTATTGAAATGTACCTTGAGATCTATTCATACAGTCCAGAAACAAGACCGAGAAGATCAAGCTTCATTTAAAACAAATTCACCCCTCATTGTTAATCCCTCTATGCTATGATTAATTCCAAGATTATTTGGCACTCTAACAGCAACTAGTACCCAAAATGATATCATCATCTGATTCCTAAGTCATAACCCCAAGGGATCCATTAGATCCCTGCCTTCTTACAACTCAAAGTCGTCTTCCAGCTTCAATGTTTGGGAAACAACCTTCTCTTCATAATTGTCGACCACAAAATAGGGATTGTGCTCAATCGGACGGAACCTGTAACCAGCGAACACATAGAACGCAAGGGTTACCAATTCTCCAGCCATGACACTAGTCCAGGCATACCGGTAAGCAGTTATGGTGATCAGAGCATAAAATACAATGCGAGTGAAGTAAATATAGCAGACCACCACAATGTAATACTGTCTGAACAGAGTCAACTTCATCAGATTCACAACTTCCTTGCCGTCAGTATGTGCAGCCTGGTGCAAATTATTTATAGACCAGATAATGGGGAACAAGACAGCACAACAACAGATCATGTAAACTAGGAGAAACACCTGGTTCCAGGCAAGCCAATCCTTGCTAGTACCAATCCGAAGCCCATCGAAAATAGCTTATTATTATTTTATAACGTTGGACATGTGTAGTACTCTTCAAGAACAACCCTAAATCATATAATTGTTTTGTATCGTTTTATCATTAATGATTTTGCATAATAGGAAAAGAACGGCAGAGCAAGGTTTTTTGCACAGTAGGAAAATAGGAATCTGCAATCCAATGGAAGCCTAGACTAGGGAATTGTTACTACCCTATCCACTGCTCTATGAACTAAAATAGGGAATTTCCATTGTAAATAGGTTGCTCTATGAAATGAAACAAGGAATTTCCAAAGTAAATTTCTATTCAATAGCTCATAAATAAAGTATTATCCATAAATATAAGTGTTGTATTTTGTGCCACACAAGTATACCAAATAAAGAAACAGAAACAAAATTACTTCAACTTGGTTTTACTTTTATTCTTGATGGCGGTGGACTAGTTAGTTGCAGTGGATTTCCATGGCCAAGACTGCATATGCACAGAGGATTTCCATGTTCATTCAATACTGGCTAAGAGAAAATGCCAAGTTATTTTACATAAAATAGACAAAAGAAGAGGGTAATATAAATCACCTCTATGAGATATGGTAGCTCGTTGTTGGGTGGACAAGGATTGAAGTGTTTGTAAATAGACCATTTATTAGGGCTTGTTATGTATTTCGTTATATACAACATTTCCTTAGGTCAGAAATTGGAGATGGAAAGAAATTTAAAGTGCACTGCAACACATGACCAACACCCAGCTGTGATTAATTTGTGAGCAAGAAAAATATTTATTGCAAACATTAGAAACATGGGTGAGAATATTTATTACAAACATTGGAGAGCAAAGCTTGTGATGATGCTTCAAAGTTCAAATACATTTACTAAGAAAATTTCAAACAATATAAATTTTTTTTTGTACAAAATAGCATAGATCAAACTAATACCAAATCAATGATTGCAATAGTACCTTCAGCGGAAACTAATTATTTGATTATATTCCAGCGGGAAATATTTCAAATCTACTTAATTTGGATCCAAAAATATAAATTACAATTGTTAAATATCTTTGATGTGGAATTGATCAGATCCCTGTTTGAGCCATATCAACCTTTTCCATCGAAGTAAAATGTTCAGAATGTATTAAAAGAATAGCGTGTTATAATCACAAAATTAAAATCCATGGAGTTAGTTGTACAGGGTACAGAGTTACAATATAGAATAATTAGCTTCCCTGTATGAAGTTGCCCAAGGGAGAGCTTGAACTATATTCTGAAGGCTACAGGAGAACATGTTAGAAAATTCTAATTTCTATCAATACATTTCTGCAATTTCACCAAGGCTTGTCTAAACCTCCACCACAAAGGCGCCTCGCCAATTGTAAGTCTCTGGGCACTGAAATATTAAGAACATCAATTCCACTGGACAGTCCATGTGAAGATGTAATATCTAGATGTCTACAGAAAAAATCATTTTTGACAAGCAAAAATACTACTAATTTTTCAGTTTAACAAAGTTGACAACAAATGTTGTGTAATGGCATCATGCTGTTATGTCAGAGCAAAGTCATCAGTTAAGTGCAGAACAAAGAATACAAGAAAATCTAGACCAGGAACAAAAATCAAAGGGACCATGAGTTCTTGTAGCTTCATACAGAAATTGATGCAAATATGAAAGCACAAAAAAATGTTGCTCCAATGATGGTTATAACTTATAACTTGTCTTCGCATTGGCTAAAAAGAAAATACTGCCCAGATAAAGCTATACTTGCATAAAGATATTAAGGTTCGCAAGACATTTGCATCAACTCTAGATGAATGCATACCTTATGGAACTCTATCAGTTTCAATGGACACAAATAGTCGAATGGAAAGTTGTAATGAAAAGAAGTAGGATGTAAATAGGAAAACTTCTAAGAAAAATACTGCTTTTACCATAACGCAAAAGACTAGATGCAACAAATCATAAGTGGCCATCTTGAAGTTGTAATGAAAAGAAGTAGGATGTAAATAGGAAAACTTCTAAGAAAAATACTGCTTTTACCATAACGCAAAAGACTAGATGCAACAAATCATAAGTGGCCATCTTGAATGGTAATTAACAAAACTGAGATCTTGTGCTCTGAAATAAATCTAAGTTTAATTTATACTTATAAGCATTTCAATATTTTTCAACCATTGAAACCTGAGGAAAGTAAGGATGCCTATTAAGATTAATTGGGGTGGGATGTTGAAGTAACAGGAAAGCATGGTCAAAATCACTGTTTTAAAAATTGGTTGACTCAAACTCGACCAAGTTCACCAAGTCAACTGTCCACTGCTTTAACTCGGCCTCCAAATCGATTTAGGGACCCGTTTGGCACCAAACTGGTCCAACTCAGGGAATTTTGTAACTACTCAACCGATTCAATCAAGACAATCAAGACAATCAGGGTAAAAAGCATAATTCCCTTCAGAAAACTAAAAATATAAAACAAATCATCCCATCCATGGGTTTTTTCGGTTCTCTTAATGAAATATCTATCCTCTTCCTCGCAGAGTAGATTTAGAGCTTTCAAATAGACGAGGGCGGCCATGAAAACATGCGTCCAGTAGGTCGTAAGGCAGTTTTTCATAACCACGTAGATCCAAAGCCCAACCAGCGCAACAGATATCGAAGACAGTGAAAAAAAGATTCAACAAAAGGGTTTCACCGGCCGAAAGATAATGCCTGGTGCCATCACCGCCCCCCTCAAGATTATAAATAACTGTAGTTACATCCATTGAAACCACGATGTCACAGATACAATTAGCAAAGACTAGAGTAAACTGGTTTGCTTCGAGCTCTTTCAAAGTTTTGTTGAAGGGAAATGAATTCTCCAAATCCTTAAATGTAAGGAGGGGTGTGATGAGCTTACTCTCGAGTACACATCGAATCTCTCCATGTTTCAGATCTTGCAAGATGTGAAGCCAGACATCTCTGGTGCTCAGGAAGAACCCCATGGACTCCAGGTCGATATCATTCTCCTTGATGGCCTTGTACGAGGAATCCTTCACATAGATTTCCAGGAGGCCTTTGTGTGTGAACCCGAATTCCTCCAAGGGAATGATGAAATGGTAGTCGGATCGAATCTCTGAATGTCGGATTTCAGCTGAACAAAAGGGAACGAACCCCTAAAATATACCATGATTTCCAATGTAGAAACCCTTGAATTGGACTCCATCCTGAAGATCTGAGATGAATATTTCATTGCATTGCAGTAGCGTCCTGGTAATCACCAAAATGTCGTGCGGAGGGAAGAACACAGGGAAAAATGGCCATAGATTGAAACACACCTTGTGCCATTGAAGCCTTGAACAGAGTCACCTTGGGCTTTAGCTTGAGTGAAATGTAAGATTGTTATACATTGGCACCCACCACTTCAAGTTGGCGCCAAAACCCAAATTGTGAAACTACACTAACAGAATGAAATTTGTATTTGTTTAACTTGAATTCTATCATATTTGTATTTGCTTAACTTAATTTTTTTATATATATTAATAGTATATAATAAAAAATTACTTATCATATTTATATTTGTTTAACTTAATTTTTTATATGTATTAATAGTATATAATAAAAAATAATTTAGTATATTTTTCTAAAATTTTATATGTATTATTAGTATATAATAAAAAATACTTAGTAACATTTTTTTTAATTTATAATGTAAATAGTTTAATAATTAATATTATTTATAAATAAAATATTTAAAAACAAATGTATATAGGTATATTTGTATAGTTATTTTCAAATATATAAGTAATAGCTGACCGTTAGGACATTGTCATAGTTAATTTACCCCTAGGACATTGTCATAGTTAATTTGGAGTTAACAGTGGAGTTGTAACACATGAGGCTCTGCAATTTACTAAGTTCTAGGGTGTCTATGAAGCCATTTGTAGTCTTAGAATTTAGTAAAATATACAACATTGTCAAAATTGTAATTTTTCATTGCCGAACTGATCCACAGCTAAAAATGACCAAATAAATGACCAATTGTTATGTGGTCATTTTTTTCTAGATACCCTATGACCAAAATTGGTCATTTATCTTGGTCTTTTTTAGTTAGCCCGCTTAAATTTATCAATTTTGGTCATTTATCCCTTGAAAAAAATTGTGGTGACCAAAATTTTTGGTCTCCTGGTCACTAATCTCTCATTTTGCACTAGTCTATAGGCTTCTCCTTGATAGCTGTGTTAGTACTATTTTCGTCTTAGAAGTAATAATTCTTCCAGTAGTAGAAAAGGAACTTATATTTTATTGATGCTAGATATACTGTTGATTTCTTTTGTTAAGTAGGGAAATTTTCTTATGTGTGAACAGGGCTTACTTAGCTTTAAGCTAACAAAGTGGGACTAATGGATCCTTACAGTTTTTAACAGGTAAGCGTAAGTTCCAGTAAAATAATATTTATAAACAGGTCAAGAAGATACTTCCCTAGCATGAATATGATGCTAGTCTTAGATTATTTAAGAACAGCTTGACTCCATGAGGTAATATTGATCTTATCTGCGTTGTCACATCTCCATAATTATATTTATAGCGAACTGCATCTGCATGGGTGTAGAACATGATCGAGGTACTATGCCAAAGAAAATCAAGTTACTGGTTGATTACAATTAAATCCAAGAATACTTGGTACTTTCGTTTATAGCAATTTTGATCTAGATTTTATCTAAGATGAAATTATAGTACTCCGACTTTTGCTTAGTTTAGGCACGCATTTGGAGCCTGGTCTTGAACATAAGCAAATGATTCTTTTGGAAAATACAAAGGAAAATACTTCATGCTCCTAAACTACAATCTCGCCTCTTTTGTTGAAAAAGAGTTAACTCTAAAAACTCTTAAGACCATACACTCAAAAGATGTATATCCATTTCAACTTTATCCTAGGTTTGACATTGTATAATTTTCACATTATATGGAATAACTATACCTTCATACAAGTTGATTTAGTAAATCTTTGAGATGAGTTTATTGATCAACATATTATAGTTTGATACTAAACTATCTTCTAGCACACATGGTTAACAAAAGAACTTATCCTAACTTGACAATATCCTATAACATACTTCCTATCTTAATTTTATGATTGGTAAACTAAGTATTGAAAAAATTCATGGTATTAATATATCATTGGCAATCATTGAAAAATGCATCGTTTAAATGATTATAGGGTTTTGATTAATAATTATTTGATGCAGATTAGAACCATCCTCCACTGTTGACTTGCACCCTAGATTTGTAAATTATTTCAGTCGACACGTGGGGCTGGTCTCAACCACAAGATGGTTGACTTAAAAGAACTAAACCCTACCCATTTCATTTCGTAGTGAGAGTTCTTTCATTTTGTTGGGTCGGGATGCAAGCTCGTGGTCGTCGTAATCCTTTACACACCTCCATTTTTGCAAGTTTTTTCCTGACCAAAACATACAAGCTGGTTTCTGCGAAAAAGATATGGGATTTCTAGTTCATTCAGCGTTCTTTAGCTTCCAGCATTACTCTTTAAGGTGACAAGAAACTGTCTCAAGTGGCTAGCTTCCGCAACTTCTTCCCTCTCCACAACTAGCTGGTAAAAATGACCCTTCCATGTCTGAATTTGATATAAAGATGGGAGACATTTATTTCATTTAAAAACAACTTCTCACCAACTGTGTTTTCATTTTGTGCAAGATCATTTATTTCATCACTTTGGGGTTAGCTCGTGGTTCAACTCTACCCAAAACTCAGCCACGTGAACCCTGGTAAGCCTCAGATAGCACTGAGGGTTTTTCTCTTGCAATGAGTAATGGTGGTTGGGAGATGAGGATACTTGCTGCCAAAATGAACTCGGCCTGGGTTTTACTTGATAGTTTATTCTATGTGTTGTTTTGTTTTTGTAATGAAAACCCTGAAGGGTAATAGGTGCAAGTTCTTGAAGGCTATTGTAGCCGTGATTTTGGGGTTTATTTGACATAGCCTTTACGGCTTAGAAGATGTAAAAAATGTTGGTTTACCTTTTTGGAACTTGGCTCTAAGCCATGATAAGGCTGTTTGACCTCTACCTGGTTAACTTAGTTTTTAAATGGATTTCACAGGTGAAGAAAAAGACTGTTTACTCAGTCGAGACTTGTAAAAAAATATAGGGTTTTCTACTTGTGAGGAAAATAATGGTTATGGTTTTATTTTACTGTTTTATAATAATGCCTAGGTCTAAGTCATGATAAGGCTGTTGGTTTAACTTTTTAGAACTCGAATCTAAGCTATGATAAGGTTGTTCGACCTCTACCTGGTTAATTTAGTTTTTAAATGGATTTCATAGGTGAAGAAAAAGACGGTTTACTCAATCGAGACTTGTAAAAAAATATAGGGTTTTCTAGTTGTAAGGAAAATAATGGTTATGGTTTTATTTTACTATTTTATAATAATGCCTAGGTCTAAGTCGTGATAAGGTTGTTCGACCTCTGCCTGGTTAATTTAGTTTTTAAATGGATTTCACAGGTGAAGAAAAAGACTGTTTACTCAGTCGAGACTTGTAAAAAAATATAGGGTTTTATACTTGTAAGGAAAATAATGGTTATGGTTTTATTTTAAAGTTTTATAATAATGCCTAGGTCTTCTGGGTCAATTTTTACTTTATGAACCACCTGCTCCAATTCCACTTTCTTGGGAAATCATGACCACAAATATAGGGAAGTTGCCACCTGCAACAGTTAGAAGTAGTTTGAGGATGTTGCCACTAGTCAGTATACTCTCCACCTAGTCTCTTCACCAAGTGACCAGTTAACACTCTTTTAACAGCTTCCCTAAGTTGTTGTCTCATCATTTATTTATTTATTAATAAAATATTCTGAAATACATTAATTATTCTTGACCCCACTTGGTCATCAATTACAAACTTAGCATAAAATATAACATAATGTTCCTCAATAACATTAAATTGTTTTACAAATTGGGGCATGTGACATGATAAATGAGGTAATCCAGCATGAAAGGAGGTTTAGAGCTTCCTAACTTAGTTGACCAACCCTACTTAAAGGCCTTGATAAAAGAGATGTTTATAAGCTAACGAAAGCACCATGTAAATGATATCATGTTATATGATGGCTAAAATAAATATTAACAATAATATTGATCCGGATCTTGGGGGCTTAGACCCAAAAGGCTTGGATGCTGAGAGAGGAGGAGATTAAAGCTGCAAAATTGTTAACATTTGATGCATAAATTAACATACATAGAGTAAATAGCCCACATGGAGGAGTGAGGCTCAAAGAGAGTTCTTTGAGCCTCACCTCTCAAACCATACTAAGAAAGACACTCAGAACCAGTAACCCAATAACGCAATAGAATAAGAGAAGTGGAGGATGTCAAAAATCATTCAATGCTTTACTGAGAAGGCATAAAGTTTTTTTATAACATTATTACAATGTGCCTTGCGGCAATACCATGGGTCAAAACTATTGGTTGTGAAATACCATGGATGAGAGAGGTACAATGTGCCTTGAAGCCATACCATGGAACAAAACCATGAGTTATCAATTACCATGGATGAGAGAGGGTGGCCTCTCCGTTTAATGCTTTTATGATGACTGAGAGCATGTGACCTCTCATTAAATGCTTTTATGACTCATACATCCGAATTTAGACCATATTCCCCTTGAAATTCGAATCATTCTTCCCCCCTTAGAAAATGATGGTCCCCATCATTTCATACTAAAAAGAGACCCATGATTACAATGTGTCAATTTCCAATGAAGAGAAGGGTTTTCTGTGGTTAACCCATAACTGTGGGTTTTGTGTGGTTGACCCCTAACCGTGGGTTTTGTGTGGTTGACCCCTAACCATACACTAGTGGAAAATGAGAGATTAGTGACCAAAAAAATGACCAAAATATGCATATCAATGACCACTTTTGGTTTGGCGATCGCTGGTGGCTAATTTACGGTCTTTTATTACGCGACCAAAATTGGTCATTTTTATTTTGGTCATTTATAGCTTGTCAGTTGGTCATTAATTTGGTCATATATTTGGTCATTAATTTGGTCATATTTGAATCAATGACCAAATATATGACCACATTTATGACCAAATTAACGNACCATATTCCCCTTGAAATTCGAATCATTCTTCCCCCCTTAGAAAATGATGGTCCCCATCATTTCATACTAAAAAGAGACCCATGATTACAATGTGTCAATTTCTAATGAAGAGAAGGGTTTTCTGTGGTTAACCCATAACTGTGGGTTTTGTGTGGTTGACCCTTAACCATAACTGTGGGTTTTGTGTGGTTGACCCCTAACAATGATTACAATACATAATCGTGGGTTTTATGTGGTCGACCCATAACCATGATTACAATAGAATTTCATAAAAGTAAAAGAAAATGGTCTTTGGTGAAGTTGATGTCTCACTGCAAATCCATTCATATATTTTGATGCAGGTGATGAAATTGAATTCCATTGAAGACCCATTTGAGATATTGAAGAGAAATTTCCATCCATATAACATAATTTCTCTTTGGTGGTCCAAGGAGTGATAAAATGGTTTCCAAATCTCAAGGGATGCGTGCGCACTGGTTTTGCAGATATATGTCGCTTCAATGGATGCTATCTCTCAAACCAAAGATCCAAATGAAAAACCGCGAAATACCCATTTTAGCTAACAAAAATATATTTACAATGAGATATGTTAGAGCCTATTATGTGTTCTGTAGAGTCCGTGGTACTTGTTTGAATTTGTTGTATGTGAGGTCACACTGTGTACAGACATAGGTTGCTTCAAACAAGCATATCTCACAAACCAGGAAGGTGAAAAATGCCCATTTTAGAAGACAGAAATATATTTCCAATGAGCTATGGAAGAGCATCTGAAACTATATGTGCAAGTTGCAATATCAATTTGAATTTGAATTTGTAGAGACGTGTTGATCTTCAATTCGTATATTGCCAAGGGTTTGTAGAGCAAAATTGGATGTTGTAGAGATCATGGAACTTCCTCTTGAAAATTAGATATCTAGTATTGCCTGAGGACCAACTGTGACGCTTACAGTGTATGGCCCAGAAATGGACTCCGAGTGTGCCAAAAGGAGGTTGGAAATCTCTGCAGATCTTTGAACCCAAACTATGCTCAAACCCTCATTCCCATGGAGAGTGTACCTGCTTTGATATCACTGATCCAGATCTTGGGGGCTGAGACTCGGAAGGCTTGGATGCCGAGAGAGGAGGAGATTAAAGCTGCAAAATTATTAACATTTGATGCATAAATTAACATACATAGAGTAAATAGCCCACACGGAGGGGTAAGGCTAAAAGAGAGTTCTTTGAGCCTCACCTCTCAAACCATAATAAGAAAGACACTCAGAACCAGTAACCCAATAACGCAATAGAATAAGAGAAGTGGAGGATGTCAAAAATCCTTCAATGCTTTATTGAGAAGACAGAGAATCTTTTTATAACATTATTACAATGTGCCTTGCGGCAATACCATGGGTCAAAACTATTGGCTGTGAAATACCATGGATGAGAGAGATACAATGTGCCTTGAAGCCATACCATGGAACAAAACCATGAGTTGTCAATTACCATGGGTGAGAGAGGGTGGCCTCTCTGTTTAATGCTTTTATGATGACTGAGAGCATGTGACCTCTCATTAAATTCTTTTATGACTCATACATCCGAATTTAGACCATATTCCCCCTAAAATTCGGATCAAATATATATAGTTTATATATATTGTGAATAAAAGAATAAATTATATATATATATATATATATATAAGAAAATAAATATAACTAAAAATAATAAATAAGGAGTCTATGTATTTATTATTTACTAAAATGATTAAAAAAATATTTAATCCTAAAATAGACAAATTAGGAACTAGTAAAAGAGTTCTTAAGTTAAAGTAAAATAATTATTAACCTCACATAAATCAATTAAAGATTATTTTCAAGAAGATAATGGATTCTTGATCTAACTGAAGTTTTGAAGCAACTGCCATTTTTCCTAAAGATTGTCTGTAAAGACCCAAGCCAAGGAAAGGCTTGGGGATTCAATCTAAGCTGATCATTATTCCTAATAAATCTGGAGAGAATTTCCAAGAGAAAACCAATCTTATACAGAACCTGATATTCGAGATAAGAGAAGCCTCACCTTTAGGAGCTCTAGACTGCTTGTATGTTGGAACCAACTCAGGGGGATCCAGACTAAAACCAGGAACGATTCCGGGTCATGGTTGGGAGGAATGTGGTAGTTCCAAAGTTATCCGGATAATAGATCTAAGGTCAGAGTTTATCTAAAGTTTTTATTAATTATGTTTGTTTAAGTGTGCAGGGTTTTTTGCCATTAAAAGCTGAAAAGTTGCAGGTATGAGGGTTTTACCTTCTCCACTTTTTATCAAAACATGTTTACAGATTTTTACTCACAATATTTATGCTCTAGATTGAAGATCTGCATATTTGAATGCATACTTCAACTAGATTTCATTTGTTTAAATTAGGAAACACATTCTGAAAAATTTTAGATAATCTCTAGGGTTAATTTTTATGTTGCAGGCTATTCTATTTGTTTAAACTTAAAACTCAACCTTTAATTCCTAGATAGGATTTTAAGTTGAAATTTTCTTAGTATTGTATTTAAGCAGTTTTAGAAAATATTTGTGTTAATAGTTTAAATTAGATTCAAAGCCCTAGTTGCTAAATAAACTAACTACTAGATCTTTGACCAAACATTTTATTAATTTAAACCAGATATTTAACAAATCTAGATAAAATAACCCTAATGATAAACAAACTCATTCATTTATAAAAACTAATCATTATATAAACTCTGCACCAACATTAAAATAAACATTAAATAAACTAATTACAAATATATTTATAAATAACCAAACCATAGATTGAATCTCTTAGTTCACAAATTCAAACCCTTAAACAAATCACAGTGTTGGTAGATTTCATATTGCCACCAAATGCATCATTCCAAATATAAATATTGATAAACTATTACCATTAAATCAAACAGAACCTTAAAACAAAATGTTGTAACCAATATCATAAAACGATTATCAAATTTACCAAAGGCATGAAGGTCGGGAGCCTTTCCACATTTCCTTCCAAATCATGTTGTAAAAATATTAACACTTCTAAACCTTATTTCACCCAGCCCAGCCATCGAATCCTATAAGGATTGGATGTCAGTCTGTTATTTAATTACAAACAAATCGCTATCAATGAAACCGGCCTAAGAAATTACAATAATATATTTAAAACATCCAAACTAAACAGAGTCTATTTCTAAAACGCGTCGCGTTGAGTGGAATCCCAAGAAAAAAAATGTTAATCACCATAAGAACCATATTAACAAAAAAAGAATTATATTCTTTAAAACACGGTCACAATAAATAAAATACCTAAGATCGAATCCTGTGAGTACACAACAAAAATACCAACTCATCACCGGCTATATCATTCACACAAAGTTTCTCCTTATAGGCTGACCACATTTCATTTAAAAACACGTATATAAAAATACACAACAGAGCTACTCTCATTCCCAAACAACATTACCTACGAAGACACAAATTACACCTAAAATATCAAATTACATACACAGGCTATGTTGCAACCGCAAAGCATGGGATATTATGCTTACGGTTGCATGTAGAAGCGACCAAACTATAAACAAATCGAGATACCTTCTCATCTAAACAAACCCATCCATTTTAAAACCACACTCTGCTGCCATACGCATAAATTACCAATCTTTGGCATCTTTTGTGCCATTGCAGAGCAATGCCACTGTAAAATTTAAAATAAAATGCATTATAAAACACAGAGCCTTATACCCAAATGAAGATTCCATTATAAGTCAAAACTAAAAAACAAATCCATTTCGTAGAAAATGGTAAAACTTATACACTGAGTTGAATATCTTTTTAACCAGTCAAACATATTGAATTTTATCAATAACAGAGCCATGAAAGGCCTTACACGGTCGTGTATACAAAATTCCCAAAACAGTTTAATAAACCCTAAACAGTGAATGGCTCAAACCATACATTCCCCATACCCAAGCTTCAAAACCATCTGATACAACACAGCTAGTGTAAAGGCACATTGCCATTGCGGGGATTACCAGGAGTTTGGTTTCCCGGGAAACCCACAGCTCTTCCTTCTAAACCATGCGTAGTACCCACTCTTTGTTCACTTGCAGAACAAAATGAATTGGGATCAAAAGTATGCCAATCAAACGATAAACCAAGAAAACAATGCAAGGGTGCAAACCAACGACGAATGCATACCTGTATGCAAGCTCAAAGCATGTTGGTTGTGCAGAATGGATGCACAACTCGCACCTGAAGCGTGATACCTCCATCTCAACCACAACAAAAACCAAAAGAATGACATCAAAACCCTAACACGGCGCTTAAGGCAGATAGCCTACAAAATCCAAGGCACATTCAATGCGCCAACCTGTCCACCACCTCCGTGCAATTAAAAAACCCACATTTGCATAGTTTGGTTTCACATTTTCTCACCATCATTTAAAACCCCGTCACCTTGAATCTTAAACCCTCCACCATTGCAAATTGCAAAGGTTTAAGCCATAGTTTCAATGGCATAACCATATTCCATAAACACAAACCCCTCCACACTATAGTTCAAACATATAAAATATTACACCCAAGGTTTTTAAACCTTCAGCATATAGTTTATAATATGCATATATATATCATAACCCCTTCTTACCATAGATACAAGGTGTAGTCTAGGCTTAGGACCCTTTGTCCTATTTTAACTTTTGAGCATATGAATAGTGTCATTTAGGTGTAGATTACTGTAGATGTTAGAACGTTGTTTTTGCCACGATCGTAAGACTAAGATCATCGAAGAAATCACCTGTATAGGAGATTATAAAAGCATGCATTAGTTCATGAAGAACTAAGTAAACCCTGTAGCATAGGAACCTTACCTTTCCGAGTGGACCTTTAAGGGACAGAACCTCACCACTCCACCCCTTGACAAACAAAGGTAAATTAGCCTATTCATAATAAAGCATAAATGAATTAAATACACGTAAAACGAAAGTAAGAAGGAAAAAAATTTAAGTATCGACCAATGTCAGTAATTAATATAGACATAGAAAAGTAATCTTATAAAAATGTCGAAGTATAGAACAGCATTATGTAAGACATCATCATCACCCAATAAAAACACATAAAGAAAAATCGCAGACAAAACTTAGGTTCAGTTCTACAAACAAGTTTTATTCTGCAGTAGAAAAATGAAGATGTCCTTAAGATCTAGCAGTTAATTAGCCTACGAATTTTTATTTATTTATGGATTTTAGGGACATTACAGAAACAATAGAGGGATTTAAACCCTCATGTAAAATTTTGCGGCCACATAAAACAAAAGAAACAACAAGAAAAGAAGGATTGTAACAATGAAGATAACTTTCAAGTTTTTGTTTTCTAAATTTAGTTCAAATCTAAATAGGATAATAAGATCAATATGAATATTTTACATACTTGAAATTCTATTATGCAAGGTTTTGATTAATTCACTACACCTAACAAATTCGATCCTCGGAATAATCTGGTTGCTCCAAACTTCTTCAACGTAAGTCTCTCTTCCAAAAAATTCCCCTCAAAATTTTGTCAAAAGAAATAAATAATGTTTAGGTTTTTTACTTTTAAACACCTTTTCGAAAAAAATATCGAAATTAAAATTCCCACCCCTTTTTTTTCAGTTTAGGGAAAAATTAACTTGTGTGATTTTTTAATTTTGAATTTGTACATTACAATGCGCTTAAGATTATGTCACATTGGTGTGTATATGTCATAATCACATTGGTGCATTTAATGTTTAACATGGCATTGTATAACCATAAAATATTAAAAAAAAACATATATCATGCTTCGATGCATATACAAACTAAGATCCACCGGTAAGAATATTTTTTGTAAAATGCATAGATAAATATTTGCTATCAAATATAGCAGATATTTTTTTTTGCAGAGGTTTTTGCAAATGTTGACATACTATGCATTCTTTGTGATGTCGCTCGATGCATCTGTATGTTAAAGTCATACCGATGCGGTTGTTGTGGATTTGGTGCACCAGTTGAATATAAACATCCTATGATTTGATATTTCATCTTAAAATTTTATATTCATCAAAAATATTATTTAGGATTCAACCACACCAATTATAATATTTTATAGTATATTTATGTTATTGTAATATGGTTCTCAAAATTATTTTAGGACTATAGAGACATATATTGATTGTTGAGTTGGCTCAAATGCAGGGAGAAAATGTTATAGTTTAAAATGGAAAATTCTTTAAATTCCAACTCATTCCATCTTGTTCAAAATTTAATGAGTTATCCCTTTCCATCTCTGGTAAGTTCAGGTTTTATTCATAATTTGACTATGTATTTGAATTTATTTACTTATCCATGTGAATCTGAATACCAATGTATTCTATATTGTAGGATCACGATTCAGGATTGGGTTCAAATGCACAAGATATTCCACCAATTGCTAAACATTGTAAGACCTTATCAAGAGCAAGGTGACCGCAAGCAATTCGTAGATGAAAATGTGTAATTGCTTAACAACGCCAATTGTAACATCCCATCTTCAAGATGCAATCATGGGTCATTGACAGTAATTCATTGTGAGTTGGATCTCTTTTATGACACCCCGGTAGTATGTAGTTTTTCATAATGTCAAGGGTTGAAAGAGAACTATTGGCATGTCACACTCACCCATTACACCAATGATCGATTACCCAAAGTTGATGGTCTAATACACCCTACTGCAGTAAAAAAATGAATAGGTGGTATAGGAAAGACGTGTAGGAACACTTCCCTATGCTCATTTTTTGGAAAAATGGAATCCAAAACAACTATATCTCATCCTAAATTGACAAAACCCTCTGCTTATGTTCAATCAACTGAAATTTCTAGTGATCCAAAGTATGATATGAATGCCACCCAACACATCTTTACTAGAGGATCCAAAAAGTTGCATGAGTTGTAAGCAAAATTTTCCACGTACACACCAAGGTCCATCCAATTGTTGGAGGGTAGAAATGATTTCACCCTTCCTGTGCATTTTCAAAGTAAATGTCAAAATCCTTACACCCATGCTTTGTATGGAGCTTGGTCTTCTTCTCTACCTATGCCTGATGTTGGAACCGAATTCTTCGTTTATGGTAATCTTTTTATCATTGCCAAGCCCAATATAGATGCTACAAATCTTGTTGTTTATCCTTTCTCATGTATTGGTTCCTCCCAAACAGTTAGTATCACTTAAGCCATTTTGTGATCATATCTATTGTTAGTTGGATTACATGAATATTGTTAAATACAAGCATATCATTTCCATGTATATTATTTGCATGAATGGTTTTGTTTCTGGAAACATTAATAGGAAGAACCTTTTATGTATATATGGTCATCCATGCACTCATGGGAACATTACAGAGTTCATAAATATTTATAGGTGCTCTTTAGTTTCTGCAAATTGTTCATTTGATGAACACTTCAATGACTAGGAATTCTTTATGAAAAGGAAAGTGTCTAGATTTGTTGTTGTGCATGCAATACATAGTTTGTCTCCTTGTGATAAGTTGTTAATAAACTATAACTTTTGTAGACCACCAAATGCTCACCAGAGATGCCTTGCATTGGGATTACCCTTAGATGTCCCCTTGGGGCATAAAAAAAACATCAATTAATTGTATTTTTTTAAATATTCAACTGGATTCATGTTAGTGTATTGCTCAGCTTGAAATTTTGTTTTATAAATTATTCATTTAATTTAACAATTGTTTCTTTTATGGCCAAAATAGGGCACTTTCCATAAGCTCCTCATGTGAGTCATCAAACACTCAAGGATGTTTAATCACACATTTATCATATGTGTAATTGTCACTCTAAAATCTCACACACGTACTCATGAATTGCACTACATGTATTGTTAGCCTTGGATACAATTCTCTTCTTCAATTAATTGTATTTGTTAATTTTCAATGAGATTCATGTTAATGTATTGCTCATTTTGAAATTATGTTTTATATTTATTAATTTAATTAAATTGTTTTCTTTATGGCTAAAGTACAGGACTATTGGAAATTATTCTCAAGCTTCTGTAAAATAATTCTATAGGAAATTATTCTCATGCTTCTATAATAATTATTTTGAATAATGCTAGATCAAACCAATTGCATTGTGCTTACTAACATCATCAATGTAATGTTCAATATTTTTGAAATCGGGATTCTGATGTTGAATGACCTCTTTACCATCTTCTATTGCACCCCAGTACAATCTCAAATTGAGAGAAGGATGAAAAAACAATGCAACTTGGAGAGGAAGCATAGCAAGCATGGTTGAACCAACCACCTATTCAATTTCCACTACATCTAGACTCACCAATTAGGAATGCCTACAATAATAGTAGTTCTTCACATGTTAGCAATAGAGGTAACGAAGTAGAGGTTGGTATGGATGAGTTATTAAAACAAACGAGTGTCATGGATGCAATGTTGTTACATACATTCGAGGACAATGATCTAGGGGATGATGCTCATATCACTGAAACCTTATTTGAAAGCCTTAAATTAGCTTCAAACACCCCTCTCTTTGGACCTGTCTAGTCAAATTCTACATAGTTTGGGACAACAATGTTACTATACAAATTGAAAGCAATGTATGGCATGTCAAACACATGTTTCTTGGCACTTTTTAAGTAACTAGTCGTCAACAACCTTATATTTTGAGGAATCTTGTCACACAATAAACATTGAAAATGGTCAATTTTATGAATTTTAAATTACATTATACATTTATATTTTCCACTAATTGTAGGTTATACGAAGATAAGGTACTTTTAAGTGATAATGTCTTTCCCAGCAGCTGTGAAGAGGCAAAGAAAATGTTGAAAATGTTGGGGGTTGAGTACATATCATATCATGTGTTTCCTAATGATTGTATATAGAGGTGAATATGAAAACAAAGTTATATGCCCAAAGTGTTGACATGACAGGTACCAAGAATCGAAAAACAAGGCTAAAGCACATGGTCCTCCTCATAAGATATTGAGGTGCATGCCTATAATCCTAAGGATTCGAAGGCTATTTCGTTAAAAAGAATCAGCTATGATACAGGGATGGCATGCCTCACACTGAAGTGGGGACGAATTTGTGTGAATCGCAAAAGATTCAATATCCATGAATCATATAAAGGTACATGACCTTGATAAATCCAAGGATGAAGTATGGATCCTTCAATTGAGCATAACCATGGATGGTGTCAACCAATTTTCCCTCCCAAACACCGACTATATTGTTTGTGTTGCTTGTGGAGCCTGATATTCTAGATTCAGAGATGTTATTCAATCGTGTTTGTACCCCATGTGTACTGTACACTCGTTCCCCAACCTTGGGGTTCGTGGAAGCGCCCTGAAAAAGGGGGTTTGGGGGCATCACCCCCGAGATATGAGGGTTTGGGGTAACGCCCCTGAGATATGAGAGTTTGGGGGAAGCGCCCCTGAGAAATGAGTGTTCGGGGGCAGCACCCCCAAGAAATGAGGGTTCGGGGGTGAAGCCCTCGAGAAAAAAAAATTGGGATGTTTGTTGGCCAACAGTTTTGTGGACCCATGGTATTGGGTTAACCATAGTATTTTCCCATGGTATTTCCCCTGTAAAAGAAAAGCATTGTAATACGGTTGTGTATCGTATTGTATTGTAGCATTGTAAACAATCTCTATGATTATGTAGAGAGACTGTGAGAGTGTAAAGAGAAAGTGTAGCGGTATTGTTGTAGGTTGTATCCCTTCATCTTTTTGGACAGTAATAAAAGGACTGGCAATTTCTGTGTGGATGTATCCCATCGTTTGGGTGAACCACGTTATATCCATGTCTCTCTGTAATGTGTTTAATGAGTTTTGCATCTTGTTTAATTATTTAACTGTATAATTGTTATTTCTCTGCGGTCCTATTTTCTAACAGTTTGGCCTTTAGTAATGATCAGTAACAATACACCCCCAGGGTTTTCCTTTAAGAATGATCATCTTATGTTCATTCTTATAGTCCCTAGAAGAAGACAACTGAATAATATGGATGTTTACCTATAACCATTGATTGATGAATTGAAGGAATTATGGGAAAGGATACAGGTATATGATGTATCGAAACCCATCCCGTGAGAGAGGAGTTTTACGGTGTATGGCACATGGGCATACACCACACATGATTATCCAGGGTTAGGAGTTTTCTCTCGTAAATACATATTTGATTTGTTTATATTCAAAGCAATATTTCTTGGCATACTTAATTTGGTGTGACTATCTTAATATTCAACACTAACATTCTATGTATACCATAACATCACAGGTCTTATAACAAAAGGTTATCATGGAAGTAAATGTTGTGGACCTTTTATGAAGGTTGGGTGGTCCAGAGACCTATGGAATCTAGTGTACAACTACTCTAGGGTATTCCTCCTAGAAAATCACCCTTATAAAAGAGTGACATCTACTTTCAAAGGTAAACCAGAGAGAACCTAAAGGCCTAAGATAATGACACTGACTGACTAGATTAGGGCATATGACGGAGAGAAGGAGAAGGAAATTACGGAGATGTTCGAATTCAAATTAGGAACATATTTTTGGTGATATTGAATTCTTTGAAACCTATGTTGAGAAAATTCCCAAAGGGATGGAAAGAAAATCGATATTTTATGAGATACCATATTGGGAGCATCTTAAGATTGTCCACTTACTAGATCCCATGCATATATTTAAAAATGTTTCATCTTCTTTATGGTTCCACATATCGTCGAAAAAAACTAAGAAGTTGGCTATCAAGAGAGATCTTGTTTCTTCAAATACTAAAAAGAAGCATTGGCTAAGACAAGAAAATAGAGAAGCGTTGGCCCCCCTTTGTCATTTAAAAAAATCGATGTCCCTGGATTTTGAAGAAAAATTATCTTTATTTGGAAAATGAAGTAATATTGGCTGTGAAGGAACCTAAGTTTATAAGGGTCTACTCTACGACATTGTTTCATTACAGATGATCAGTTGTCAAATTTGAAATCACATGATCATCTCAACATTCTAAGGGTATGTATAACGTCAAAAAATATTTTTTATTTTTTATTTATATCTTTTACCACACGAGTTAAAATGCAATTAATTTTTTGTGTTTACTTTGTAGTGTCATGTTTGTTGTTCGTGTGTGGGTATGTGAACCATGCCTTTACTGATGAAATATGGCATGCCATATCTAAACTGTCTCCATTTGTACGCTAGATCACATCAAAGAATATTTACATCGATAACATTCAATGGTTGCGTCAAGAGATAGCTAATATTGTTTCTATGTTTGAGAAGGAATTGTCGACGAGTTTCATGGACTTGCAAGTTCATCTTTTAATTCACCTAATCGATGAAGTTGAATTAATTGGGGTGGTCTCATGTTGTTGTATGTACTTCTTGGGGAGGTACTTGAAAAAATTGAAGAGATTTGTTTGACAGAGGGAAAAACAGAGGGGTACATAGTATATGAATCGTTATATTATGCCAGTTAGTACATCGAGCAAATTGACCACACACCAAGCACAAAGATTTGAGATGATGAACATGACGAGGACAAAAGGGAAGGGGAGATACTGCAAACGAACGGAAAAAGGTGCATGATAAACAGTAATTCACTTATATTTCAATCTTCACATTTCCACATAGTAACTATTCACAACAAACTTCAAAATCTTTATTTGATCCCATTTGTACTGAATGTGGTTTTGTTTCCATGAATAAAACAATGAATTTGGATATTAATGTCATCAATAAATTCATTCTTCACAACGCGGAGGCAACATTGTTGTGGGTCACATTGTATGGGGAGAAGAAGAGGAATTGGGACATTAAAAAAAAAATTCAAACGGTTGCATGGTAGAAGCGTGCCTTTTCTAGAACATTTAAAAGATGATATGGCAATGATTTGTCCCAACAATTGGGTTTCGGAGCAAGCCAAAGATAAATGTGGTGCATATGGTCATTACCCGCCGAAAGAGGAGGATGTGCTAAACATTCGAATTGGATGTAGTAACTCGGTAATAACCTCTTTATGTACATTTCTAACTTTGTAATGCAAATTTAATTATAACATTTATGTTTAATATATTAATGGTTGGGTTATTATACATATGGCACCACCATTTGTTAATATTTTTTATAAACGCAACTGTTCCCATCTATGTGGGCTTATGGAAACCATTTTCGGATTGAGGCTACTGATGATGGACGTCTTGCGCAAAACTGTGGAGTGGAAGTAGAGTTCGACCAATATAGTTGTGCTAGCCACCACGATTAAAACCTAATAGAAGGGATGTTTGGTTATTTCAAAAAGATACAGGAGATCATTTAAGTGCACTTCTCGTCTTTCCAATGTGTTATTTTTAGGTGCAAGTGATGGGACACATTCAACAAGAATAATGTAAAGGAAGATCATGATAATGGGTTGATATGTATCAACTCTAGAAATATGTGGATGAAAGTAAGCGGCATTATGTATTCTGAAAACACTCCAACCAAGTGTTCTTTTACCCATATGTCTTGGATAGAGATTGGTGGTTCATATGACCCTAGATCTCAACATGTTTTTGAGAACAACAACGTTGCCATGCCAACCGAGGAAGGTAATCAGGGTGATGGCAACAGAGAGTGATATGTACATGTTTTATTTCATCATTTACATATGGAGGTATCATTTTGTTATTGTTATATTTTATTGTCCAATTATATTGTTTATTTGTCATGTTATGACGTTATGACAGTGGAAATGGAAAATTGATTATGGGATGCAATGTTTAAACAATTTGAGTTGGTTAACAACCAATCTGATGTGAAATATGTTTCATGTCTATCAAGTAATTTGTGGTTGTATGGAATGATTGTATGTCATTCTCCATAGTTAGACATGGTCTTTTTTTCTTTCCATTTAGTTCATTTTAGTGTGGTTTTTATCATTTAATTTATTGTATTATTATTGTTATTATTAGCACTAAAAGATGCACTCTGACTGCAAAGAGGGCATGGCTAGCACATCTTGAATAATATGATTAAGTTTGCATGTGTGGATCAAGTAGACCGGATGAGAAAGGAGAAGAGGTAAAGATCATGGAGCATGGAGTCGTTTACTAACATTATTTGAATCAAAGTCAATCAAATTAAATATCAAACAGAGAGAGTTGACAAAGATTAAAGAACAACAATATCAACATGAATCACAAGGAAAGCTATACTAGATCAATATTGCACTTTCATGAGATGGCATATCCACTAAACATAAATACTTTCTAGATAATGAATGAAGAAAACTTTAAAAAATGCCTAGATAAAAAGCAATTACAACAAACACTTTACTTCTCAAGAATCTATCACTCACAGACAACTATTGATACTAACTATCTTTAATTCATTCAAGTCAAAAGAAGGAGTAAAAATACTTAGAATAAAGACTGATAATAAGACTCTCAAGAATATCTAATAATATAACATTACAAAGACAAAAGCTCTGATCTTATAATGAAAAACATACATACTTTGCCCCCCAATACTTTCTCTCGGGACTAAGAATTGAAGCCTATTACATCACAAAAAAATAGAATTTATATAAATTACAATCCCCCTAATTTTTACATGTTCTTAGGAATTAAATAAACTAAAATAATAAAAATAATCTTCGAATCTATTGCAAAGAATCATGAAATTGCTTGAAAATCCTTTGCCACTGCACTCAAATCGGAAATGGAAAGCACAATGGATGATCTAGTTTGATCTTTGACTAATAATTTTCTGTTGCCAAGTGTTGGAACTGTTGTATCAATCTTCTGCTTGAAAATATGGACTGTTCCTGATTTAGTAGAATTGTAATGATTTCAATTTTCTTTGTTGTATTGAAATGCTATGTCGCTTGTGAGATAAATTATAGGTAATCTTGAAAAATAAATCATGCTTCTTAAATGCTCCATTAAAATACTCTACTACCAATGTGTTTGTTGTCTTGATATCTTGAAATGTTGGAAATGACTATTCAACTATTTGCTCAGTCTTCTCCTTGAAATCTGGAATTTGTTTTTTACTAATGATTTTGTGCCTGCCAATTTGAAATTGATCTTTGGATGCTTTAAGACTTGATCATATAATGACTTTAGACCTAAAATATACTTTGTTAAATGTTATTGATTTCTACAATCTTGTTGTTGCCACCTTTATTTTTTGGGTTTCAACTTTGGCATTGATGTAATTCTCCTTCAATATTTATTGTATCCAAAAGGCATCGTTATTGATAATGAATAAGGAACATCCACCAACATTTGCTTAAGATTCCCAATATTTACTTCTTGTCCTGAGAAACCAACCTTACCTTTTAACATAACCAGGAAAAATATAACAGTTATGGTTGGTGAAAGTAACAATGAGAAACCCAGATGCAGGTGCTTTCGATGTCAACATTGACGCAGGGGACGCTGACACGGCCAACCCACCACCTGTGTGATTCCACTATACCATCATTCCTTGGTTGTGTGCTTTTATTTGAGGCTGGTACGTGGCCTTATCCAGGACTTATGATGAGACACCACCATCACCTCAACACTGGGAGGTTTAATTGCGCCAACCCTGTGCATTGGCCGACGTGCTCGTAACCATAATCCTCAGCTCATCGTTTAGTCGAGTAATTTTCTCCTGGAGCTCCTGTAGATCTACCTCCAGTTCCTCCCTGCTCTCCCCACTGTCTATAATTCTCCTCTTGGCTCTAATTTTGCAATTACCCTTTTCCATTCAATCGTGTCTAGAAGGAAACAAGGCACTCCATGACGAGGTCGTCAATGTAGAGGTGCACAATTGGAATGGCACATTCCACTCTCTGCACAAGCAAGTGGGGAAGCGTTTGATGAAGAAATCCTTGATGTCGTTCGTCCAATATTGATCGACTAGGAGGACGAGTTATTTGGATCTGTCAATGCCGCAGGATGCACCCTAGAATGGAGAAGAAATTATTGGGTTATTAAGAATATTCTCATCCATCTTATCCTTTGTTTTCACTCCCAACATCTGGCTCATGTCCCTCCTGCACCTCTCCCGCCTCTAGCTCCCTCAGCTGCTCCACCCCCTCCACTTGTTCCAGATATCTCCAGTATTACCCCAGCCTCCACCTCTGCTCCCCCCTCCACTACCATTCCCCCTCTGTATTGTTGTGCTCAACTCTTCCAGCTGGAAAATGTACCTCTAGCCAATCCATGGCCAAAAAGAACGCCCCTCTCCCGGTAAAGTAGCCCCTTGCAGGTAGCAGTGTTGAGGAAGACACCTCTAGCGATGAGGCAATGGACTCTTCAAGAGATGATCCAGTGGATGCGACAGACAAGCCAACTCAACCAACCTCCACAGGCTTCGGTTGCCCCATTGTTGAAGAACCTTACTACAAGCCATAACCAGGTTTTGACTATGGTTTTTTGTTTTTTCAGAAAGAATGTCGTCTCTTCATGCTTGAATTTTTTTGATAGTCTGGTCCTATCCAGGAACCTTTATGTCATTTTGTGTAAGTCACTCCTTTTTGGGCTTGTTTTCTCTCCTGGAGGGAGGGTCCAGTTGTTTGGATTTGTTTTCCCTCCTCAAGGGAGGGTCCGGCTCTTCACTGAAGTTGTCTTCCTGCTACTTCCTATGAGCAGGTTCGCGTCTCTGTTTTGTAACTACTTATGTACCATTATTTTCTTTTTTTAATAGAATAGCTTCCAAGTTACAAAAAAAAAAGTAACAATGAGAAGCTTTCCTTTGACAATATGCTACCAACATTTGCAATTACAAGACGACCTTCATTGGTGTATGAAACTTATGATGGAATTTGTATATGAAACTTGGTCGTAGAGGTGGTGAGAGAACTCTGCTCTATCACACCGATTGAGGTCCAATGCAGTCAAAGTCTGGTTTTAAACAATGATGGATTTATGAGCCTTGAGCATTAATAACTATTTTTCATTTAGTTACAGCGAGTGACCTTTGAATACAAATTTTTAGAGGATGTCTCTCAATCACTACCTTCAAGGCACACTTTATAACCTTTTAATACTATACTCACTTGGATATTTTGATGCTTGACTCTCCCCTTTTGACCATCAACACTAGCACAATCAAATATGTGACACTCAATTGAACACAGTGTATCCCACTGCAGCACTGGCACAATCAAATATGTGACACTCAATTGAACGCAATGCATCCCACTGCACATTTGGCACTTAATTTATTTTGTACATGCCTAACACTTTCACTTCATCTGAGACTTGGTCATTTTCACTTCATTTGAGACTTGGTCACGATGAAAATTAACCAGGCTGTTGCGCAGGATTTAATGCTACGGTTGCTTCTTAGAAAGTTGTTGGATCTCAAAGTAGTTGAGATCCAACATCCTACTAGATAGTAGTCGTCGCATTAAAGTCTGCACAGCATGTTGATTATTTTCACTTCATTTGAGACTTGGTCACAGCGAAAATTAACCAGGCTGTTGCACAGGCTTTAATGCCATTGTTGTTGCCTAGCAAGCTGTAGGATCTCCAAGTAGTTGAGATACAACATCCTACTAGACAGTAGTAGTCGCGCAACATGCTAATTATTTTCACTTCATTTGAGACTTGGTCAGGGAAAAAATTAACCAAGCTGCTGCCCAAGCTTTAATGCGATAGCTGCTGCCTAGAAAGTTGTTGGATCTCAAAGTAGTTGAGATCCAACAACTTGCTAGACAATAATCACCGCATTAAATTCTGCACAGCATGTTGATTATTGATAGCCCTTGGTCACAGGCTTAAGAGAACGCAATGCTTGGCATCTTTGGGCTTTTACTTAGCAATAAGTGATTTTCATCAGCGCTTATCTAAATACTCATTGGGACTGAGTGATAACTGTAATCTCGGTCATGACATTTGGAGTTGGTTTTTATCATGTTCATATCCTAATGGTCGTAATTGTTTGTTATTGTGCAATCCCATATTAATTTGAGTTTGGGTTGAGGAAGTTCGTTAATACTATAGACAAAGCAATGCTTCATTAAATTTGATATTACTATGTAAAGGAGCCCAAGGAAAAAGAAGAAAATATTGGACATCATCATCCTCTCCATGAAACTCTCGCACCTTAGCGGGTTGTGTATAGCTATCCATGCCATCTTTGAGTGTGATAGTCTTTGATAGTGATACCTCTCCACCAAGCACTACATACGCCTAGTTTTAAATTAATTGTTTGTTATTTTGCAATCTCACATTAATTTGAGTTTGGGTTGAGGAAGTGCATTAATACTATAGACAAAGCAATGCTTCATTAAATTTGATAGTACTATGTAAATGAGTCCAAGGAAAAAGAAGAAAATTCCTTTGGAGAATATGGGAAGAAATAATTTTTGAAATTTAATTTTTTGTATGTTTGAGTCAAATTTATTGATGATGAGAAATGTTTTATATTCATATAACGATATATATATATATATATAAACCTTTTTTAAATAAAAATTAAAATAATGTATAATATAAGTTTCTTTTAATTTTATGATATTTAAAACAATTTTTTCTAAATTATGAGAAGTTTTAGTTTACTTTTTTTAATGTTGTGGTTCACAAACCCCCTAGTGGGGTTGCTACGTCCACGGGAAGAAATCATAAGGGGGGCACTCAAAGGGGACAAACCCCATTTTCTCTAGTTACAAAGCTAACCAAATGGGGACATCAAGTGAGACCCTTATATAGCAATGTATAGCCACCCAGGGATTTGACCCAAAGACCTTCTGCTCACAACTTATAGCACTCAACCACTTGAGCTAGCCCGCTAAGCTTTTTATGAGATTTTTTTTATTTGTATAGCAATTGAAAATTTTATTTAAAAAATAGTTCAAGGTATTCATTATTTGTAAACTTTGATGACATCATCCATTATTAATTCTTGTTAGATTGTTACTATACGTGATGAAACAAATACTAATTAATTTTTTAGGGACAATGCTATTATATCCTTTTATATTTCATGAATTTTTGTCTTTGAATAAATAACCTATGGTCAATTATAAGTAACCTTTATGAACGTCACATTGCGACATAACCATTGAGCAATGTAGAAAATCAACATAAATAAACTTACCAATACCAATCAGCAAATGTAACATAACCTCTTAAATTATTATTGTTGATGTCGCAATATGAATAATAGTAAAGTCAACCATGATTGCAACCTCAAACATAACAGTTTCTATTATTACAAGTTCCTAATAGTGCAAGTATTATTAATTTTTATAATGTGATTTTAGGCATTCAAGTTACTAAATAGTTCATGTCTCAACCTAGGAGGACGTAGAACAAAATATGGTCTGCTGGTCAAAAATCTCACGAAAATAGACAAAACAATTATAAAGTGAAACGGAATTTCACCATCCCATCAATACATGCACGTTGACATCGACTGAGATCATGAAAAAACTATCATAAAAAAATAGTTGACCATGTAACACATCTCGATGTCTGCACTAAAGAATCAACATAATATAATAGAGGGAATTTATTGTGTTTCCCATCAATGGTGAGATGCGCAATGGTCGTCACCAAAAAATAGAGGCACCTCACATCCTCTCTACCAAAAGTAGCAATGGAAAGCTTCCCACCGCGCACCTAAAACTAAGAAAGATCGACGATATTGGCAAATACATATCTATAAACATAGACTAGTTGACTCTCTACTGCAGCTCCAGTTGGGACACCAGGGAACTAAAGAAGGTCCCCCCCTCTCTTGGAGAGCCTAGTGGTAAAATATATGTCCTCCTCAGTCGGTCGGAACCACTGATTGGGACCAAATCGAAATGCTTGATTGTGATGATCTCAGTGTCAGATGAACTTTATAAGCAATGTGTTGTTCCCCTTGAGCGATGTTTCCTCCTCATAGAAATTGAGAATTCCAAAAACATTTAAGAGGTCCCTAGTCTCAAGAGTAATGGGATGAGGGTATAGATCTCTTTCCCTCTCCTTGGCATCCCACTCTCTCTGAAAGTTGTATTAATAAACTAGTGCTTCCTATTGTTTCCTTTCCTTGTGGCACTAATGTCTCTGTTTTACATATAACATCAATCAATTTCATAAATATACATGCAAAAGAATTATAGGAGAACTATATGTACTAAAAACAAATATTATTTTTTTTGCAAAAAATTGACAAGCGATGCGGCAATATAATATTAGTGCACAGCTAGCAGTGAACATTCAAATGTAATGCACCGATGTCGGTGCACTCAAATAAATAAAAAAACATCGGTAATATATTTCTATACATGTAAAACTTTATCATTAAATCTAATTCACCAACATATACACACTCTGGTGCATGTATTTCGACCCATCACATCATACATGAATTTTTGTGTTTAAATATTTAAAATTTGGTCCATGGTGAGCCAACTCACGTCATAGCACCAAAAATCAATGCACGTTCGTTGAATTGTGATTTTTTAGGGTGTGAAAATATTTCAATTTTAGGATTTGATTCATCTATATCGAGTCAACACCCCAATATCACTGCACTGACCTAAATGAGAAGCACCATTGTTTATTTAATTTTATTATTAATTGGCATTGTGTGCACGGTGTGCTTACTACATGTTAGAGCATTGGATTTTGATTTTTTAGGGTCTGGAAAAAAATTTAAATTGCAAAGGTCAATGCATCTATATTAAATTAGCGTTGTCCGTCGAGGTGTAGACTAGCCATCAAATCTCGTGTAAGACTTGAAATAGATCGCTAGTTCAAATCTCATATAACATGTGTCTATTGTGGTAGGCGCAGTGGTTGAACCTTTGGGTATAGTGGTAGTGGACGAGATTGGACCCCTAGACCCCATGTCATGCGAATACTAGCCCCATCACTGTTTTCAATTCCCCTAGTACAATNGTGTGTGCGTGTGTGCATGTGTTAAATCAATGCCCCAACATCAGTGCACTTTCATGTACTAGAAGCACCGCAATCTTTTGAATTTGATTGTTAATTGGGAATTTGTTCATGGTGCACCACGTAGAATTGGATATGGAGCTTGCTTTAGAGGAGGAGTGGTATAGGTATATAAAAGTTTATATAATAGAAACTCATACTTTCAACAATGATGATCAAATCAGATGGTCCTGGAATACTCAAAATTGTTAAGTTACTGCTAAACTAGCTTATGCAACTATCTCCCTTATACATGTGGAGGTTGAGGGAAAATGGTGGTTTAGATTCCTTTGGAAGTGGAATTTCCCCATCAAAGTCAAATTATTTTGTTGGCTTGCTCTTGAAAATAAATTGTTAACTTGAGATAATTATATCAAAAGAAGGGGTAATGGCCTAAATATATGTATGTTATGTTTTAAGGATGATGAAACTATAAATCACTTATAGGTGAAATGTAGTTTTACAAAACTTGTATGGAAGGAAATAATGAAGTCTCTTAATATCATGGGAACTGGGACTCACAAACCTTTGATTCTAGCCTAAAACATAGTTTCTTTTGTCACCAGCTATAAATATTTTCCAACATTTGTTAGCTGGGGTGTGTAGATTCACAAAAACTCTATACTTTTTGAAGATGCCCCAAAAAACTCGCTCAAAGTCAACTAAAAAGTTACTAGCACCTTCAAGGAATTCTATGAAGAACCAAGTGTTAAACCTACCATAATTAGTTCAACACAAATCTTTCTTGATGGCATTCTTGTAGGACATTTTGATGGAGCATCACAAAATAGATTTTGTGGAGATGGTATGTCAATAAGAATCAAAGGAAAACATATATTTGAACTATGGATGGGATGTAGATATGTCACTAATAGAAGGGCAAAAGTAATGGCCCTATGGGGATTATTATATTTGCACTTCACAAAGGAATTTATTAAATTCATGTTTATGGAGACTCTAAACTTCTCGTTGACTCCGTAAATGACAAAGTAATTATATAGGCGTATTTGTTAGAACATTAGTTGGAAAGGATCAGACAACTCAAACCTTCCTTTCGTAATCTTGTTTTAACTCATGTCTGCAAGGTATTGAACGAGGAAGTTGACTATATTTCGAAGCAAGCGCTTGGGAAGGAGGAAGGAGTCCTCTTCCATGAGGAAATTCTAAATAACTCTATGATTTGTCAAGGCACTTTTCAAGTATTTGGAGGATTATTTTTCTTTTTTGTGCTTACATTCAAAATGATGGAAGATTGTAAAATTCCCATATTGTCTATTTCCCTCATGTTTTGGAAGAGAGAACATAACTCCTTTGTGATGTCTAGTTGTTGTTTTGTTTAGATCAGTGCATTCAGTAGGAAGACTTTTTGTTTAAGTCTTAATCTATTTATATTTATAAGAGGAAGTAATGCCCTTGTTTTTTGTTTTGATAATGTCATATCCGAGGAGTGCTCTAGACTGAGCAACATAATTGATCATTATTGAAATGGTCTCAAGACTTTTTATGTAATCTTTGATTTAATTACCAATATGAAGCTACAGGTTTTTTTAGGTGAAAAAAATGTAATAAATCCTTCAAATTATCAAACTTAAAATGATAAGATTATAAAGTGATAGTGGAAATAGAGATAGATGATGTTGCTATAGATTTTGAATACTATAGTATTATATTGCAAGTAGGCAAGAAGAATCACATCAGTGGAATTGATCTATCCAATGGGCCTATATTGGCATTTCATATGATAGTTAAAGAAATTATCAAAAGTCATATTATGAATATTCGACGTGTCATCAATGTGCTCCATGATAAAATAATTGAGAGTCCATTTCCTAAACCTCCAAAATCACTCTAAGTTGCCAATTAACATTAGCTCCAGTGACTATTTCTAAAAGTACAAAAGGAATATTAATTACTTGAAACCACCACTTTTGTAGCATAAAAAAAGTCATGTGCCACATAATCTTCTCACTAGACATAATGAAAAGTCTCGACGAAATCCAGGAATTCTACAACCTTCATTCCTTCTACCATGATTATAATCTATGCAAGAAGAGCCCATGCACGCTTTTGAGATATAACATTCACAAAAAGGGAAAATAACTACGCAAGCACTAGTTTAAGGAGAACCCACACAATGAAGAATGTGAAAAATGTGACTAGTCAAGGAGAACCCACGTAAAGGATAAGAAAACTAATCTGTAGTAGGTTTAAGGGTAACTCATGCATAAGAAAAGAAGAAATCATACACAACATTGTAGAGGATCCCATGCAAAGAAAGAAAGGAGGTCATGCGCCCAACTTGAGAAAGCACCTAGTCACAAAAAGAAGGACAGGAGGAATGCTTGTGAGGATAATTAAATGATTATGCCCAATTAGAGAAGATGAACACAGGATATAAAGAAGATAGTGTGCATAGTTAAAGAAAATCAAGTGCACATAGGTATTAAGGGAAAATTTAGCACATATCCTACCATTAATGAATAATGATGAAAGATTAAAGATTAAAGGATGATTATTTGACCTAGACAGATCAATGAAGGATAAATACTTGTTTTGGATATTTTCTATACTGTCGAAGTGTTAATTTCTAGATCCAATTGACCTTGGAACAACCTCAACTAGAAGTCTATATCACCTAAACATCTAAATGTAGATCTTACAAGAACTTGGCACCATTTAAATGTTATTGGTAAGGAATCAATTTTTAAAGGTGGTCATTTTATATGGAGAAATTTGTTTTTCCGATGGTGCAAAAAAACTAGGATCGTATATTTAAACACCAAAATCAGGTTTCTAGAAATAATCCTAATCACATAGAATTTATTCATCTCCTATGAACCAATGAAGAAGTTGTTGAAATTAATAAATGTCTAGATGTCTACATCATTAATGTATAACAAACCCTTACTAACAATAAAAAGAGCACTATCTATAACTTAGGTCAAATCCAACCAGTGATGGAAGGATCACATGCTTTTCACATTGTGTATATACCAAGAATTCATGCTTGGGGCACTAGATACCTACATGTTGAAGATAGTAAGGAAAGAAGATGTTTTATAAAAGAAAATGTGCCCAGGTAATAAAAAGGTCATGCGTAGTGAGGAGAGGAATTAAAAGTTGGAGGATGGTTCCTTATCTCAAAGTTTCCCCATGCTTGCCATTGTCCACATTACCAAGTATCCATGTCCAACTCCCCTTGTCCATCTCTTGTTTAGAATGAACAATACTGGAATAATAGATAAAGGTAAATCTAACCATAAACAAAAGTTAGCTTTCATATCTTCCAACACATAGACTAAATGCATCCACCAAAGATACATTCTCTACATAAAATTGGCATGTGGTAGGGCTTGTAGAAACAAAACCCTTAATGCAATAGACAACATATTAAACCTTTACCAAATACACAACATATTAACCCATGACCCAATAGACAACATATTAAACCTTGACCCTTGACCCTAGTTAACAGATTTATCTGTTAACTCTCATAGAGAATTATCCTATTTTGTTTTATGGGAATGCGTTTAGCCAAAAATAGGATGACTCTCATAGAGAATTATCCTATTTTGTTTTATGGGAATGCGTTTAGCCAAAAATAGGATGATTTTCAAGGAAAGCAAGAACATTATGGATAGATATCTCATCAAATAAGGCTTCCATATGGTGAAGGATGGAATCTTCCAAAATTGAAAGGTCTAAGGATAATATAGGAACATTGCATTGAATACACAAATCAATGGGGATTTTCCAATGGTTTTTGTTGAGGGATTTCAGGTTTATGTGGTGTGGGTGCTACCTCTTTCTAAATAATTCATTTTTTTTCTTTGAAGTTTGGTGTTAGAAAAATATAAAAAATAGAAGCAAACAACAATAACAATAGCACATGAAGAACAGGTCGTGAGCGCTGCTAGGGTTCCTATGGGATCTGTTCTTGGATTATGTGTTGTTGCACAGGTTAGGTTCTACGCCGCGACGCCTATGCCCTAAAAAATTTGCATGCCTGACATCGGGGATGGCCCCTATGATGATGAATGTGCATTCATAAAATTGATCTTTGGCGAATCCAAGATTCCTGGATCTGCTCATTTCCCTAAATTCATTAAGAAGGTTGATGAGGTCCCTGTCATTGAACTCCTTCCCCAACATCCTATGCACATTGTCGTTTCATTGGCAGATCAGGATGTGGTTGGTCAATTCACCGGGATTTGGCCCTCTCTTAAGACCACTAACAACTAGATCCAAAAGAATTGGCGGCCATTAATCTCCAGTGGTGTTACCTGTTATGCAGTCAGTAGGGGGTTTGTCCTCTTTGAATTCATCACCAAAGAAGACCGAGACCTGATCTTCCATAGCGGTCCATATTTTATGGGACCCCAAGGTCTCTATCTTAATAGATGGACTCCTGACTTTGATCCAGCTATGGATGTCCCCAAAGCTATTCCAGACTGGGTTCGTCTGCCCAACCTCCTAATTCATTGTTGGACCCCCTCATCGCTAGTAGCAATAGGTGACAGGCTGGGAAAATATAAAGACAAAGCCTTCCCTAAGGAGAACTACTAGTGTGCCAGGATCTGCGTTGAAGTAGATCTAGAAGCAGGCCTTCCTGAAGCAGTTAATCTTATGGTGGGAGAATGGCAGCACTTTCAAAAGCTAGATTATGAGCAGCTCCCCTTTAAATTCCGTCATTGCCATGAGTATGGACACTTCCAAAAAATATTCCCTAAGCTTCCAATAGATCTTTTAGAAAAAGACCAAAAATAAGGGTGGATACAAGCAAAGAAAACCAGAGCCAATACAAGACAGGTTCAGAAGAAAGATGAAAGAACCGTGGGTCATGCAAGGAAGGAAGAATCCCAGAAATAAAGACTAAATGAGGAATGAAATAGCTCTGCGGAACATGCAATCGAAAACCTGGACTCAAAGAAGGACGAAGTTGTGGTCTATGAATCTGGGGATCCTCCAGCCCTATTTTCGAAGGGAAAAGCCCAACCACCAAAGGGAAGCATCAGGAAGTAAACCGTCACCTAGAATCCTTGATCCCTTCGTCAAATGAGGAGGCATTGGATGAAGAAGAAGGTGAAATTGGGAAATCGCAGCTGACACAAAAAAAAACCCAAAATGGGGAGGAAAACAAACAAAGAAAAAAGAGAGGAAGCCTCTTATAAGGACAAGCTCATAGGAGCACAAGCCACTATCAAATCAATGTTGAATCCTAAGAACACAAGACAGAAAGTGCAGGCCAAAGGGGCTGCCAAATATTCTAAAGGTAAATAATGAAGATAGTCTCCTGGAACTGTAGAGGGTTAGGAAGCAAGAAAAATACTAAAGCAATGAGAGATCTAATCCAAATTTCCAATCCTAACGTTCTTCTGATCCAAGAGACAAAATTGGAGGAAGAGGACTTCCTCCTTTCAAGCCAGAGGTACTGGAAGAATAGGGAAGGTGTAGCAAGGAGTGCTCGGGGTGCCTCTAGCGGTATAGGAACTCTTTGGAAAAAATAAGCTTTTGTGTTAATCCGGACCACTTATCACATGCACTGGATCCTCTCCACTTTGCATCACAAGGACTCTGGAATCCAGGTTAGTATTCTAAATGTCTATGTCCTTGTCCTGCTATCAAAAAAGAAGGATTGTTGGCTTATCATTTGGGATGTCCTCGCCTCCCAATGTCCTGTAAACCTTATCCTTGTAGGGGATCTAAATACCATGCTCAATGCGAAGGAAAAAAGAGGCGAATCTATTGTCAGAGATCCACTAAGGGAAAACATGGAAGATATTATCAGGGATTGGGATCTGGAAGACATCAAGCTAGCCCACAGTCAGTTCACTTGGACCAATAGAAGAACGGGACCTGGTCATATTGCGGCAAGACTTGACAATTTCCTGGTCCAGCAAACCTTCTCAATGCTTGGTTTCAAATCCAACTCCTCTATTTTGGCTTTCAGTGTCTCTGATCATAAACCAATTCTTCTTGATCTGGCTGAAGATAAAGACCTGGGTCCCGTCCCCTTTTGTTTTAGTCATATTTGGATTAACCGGGATGGGCTCCATGAACTCATTAAATCAGTTTGGGATTCTCCGGTCTCTAGATCCCCATTCTATATATGGGAAGAGAAGCTTAGGCGTCTTAAAAAATCACTCAAAGCCTGGGCCAAGACTCGAAAATATCCTACGGACCAAAGGATTGAAGCGTAGCAATCACTGGAAAAGCGCCAAAGGGAGCAAAAGTCTCAGCCGATGGATCTCTCCTCCCTAGAAAAAGAAACTAGTCTCCATAGGAACCTCCATGAAGCTTGTATAATTGAAGAAGAGTATTTGAGAAAAAATTCAAGATCTCTCTGGCTAAAAGTTGGAGACAAAAACACGACCTTCTTCCATAAGCAGGCTGAAGGCAGGAAAATTTTTAAGGCTGTAAAAGAAATCCAGAATCAAGGACAAGTCATCCAAGAGTTCGAAGAGATCAAAAAGGCTGCCTATGATCACTTCAGAAGGTTTATACAGATGAGGCCCCTATCGCTCCTCTCTCCCCCATCCTGGATTCGGTTCCCAAGTTGATCAAGCGTTCCATTAATAGGAAATTAATTGCTCTGGTCTCGAAAAAAGAAATAAAATCGGCTCTAGCAAGTATGGAGCCCAATAAGGCGCCGGGTCCAGATGGGTTTTCCGCCAGATTTCTCAAAGCTTGTTGGAAAACTATAAAACATGAACTTTGTAGAATGGTCACTAAGTCTCAATTTTGCAATAAGCTTGGGGGGAGCACCAACTCGGCCTTTCTTTCCCTTATCCCCAAAGAAAAAGGAGCCACCTCCTTTGATAGATTCAAACCGATTTCGTTATGCAACATTGGGTACAAAATCATCACTAAATTCATTGTTAACTGAATCAAAGAAATCCTTCCAAGTATCATCCCAAAAAACCAAGGGGTCTTTGTAAAAGGCAGACATATTGTTGATAACATCACCCTGGTTCAAGAAGCTATCCACTCCAGCATTCAGCGTGGGGAAAAAGGTATGATCATCCAACTAGATTTAGCTAATTCCTTTGATAGAGGTAGATATGAATTTCTCTTTCAGGTTATGCAAAGATTCGGTTTTGATCCCAGCTTCTTTAACTGGATCCAAGCCTGTGTTAAATCTCCTTGGATTTCCCCCCTAGTTAATGGGTGGGCTGCCGGTTTCTTTCAAGCCTCAAGGGGTCTCCGTCAGGGTTTTCCTCTCTCTCCTCTTCTCTACAACATTCAGGCCTTGGTCCTCAACTTTTAGTTGAATCAAAGTTAGTTCAATAATGAGCTTATTGGGCTTCGCATTGCCAGAGGCGTTAAAGATATTAACCATGCATAGTTTGTTGATGATACTATTCTACTGGGCAGGGCGAGTGTAAATTCTCCTAGGCTTTTCCAAAATGAATTAGATCTTTACCAAGAGGCTTCTGGCAGCCTGGTCAACTTCAGGAAAATCCAAATTCTTGGTTGGAACTGCAACCCTAGAGAGATGGCGAACATTAGCAGAATAATGGGCATTGAAGGTAAAACTCAAAGGGATGCCTTCAAATATATTGGAGTCCCCATTTTCAAAGCTTCTCCTAAATCCTCCTCATGGCTCCAGATCATTGACAAAATCAAAAGCAGGATCAACACCTCGGGAGCAGCCTGGTTAAATCTAGCGGGGAAGGTAGTCCTTATTAAAGTTGTTCTCTCCAGCATCCCTATCTACAAATGTTCCATTCTCCTTGCTCCAAAGAGAATTATAGCCAATATTGACTCAATGCTCAAAAGCTTCCTCTAGAAGGGAGGGAAGCATAATGAGAAAAATATCTCTCTGGTCAGTTGGGAAAAGATCACCAATCCTTGGATCCAAGGAGGACTTCAAATTAGGAATCTGGAGTCTCAAAATTTAGCTCTAGGAGCTAAAATTCTTTGGAAAATAATAACTGGAAAGACGACTTGGTGTAAAAAGGCCCTCTGGAAAAAATATCTCTTTGGTAGACGATTGAGAAGTCTGGACGGCCGTCCAAGGGTGAGGAAAGGTTCGGCAATTTTCTCCATTCTGTAAAAAGCTATTCCCTTCTTCTCTAACAGGCTTACGTGGATTCTGGGAAATGGGAAGAAGATTAAGGTGCGGGAAGATTCTATCATGGGTGAGCCCCCAATTGACCAGATGACTGGCTTGGAGCAGCTTAAAGGTTATCTACAAAGCTGCAGTTTGATAACCTTATGGGACATTTTAGACTGGAATCAGGATGGTTCCTAGAAGAACTGGAATATCCCCTCTCCAAACCATTTAGCAGATGCAACAAAATCTCTCATTTCCAAGCTTCAAGGGAAATCCACGATTGCTAGAAGCTCTAAGGACTCCAGAGGTTGGGAGGACAAATCCGGAAGATACACCACCTCAACTGGTTACAAAGTTCTAACAAATCATGGATTGGTTGGGAACTCACCCATTTGGAAAAGCATCTGGGGCGTGAAAAGTCGCCCTAAAATCATTTTTTTTTGTGGACCTTAGCTCATGGAAGAACCTTGACTAGGGAAAACCTAAGGAAAAAGGGATGGGAAGGCCCTACAAGATGCCCTTTCATTTTAAGCAGCAAAGAGACTGCTGAGCATATTCTAATCTCGTGTCAGTTCGCCAAAGAAATTTGGAAGTTGTCTCTCCCTACGAATGCTTCATTACTGCCCGATATTATCCACTCTCTGTTAACCACCTGGGCCTCTATCTCTCCCTTCACCAATCTCAAGTGTGAAAGAACCAAAGGCTGTTGGATGGCCCTACCAAAGATCATCCTCTAGAAAATTTGGCTTGAATGGAACTCTCGAATTTTCAGAGGGATTGATTTGGTAGCCAGCCAGGTGGTTGCGAAAATTGATGATTTGTTGGGTGACTGTCTGTCTCACCTCTGGAGTGGTGACCACCCCACAGACAAAAGAGAATCTGATTGGCTCATTAGTCTCTCCCCGAATATCCCAATTATTGTCCAAAAGAGCAAGAAGAGGAAGCCTTGGGAGATAAGACTAGATGAAAAGGAGCTAAAAGGTTGGCTAAGAAGTCTGAATTCAAACTCTATTTATAGATGATTCCTCTAAGGGAAATCCCGTTGCGGCAGGGGGGGGGTGGGGTTTTCTTCACTTTGGACGGCATAATAGAAACTTCTTTCTCTTGGGGGCTCGGCACAAAAACAAATAACATCGCCGAAGCCTTAGCCCTTTGGCAAGGTCTTGTGATTGACAAGAACAAGAGAATTACAAAGTGCATAGTGTTGGAAGATTCAAGGATAGTTATCCAAGCAATTGTCGAAGGCACCTTGCCAAATCAATTGCACCTCAAACAACTAATAAAAAGGATCTAGTCCTTAGTTCGCTTCTTTCACAAAGTCGAATTTTTTCATGTGCTTAGAATCCACAACAAGGAGGCGAACTTAGTGACAAACTTAGGCTTTGTGCTTAGCCCTGGCTCCCTCCAGATCAATGGGTCTCATGAGTTTTTCCCTCTTCCATAGGACCAGGTCTGATGGAAGGGCCAATGCGTGGACAAGTGATTGGACACGTGGTGAGGACAGGTGCCATCGCGTGGGATATCATGGCAAAGAATGGACGTGTGGTGTGGGCATGTGCCATCGTATGGGATATCATGGCAATTATAGGATGCATTTAAATAACTGTACAAGGGATCATTTTGTGCATGCAAGCGGGAGGTTAGCAGTCTCGTCGATTCACCATGAACTGGGAAAGGTTATGTGTGAGTTAATGAACAATATGATGATCCCTGGTGGTCTTGTATTTTCGTTCGTGAGGAGCAAAGATATAAACTCTAGGAATATGAAGGGAAGAGGAACCTTGGTCTGGCTGGTCTGCAAGAAAATTGAGGTTGTTAACAGAGCAAGCTGCGGGAAGAATATGAGAGTGTTGGCGCAGAAGGTGGTCAGAAGCATGGTAGCAATTATGGCTTCCTTTGAATCATTAGGATCATCCATGCTGGCTCTAGTTAATTACAATGTTAAAGAGGAAGTGGAGAAGCTTAAAGGCACGGTGGATGTAATTGAATTTGAAGGAGGTAGAAGGCTGGGAAATGTGGAAGGGGACCTGGCATTTCTAAGAAAGGAATTCAAACGCACTGTCAGAAAATCTGAATCTGCAGTTATCAAACTATTGGCAAATTTGGAGGTGAAGGTCGAGAAGCTCGAGTTGAGGGTGGTAAAATTGGAATGCGAAAACAAATCAGGTTCGTCGTCCCATCCCTATGGGGATTCCAAGTAGCTTGTGGATTTCTCTTCTGTCAATTTTTCACTCTGTTTCGTCTCCTGCTGGCTGTGGAATTCTATCTGTTCTGCTGTTTTCCGAAGTATATAATGTATGTCTCCTGTCATTCATGTATTTTGTTAGTTCTAAAAGGCTTTGTTGGACTCTATTAGTGATCTAATATCCTGAACTTATATATTTTCCAGTTATTTACTGTGTTAGTATGCCCCTCTTGTAAGGGAGCTTTGGACTTTCTTTGTCGCTTCCATAAGGGTGTGTTTAAGGATGGCTAAGGATGGTTGACCTGCTTTGCCACTTCCATAAGGGAGTTTTGTAAACTGGGCCCTCTTTCTATGGTTATACCACCTCCTTTATATAATATAATCGTTTCTGTCTAAAAAAACAATAACAATAGCACACGATATTTTCCTGGAAACCCAGCTGTGCACAAGTAAAACCATGGGGCAATGGAAACTCTAAAATTTTATTATTACTTGACAAAAAAGCTTACAATGTTTTCTTCTCTTATGATACAATTCCAGTGGTCACTCCCCTTTTATAAAACACAATATAAGAGGGTTCCAAAAGGAACCAAAATACACTACAAGGGTTTAGAATTTTTTGCCTCGCAGGCTTCATCCCTAAACCCCTAAACAAGGGGGGCTTGGGAAATGCCCCATACAACCCCCTAGTGCATACAAATTGTATGAGTGGATATTCGTGTACCACTATACAGGAAAATTCCAGAGATGTCAATGTTGACTTCACCTCCTAACATTTGGAGCATGTCAAAGATCAAACACTAGAGAAGGCTCTTATGCTCTTTGGTTTATGTTGAAACTAGCTAGTGAAAAGAATATAAGAAAGTTTCAAGTTATTGATTGATTGGGAAAATGGAAAAAAACAAATTACAAATTTATCCTTAGGTCAAATAATGGAACTTTTCTTTGGAGAACAAAACCTGCTTTGAAGAAATCTTATTTTCACATGTCTACAGGGAATATAATTTCAAAGTAGATAAATTCTAGGAAGAAGACTTGAATTTGAAGGAATGTTTCCTAATGAATCATAATTTCAAGGATAATATTCCTTTAGATGAGATCCAAAAGTCACTTTTTCAATGAATTTCCCTTTGTTACAATAGATTTTTTTTTATTTTGAGTAATAGTTAGTCAGTTTTTTAAGAACGTATATTGTCTGGTGAATATATATTGTTTTATTTTGAACAATTTTTATATATGGATTAGGTCTAGGTTGAAGACATTATGGAAACATGGAACTGAGCTAGTCAACATGTATTTTGATTTCCCTTCAAAAATATCAAATACAAGATTTTTTTCTTTGAAAAAAAAAACTTGCTATTATAATACATGGTTTGAATATGTGGCATCATTACTTGATAAGAAGAAAATTTGTGCTAATGATTGACTACAGTGGCATGACGAGTTTATTTTCTCAACCATAATTGACTTCCATAAAATATAGGTGAATGCGTTTACTCAGTGAACATGATTTTGAGATAAGGCACATAAAAGGGAAAGAGTAAAAAGTAGTAGATGTTCTTAGTAGAAGCATGCAAGTGATACATATGATGACCATCGATACCTGGGAATATAATTTAAAAAGACAAGTGAAATAATCTCTTGTTGATTTTGAACATTTCATCCAAGTAAGAAATGGTTTGGAACAAGAACAATCTGAACAAGAGTATGCATCTTACTATATGAATGAAGAATGGATGTTGATCTACAAGGATGGGTTGCAAATTCCTAGTTCAATAGATCTAAAAATCATCATCATGGATTAAATGCATAAGAAACCATATGCAAGACATTGAAGCTACCAAAAAATTATTGCTACAACAAGGAAATAATACTTTGGGCCTATAATGATAAAAAAATATTACAACGATCGAACAACAAGATATCATTATGGTTACAGTTAATAAATTGAGAAAGGAAACCCATTTTATTTCCATAAATTCTGCATATAAAGCAATGAATATTGTAGACATTTCCATATTACGTAAGATTTCAAAAACAATCATATCAACAACAAATCCAAAAATCAAATCAAATTTTTGGAAGGGATCGTTTGAAGGGTTGAGATCTAGGTTAAACTTTAGTACTACTTATCATCCACACAAAAATGGACATATTAAGAGATCCAATCAGATAGTTGAATGCATTTCTCTCATATAAGTTATGAATAAAATAGTTAAATGGGATGATTATTTACATCTTGTAAGAGTTTGACCATAATAGTGGATACCAAACATCATTGAAAATGAGTCCAATTGATTTTTTCTGGAATAATATGTAATACTCCAATAATAAGGGATAATTCAATGAATACAATCATGTTAGGGATATAAATTATAAAGAATATGGAACAAGAAGTCATTAAGTTTGAGAAAAATCTAAAAACAATTTAAGACAAGTAGAAAAGTTGTGTAGAGAAAAAATAGAATGCATGGGGAATTTAAAATATAGGAACATGTTTACCCCAAATTTAAACAAAGGAGTTCCAAAAAACTTGGAAAATTATGCCAAACTTACACCTAGATACTATGGTCCATTTGAGATCCTAGTTAGGATACGACCAATAACATATAAGTTGGCATTGCTTGTTAAGATTAAAGCACATAATTATTTTTGGGTTCCATTGCTTAAAAAATATCCGCATGATTCTAAGCATGTAGGTGATTAGGTTGTAATCTACACAGAACTAGAGGGAGAGTACCAGCTAGATCCCCTCTTTGTCTTAGATAAGAAAAATTTACATTGCTATGCAATGAACCCATCACATAAGTAAATGTGCAATGGAAGAATCTTTGTCCATAATAAGCTACACAAGAAGTGGACGATCCTATGAAAGATGCATATCCATTTATTTTACAAACAATATTAAACACTTCTAAATATGAAAAAGAGCATTAAGGATGGTGATAATTCCAAAGAGGGGGGGGTTGATGCAATATCCTAGTTTTGATCTTTTTTAAGTTCTAAAATTGATTTTGTATATGTTGTAATTATTATTTTCAGTAGTATTTTTTTTTTCCATGCCATGGGGTAGACCACGGAAATTTTGAAAAGTAATAACATGATAATGTTGAAATTAATAAAAAGGTTCCAAGGTTGACTAGAAGAAAACAAATCAATGAAGTTATGACTCCACTAGAGGGGAAAGGTAAGGGGTTCCAAGGAGGGAATGGCCTATTCATTATGTTGGTTACATATCCTATACATAAACCTCTTTCATGTTATTTTTGTATTTCTACTTCATCCTAATGTTTAAGTAAATAGGAGCCTAGTGAAATAAGCTAATTAATCCTATAATTATCTCTCACACTCAATATTGCATTATACTTTTTTGTAACACATCCTTATAAAAAAGTTGTGAAAGGAGAGGAGGCATGAGTCCCTCATCTCATCACATTCACCCATTCACGCACACAAAATTCTAATTAGGAGAGCACAACATAAGGAAAATAGAGTTATTGCAGAGACGATAAGAGTTTTGAGAAAGAAAACTCAGTTCGTCTCTCACATGATCCATCAATAGATGAAATAATATTTTTTGTGTGATATTAGGAACAAATAATGAGTAGGTAGATATCCTTTAAACATACATATAATTCTAGCTTTTTGGGAACTCCAAGAATCCATAAATATGATGTTCAAGAAGATACAAAATGTTGGAAACGAAATATGGAAGTAGCTAGTGACCTAGTCTCATATTACACATATTGAAGAGAACATATATGATGAGCATGTTTGAGGTACTAAATAAAATATAAAGGGATGCATTCCTATGTTAAATGGTGTAGCATATTGAGTTCCAAGAGCTAGTCTAGCTAAGTGACTAAATAAAGTTCTCGATAGTGGTTTTGATGGTTAACTTTAGAATCATTTTGGTAAAGAGAAGAGTGATTTGGGAGACTTGATAGACCTTGTTCGCCCTAATAGTATCATATTCCAACATAGGGGTGGCATCCACAAGGGATTGGCCTATGGTTGGGAGGAAAATGGTTCATCCATAGTCAATTGCATTGGAGCACAATTTATGAGAAAGATAAGTTATGTATTCTCCTCCCTTGTCACAAAATAATTAATTTGTGATGAAGAATAGAATACCATTATTTAATATTGGGATTTGTTATGAAAATGTGTGTATGTCTTGATGAGAAAATGGTTGTTGTTTATAATCACTTAGTTTGAAAATTATGTTTGGAAATGCATTGGTACACTCAAAGATGCTAACTATTTGATAAAATAACTCTATATTTCAATGGTTTGTCTATCCATTTATGAGTGATATTTTAAATTTATGGTTTCAATGAAACTCCTTAATGGGCTGTTAGGAGGTCTCCTTTTGAAAGGATTGGAAATTGGAACCAATTTCTTATAGGTGTACCTCTTCCCTATAGTTATTTTTTTACTTTTTATAATTTAATTTGCCATGAAATCCTTTAAACGTTTTGAGTGTATTCCTATATGGATAAACCTTCCCTTATTCATCCCCCAAATAGTGGTTCATATTAGAAGAATTCCCATATCTTTAAAATGATGAAATTCCTTAGCTTTTGGGAATTTTAGAGATTAACTGCTACTTTTATAATGAACAACACTAACTTGCTTGTTACTTTCCTTATATAAATCCATGATCATACCCTAGCGTATTTACCTTTCCTTGGAATTGTAGCAAGGAGGTCTTGTAGTGCCTTATTTGACCTCCTTTGATGAATTTTGGCATTTACAGGGGTGAAATAAAGAATGAGCAAGGTAATAACCATAAAGGACAATTAGTGAAACTTAATGAATGATTTTGTGATGCCCACTTATGGATTTAAATGATATCAAATCTTCTATGTTATTTCAAGTTGCCTCCTTGAAGTAAGGGTCACATACCCTTGTCAAATTATCTTTGTTGTGAATAGAAGGATTTGTAATCTATATTGATTGTTTTTTTTTTGTTAAGTGCCATGTGACTTGTTGGGTGAACCTTTGGTCTGAGAAACCACAATCCAAGGGCATCTAAGCCATCAAAATCACTTGAGAATCACACCCAGCCTGGCCGCACCAACCCTTAGCATGGTTGGATTTAAATGTCGCCTTCGAGGAGCAGCGGGTTTTGATCCTAAGATGCCAAGCAAATGAAACCCCTCTCAACCGTTTGCTCTACCAGAATTTGACAATCTATCTTAATTGTTATTATGTTGTATATTGTATTTTTATCTCCTTTTATGAGTTTGTTTGTTCCCTGGTTTATTCATTCATTGACCTCCTCGAAGGTAAGAAACCCCATTCCCCTAAAAAAAAATTTCACACCAAAAAAACAACTTTATATATAAGAAACGTTGTGTCATAGTAACACTTTTTACATATTTTCCAACATCACATAGTGCCCATATTTATGCATATAGTCTTTTATCCTTATACAACAAAATATCTGTTTTCTGTGGACTTAGCTTCATAAAAATATCTATATACCAGTTAAATAACTTAAGACAAAATAACTTAAAACATCACGAGACATACAACTTGAACAAAGCTTAATAGCCCTTGTTCAATCATGGATCCTTCCAGAAACAACTCCCAAGCAATGTTCCCCATTTCACTTCCTAAATCTTACTTGGACAGTCCAACAGCCTCTGTGTTTAGCTCTTTATAAATATGACTGAAATATATATGATGAAAACAAGAGATAAGATCCTTTGTCCTTCCTTCCCAATGATGCAACTCCATTGTGTGAAAATAATGTTTCTCCATAGCCCAATCCATAATTACTTTTGAGTCCCCAAAGATGGTGATGGACAAACAGTTCTTTTTAAGAGAGAAATATAGTAGTCCCCAAAGATCCAAGAGCTCAGCCCTTGAATTCGGTACTCTAATAGCCCCCATCTTCATACAATAATATGAATTATGCCTAAATTTAAGAACCATATCGGCCCCACAGTTGTCACCCTGCTCCGCGCCATCAAAGAAACCGATAGCACCCCGATGATCCACCAATTGAAGATTGATAACCCTACTAGTCACTTTATTTTGAAGTGATCGATAAGACTAAAGCCAACTGAGAGCCTTCATACATGTTCTGTTAAAATATGCAGCCAAATTTTAGAACAAACAAAGGTTGCGGGCTCTCCAAACCGTCCATAACGTGGCAAGAATCACGTCCATATACATGCCCTAATCATTAAGAAAACATATCGTATTCTCCTCCATAGACTGTTTGTCCCACCTGGCTTTAAAGAATAACTGAGAACCAATAACAGCCCAAACATTCTGACAAAAATACAATTACCAAACACATGCTGCACAGATTCTGAATTCGAACGACAAAGACTGCATGAGCCAAGCCCAAAGAAACCTCGTTTTTGTAAACCATCCCATGTCAAGATCTTATTATTGAAACAAATCCAACTGAAACACTTAACTTTCAATGGCATCTTACCAGACCATACGATTTTGGAGATGTCCTCTTCTGCCTCCAAGCAATAACAATTGATCAGAGAGTAATACATCAACTTTGCAATCACTGCACCTGTATCCTTGTTTTTATCCCATACTAGAACATCACGATCTTCACATAACGATATGCTAGCCAATATCAGATATTTTATAAAATTATCCCATTCAACCGCCAACTCTCCTCGCAAATTTAGATCTCAAGAACATACCCAGTCGGGTTAAGACGAACTCTTCAAACATATATATGCTTTAGATCATAAATATTCCTTTCCTGAAGAAACCTTATCGGATAGACTGAAAGGATATAATTATTTCCCATTCCAATAAATGGGTCAATGCTGAGAAAAACCTGCAAGCCACTCCCCACTAGCCAATTGAGATTTGGATTAATGAATTGCAATGTGTCAAGTAAGCTTCTCTAAATCATTGATCCATTCCCTAGATGCTCATTTCCATATCTTAACCATGAAACAACATGAATTCACTTTAGATACTTGCATCTAATGATATTTCCCCACAGAACATCATCGTGAAGGGCCCTCCAGAGACTTTTAGCGCATAATGATTTATTGAAATAACCTAGGTGTTTGATTCCCCATCCCCCTAAATCTTTTGTCCTGGAGAGGTTCTCCCAACTCACCAAATGAAACTTCGACTCCACAGATTTTCCCCTCCATATAAAGTTAAAGATGTTCCTTCTAAGGCTCGAGATCACTCCCACTGGGAATCTTAAGAGAGAAAACCAATAAACATGCACACTTTGGACAACCGAAGTAATCAGTGTTAGGCGTCTGCCCAAAGAAAGCCACAGTGAATTCCACCCCTCCATATTCCTATTAATTTTTTTCACTATCCACTGCCAATCTGTCCTCATGTATCTGTTCGGCTTGAGGTTATACCCAATGTACTTAATTCCCTCATTAATGTGGACCTTCTTAAAAGAGAACAAAATATCAAGTTGATCCAACAGACTCTGATCACAGTCATTGAAACAGAGAGAATATTTATGGTTGTTAATGGTCAAACGCGAGGCACAACAAAATAAGTGTAATAATTCTTTAATAAACCTCCATTCCACCGCTGATCCATGCTCAAAAATGATCACATCATCAACAAACAAGATGTGAGTAAGTCGGTGCCCATTAGAAACTTTTAAACCCTTAATAGAACCATCCTCCATTGTTTTTTTAAAGAGCCAACTAAGACCTTTGATGGACAGGATGAATAATGTTGCAACAATAAATTAGTAAATAAATAGGTTATAACTATTAATAATAGTAATTAATTATTAAATATAGTTATGAAGATAAATGTCTCTTCAATATTTGATGGCCAATCCATATTTAAGGCAGCCATATCCATTGTATTTTATCATCCATTCAATTATTATATATTTATACATTATTGTTCTAAAGATGGAACATCTTCGACCTTAGTATCCAAATACAGATTCTCCATTACACCAAATATGGTGTAACATTGGTATCAGAGCAAAGTTAGAGTTCCTGATTCCGGTTTTTAACCACTAAATTAGGGATTCCCAAAAATATAGGACCTTGTCCAAAAAAGAAAAGAAAACGTTAAAACAAAAAAAAAAAGGCAAAGAAAAGAAAAGAAAGAAAACAGGTAAAAAGAAAAGATAAAAGAAAAAAAAAGTATAAAAAACAAAAGAAAGGAAAAAGAAAGTAAAAAACAAAAGAAAAAGCAAAACCAACACATAGTTTTTCTTTCCAACTCCGTTTAAAAAATATCTCCCGTATCCTTGCTCATATTCCATTCTTATTCATCCCCATACTCCCACCTACCATCCTTGAGGTTCAAAAACCCTAACTTGTTTTTCAAAATAATTTAATATATTAAAACAATATTAAACTATATTAGTTTTAATATTTCAATTTTGAAAAAAAAATATTATTATTATTAAATATAATAATAGCCTTCTTACCTCTAAGCCCAAAAGTCCCTTGTACAACATCCATGGCATCTTATAGCGACAAATTCATAAATATCCTTGAGAAAATCATTAAGAATATAGATGAAATAAAGAAATCTATTGACGAAACATTTAAAGAAAATGAAGATGGATGTGAAAATCGCATAGAACAAACCACCCAAGCTAATGTAAAAGATATTGTAGACTATTATGTCATTTCCGATGAGAGTAATGGCATCAATCAAGATATTGTGCAAGACAAAGATATAACATGCCCTAGTAATGAAGAAAAAGACAACGAAATAATTGAGAAGGAGAAAGATGATCCTAACCAAGATTGTGATAAGAGACAAGCTGATGTTACTAACAATAACGATGATCAATGCATTCGCAATAATATCGCAATAACAAACACAAGAAGGACATATGTCATCACAAGGACTTCTATAAAGAACATCAAGGAAAGAAACTATAATATCTACCAGACACAATATAAGACTCGTGTTCTTAGGAGAATTATATGCACAAAGACCCCGTTCAAGGGAACTGACACAAAATATGTTTGGAATAACAACATGAGAATAGTTAAGGTCGTCATATATGTAGAGTATGTTCAATTGACGACAAACATAGTTAAAATAAGCAATCACACAAGTTGAAAAAGTGTAAACAAAAGTTCACCAAGTTCATACTTAATGCAAATACCAAGACAAAATAATCAAAATGATGCAATGGTCGTAATCAAAATCGCATCTCTCAAGTCATCAGTGTGACATGGAGCTAGAATAAAATACTGCATGAGAAAACTCAGCTTTGAGGACAAAACTTTCCCAAGGGGAAGGCAATGTTACAACAATAAAGTAGTAAATAAATAGGTTATAACTATTAGTAATAGTAATTAATTATTAAATATAGTTATGAAGAGAAATGTCTCTTCAATATTTGATGGCCAAGCCATATTTAAGGCGGCCATACCCATTGTATGTTATCATCCATTCAATTATTATATATTTATACATTATTATTTTGAAGATGGAACATCTTCCACCTTAGTATCGGGATACGGATTCTCCATTACACCGGATACGGTGTAACAAAGAAATAAGGAGACAAGGGGCATCCCTGTCTAACCCCTCTACCACTCTTGAAAAAATGGAGAAGGAGAACCATTAACAAGAACATCAAAACTTGCAGAAGAGATACAAGACATAATCCACCAAGAGATATCATTAGAGAGCCCCACCTGAACAAGAATGAGCCACAAAAAATCCCAGTCGATCTGGTCATACGCTTTTTTCAAGTCACTTTAAGATAAAATCACTGAGTTTCTTCACTTTAATCAAGTGCAAACTTTTCTGAACGATGCCCATGGTATCCAAAATTTGTTGGCCCGAAAGAAAACTGAACTGCTCGGCTGAGATCACCCTACTTAAAATTGGTTACATTCTATCTGCAATCACTTTCGTTATCAGCTTATATAACAAATTACATAACGAAATGGGTCGAAACTTGTTGAAACTAGAAGGCTTATAGACCTTCAGTATCAGCGTTATAAATGTCTTATTTAGCAAATCCGGAATGGCTCCAGAATGAGGAGAATCGTCCATGACCTTCGTTAAACATCCACCCATCATATCAAAAAATGGATATAAAACTCTACAGTCCACCCGTCGGGCCCCAGACTTTTTGTCCCTCTTAAAGCTCTTAAGAGTCTCCAAAATCGCCCCTTTTGTCACAGAGCTTCCAATAAAGTCACTGTTAGAATATTGTGAACATATGAAATAATATCATAACACGATGTAAAATATGGAAAGCATACTAGTCTATCCTTCTATCTACCAAGCAACATAAAACATGAAATAAAATTGGAGAAAAGAGAACAACAAGAGAACATCGATATACGTGGTTCACCCAATATGGGATACACCCACGGGAAGAGTTGCATCTTCTATTATTCTAAAAGTATATCTCCAAGATTACATGGCATCCTCATATATGCATCACATCAATCTCCATCATCCAATCATGTCACAATCATGTGTGTACAAATGACATACACAACATGTGATGTGTGATGAACTACAATTAACGCATACCCAAAAGGGTCTCCTTCACCTCTCTTATATACCAAGATATTTGGATTACAATACATTCGATAACACACGTGGGATAAATAAATTTCCACCTTTTTATATAGAGAATGGTTACAAAGGATATAATTACAATGATGCATGTGGGATAATTCTATTTTATAATATTAGAGTTATTTTATGCCTTTAAATGATATTTTACCAATATACCACATAAGTCATCATAACATATTCTAACACTCCCCCTTAATGATGATTAGGAGAAATAATACAAATGGATGGAAGGTGGAAACACACCAACATCCCCCTTGATGACAACTTCCAGAATGCTCCATACAATGTGAATAAAAAACACACTTCACCTCATGGACTTGATGAAGACAACATCCACTTCTCATGAAACTCCATCCAAACCAAGTTTTAGGATGAACGTTTGCATAACACAACAATGTATGGCCAATACAACAAAATATGTGGATGCAAAATCATCACAACGTGTAACTCAACTAATATCTGAAAGAACTCTGCAATAGCTCGTATGACGAAGATAAGAACCCTAGATCCATAGATTGAAACAGTCTTCAAAGAACTCTTACTGAAGATTACAATGCGAATACAAGAACCAAATGGTCTTTCCATCGAAACATGAGCCAAGCAGACAGTCTTCACAACACAGCTGAAAGATGCATGAACAGTAGAAGATGGATGTTCATCATACAACATTACTAGAATATTGTGATATAATATAATAAAATTCAAAGTTACATTCTTTATTAACATCAACCATCTTTGTTGCAGTCAAGGATAAGTTGAAAAGAGGAACAATGATGAAAAACCATAGATCCACAACCATCATATGCTTAAACAAGAAAGGAATAGCATAAGAAAACTATTCCACAACATAGATAGCTAATTTGCACAAAATAATTTCCAAGAGTAAAGCATTTAATAAACATGACAAGCCCAAAAATCATAAGAGATGATAAAATGACATTGCTCAAGAACATATAAATAATAGGAATTGATTCTATGCAATACCATATAAATTTTGAGCAAAAGATTATCAAGAAAAAAGACATGACGTGATATAATAAATAGAGGAGCATAAACATGAGTGAAAATAAGAGACACCAATATAGAATAATGAGCCAAGATATCACTTAAATATATGAAAACATATAGTCATCAAGCAACTAATGTTAAGAACGGGTTCATTTCTCGTTAATACCATGTTAATATGCAAGGGATGAATGCCCTAAAAATGTCAATGCTTCCATATAGGAACGTTAGAGATAAGAAACGCATGCCAATGCTCCATATGGGAACATTAGAGACAAGTAGGAACAAGATAACCTTTGTAATCATAAGAATGTAAATATCAATGCAACAAGAACAAGGTGCTCATGACAAAGATTTCAAGATTATAAGATTGTTCAAAGCCATATAAACATTGAGTAAAAGATGATCAAAATAAACATGACATGATATATATGAAAATAGATCAAATTAACATGGCCAACATATAGCAAATTATGATCAACCCATGTTATCACATAAATTCAAAAAAATTATTTTACTCAAGAAATCAATTTGCAAGAGCATATAATGATCATAAAGAGATTGCTTATAAAAACTATGAAATTGATTTTACACAAAGGTTAGCAATAACATATAAATAAAGAAAATAATTATCACAAGATAACACATATAGAATCATCACTATCATTATTAGAAGAGTGAGACCATGTTAGAATATTGAGTAAAAAAAGATTATCAAATAAAACAATGATATCACTTATATAATCCAAATCTCTTGGTATATAAGAGAGGTGAAGGAGACCCTTTTGGGTATGCGTTGATTGTAGTTCATCACACATCATATGTTGTGTATGTCATTTGTACACACATGATTGTGACATGATTGGTTGATGGAGCTTGATGTGATGCATATGTGAGGATGCCATGTAATCTTGGAGATCTATTTTCATAATAATGGAAGATGCAACCCTTCCTGTGGACGTAGCCCATATTGGGTGAACCACGTATATTGGTGTTCTCTTTTCTCCAATTTTATTTCATGCTTTATGTTGCTTGGTAGATAGAAGGATAGACTAGTAATACTTTCCATATTTTATATTGTGTTGTGATATTATTTCATATGTTCACAATATTCTAACATGGTATCAGAGCAAGTTGTTATGCTCTACCTTCTTCGGTAATTTTTTTTTATTTTTTTATTTTCAAGCAACATATGTTCATGATTTTACTTGGATTTTTAATTGTTTTGTGGTTTTGTGACCCGGTCTATAATACCCATGTGGTTGTTTTTTAGATCTGGGATGTATTCTACATATTTGAATTTTTTCTTTCAAACCCTAACCCTTGTGGAGAAGTGTTTAATGTAAAATTGGGCGACGACTTTCAGATCTTTTTTAACACTTTCTGTGTAGTTTTTTAAGAAATAAATTGCATATATGAGTTCCTCTCGCAAAAATATTCAATTTCAAAAAACAAATTATTTGATTTCGTGTTAGGAAAGCGAAGATATCGTTCATTTAAAATCAGTTATTTTTCAGAGATTTTCCATACGGATAGAAATATTCCAGAGCAAATATCTTTTGATTCAGTGCCCCAATTTCTATTTTGTTTACGATGGTGCATGCCGAATGACTTCTCTAGTTCTTAAAACATGTTATATTAAAAATCCTAGGAAATATTGACCAAGTTATGGTCATTTTAAATTTTCTATTTTTTCTACTTTCGGTTTTCTGCTACAGAGTGACAGATTCGTCTTTTAACAACTATTGGGATTCGGTTTTGGTGAGAAAAATCAGTTTTTATTCATCTCTTATCTTGAAATTCTTGTCATGAGCTTCTTAATCTCCTTGTATTAGGGTTTTTGTTCTTATTCATCACGTTTACAAAGGTTGTCTTATTCTTGTTTATATCTATAACCTTCTTTGTGTGGAAGATGTTTTGACATTTTCAGGGGCATGGATCTCTAGTATGGTCATGGTGACATCAAGAAATGAACCTATGCTTAGGACTAAGTTGTTTAATGGCTATATTTTCATATCTATAAGTGATATCATTCTTTTATTTGATTTTTTTTTTTGCTCAATATTCTAATAGTCACAGTCTTCCTGCTCAAAAAATTGAGGGCAGTGTTTGATCACCTCCAGCTGCTTATCGATACCAACTCCATTCGACGCATCATAATATTTCTGAAAATACTTTCTCGCCTCCTGCTTTATCGATCTATCATAAAATAAAAACTAGGTTTCCCTCCTCATTCAGTGCTTCCCAAATAGAATTTGTCCTTCTTCTTTTATTTGCAAAATTATGAAAATACTTAGTCTTTTCATCCCCGTGCCTTTATCGATTCTTCCTTATGAAGCAATATCTTATAATGAGCCACTTCCATCTGCATAATAGCCTGTTTTTTGCCTGGCGTGAATAATTCACCATCCACAACCCCCTACAAGTCCTGAATTTTGGCCTCAAGACATTCCAGGTCTTTATCTAAAGACTTTTTCTTGATTCATTCCCACATAATAACCTCACTCCTGATGTTGTCCATTATCCATAGAAGTATGTTCATCGGACCCAAATGCATAGGAGCGCATTCCACAAAGTGTCGCCACTTCTCCTGAATCAAGGAATTAAACTCCTCATCCTTTAACAATGACGAATTAAATTTGAATGGATAATAACAAAAATCTTTGTCAAGGTCATTCTGAAAAAACACCGCTCGGTGGTTCGAAAACCCCGTAGCCAAAGACCAAGACCTAAAATTACCAAACTCCTCGCATAAGCCATTATACATAAGAAATATGTCTAACCTCTTTGCAATTCCCCCACCATCACATCTGACATTCGTCCAGGTAGGAGACAAAACCACCGAAACAATATCACTTAAATGAACATCATTAAATAGTGAGGTAAAATACTCTGCAAGTTCATCCTTTGTACGCTCGGCTCTCCAAAATTCACTTTGATACATGGTGAAGCTGAGGTCCCTAGATATAATAAGATTTGGAACATTCAGCCAACTAGAACTACACAAGCAGTCCCAAAACCTCCTACGATCGCGACAGGGAGCATAAATATTTAGAACATTTATCACCTCGTCGAAACCCTTGCAGCGTCCTGAAAGAATAATACCTACACAAGTATAAGATGGTTTAAAATAAACTACCGTCGGATTCCACGCCACCAACATGTCCCCCGAAATACCATTAGAGTCCAAAGTCGAAACCCTCCATTCCATATTTATTCTTAAAAAATTCACAAGCACAACTAGCCTCTATCATAGTTTCCTGAAGTAACAAAACATCCACATGCTGACACTCAATCAAACGTTTCAATGCAACTCTTTTAGGTCCATTACATAACCCCCTTACATTCAAGGAAACAAATATCATTGCAAACCGCCTACTGGGGCCAAGTCTCTAAGATACCTTATAGTATCAAAAAACTTAGAATCAGAGGCCAAAGAAAGGCCTCTCTCAAATAGAGGAATAACTTTTGGGTTCACACCCGACCCAGCCCTGATATTATCTTTTATCACCTTACAACTTTCCTTCCCCTTCTTAATCCCTATATCCATTGCACAACGACACATTAGCGGTCGTGATGGACGAGATATGCAAATATCAAGGCTATCCCCTCCTTTGGTTGTGTATGTGGTTAGAGGCACACTCAGACCGAGAGCCTTCGAAGGACATCCCACCCACAGACTCCCCTTACAATGGCACAAGGAATGTTCCTTAATAGGTGACGACGAAATATTAATATCGAGGCTGACCCCCAAATACCCACACAAAGGTGGGAAGTCGCTTTCCCGGAAAGGGGGGGTCTGGAGAATAAACCCCAACGACATTTTGGATGGCTCATTCGCATCCAGAAAAATACTGTGAACCATAAGATTATCTCTTTCCAGTCCTGACCCACTTAACAGGTCATAATGTTCTTCCAAAACCCCACTGGATAGAGACGAAACCCCCATCCCAACCCCACTAAGGTCCATAACCTCTCGGGGTTCATCCTCATCCAACACCGTTAAAGACTCCAAAATATCCACTATAGATATAAAATTAAGTAATATGGGTATAGTTTTAACAAACTTACCAATGAAAGATTTTGTTGAGTCTTTATCCAGTGGCAGGGGGAAGTTGATGTCTCTTTCCATCCAGAGAGCACCACCTTCTTCAACCGAGATCCTCTTCGCCTTAGCAGCAAAACCAGGGCATCTAGCTTTTGGATGTCCGATAGCATAACAATTGTGGCATCGAAACGACAAGCGCCAATAATCTAGTGGTTGAATGAAAGAACCTTCATCCCAAAATACATCCATCTCCGTTGTTAAACCCTCTTCAACCGACATATCCACCAGAACCCTTGGAAAAACCCTCTTGAAACCCAGAAGTTGGTCGTCCTCCATCAGAATTAATTGACTAAGAGCATTCACAATCCCCATGAATCCCTTGAGATTCCAACAATGGACTAGAAAATTTGGCAAGATAACCCATAGATGGTGTTTACCCAATCCTGTAATGGGTCAAATCCGACACGCCATCGTTCAAGCACTAGTGACCCATGTCCAATAACCCAAAACTGACCCTCAATGACCTGACGGTCATCCTCTGAAAGGAACTAAAAAACAATCCATTTGTTCTTCAACAAAATTACTCGCGGGATAGACTTAATAAGAGGATTTCACACCATACGAATCCATTCTAGGATTTCAGCTCTGCTAATCTTTATGAACTCAAAACGACCCACCAAAGCACACTTTGATAGTGCCTCCATAGAATCCATTGTCACGTCCCAGCCAAGCATACACACAGGACGGGAACCTTTGACTCTTTCAAAACATAACTAACTCTGTTGTCGGACCCTTGAAACCCTTGGCCCCTTAATTAATGGAGCAGAACCCATCAAGGAGTTGGTCTTTTCCATTAAATGGTCAGATAGGATTTGCTCATGGCCCTGCCTGTCTCCACCTGGGGGCATAGAAGGCACAAAATAGACCTTCTCCCGAGGGTTCGTACGTAACCCCCCCCCCCCCGACCCATAAAAATCGACATCAACTCTGCATAGTCCCACAAACTCGCAAAGAAAGGACCTAACCACAAAATACAACCTCACCGACACAACTCCTAGAAAAACATAGACACCAGTCTGAAAACAGTTTGTACATTGACCGCCGACTCTTCCACCAACCAGCTAGAGCCCACCCAAAACACACCACCCACTCACCCCAAGCTTAAGAACCACCGACAACACCAAACATGTAAATGCAAGTGAACTGAAACATACCCAGAAAAAAGAGACTCACCACCTGCCATAAACCCATCATAGGAAACACCGTCGCACCCAACCCTGTAGCATCCACCAACTCACAACACACCATCCCCCTAACTTTGAATATATGTGAATGTTATGCATGGTTTTTTATGAAACCTATAGTAATGACCTTTATGGTTGTTTTCATGTATTTATATTTTTCATGGAATGGATTTTATGATGCATTGACCTCAATATTAGTGGTACTTATGCTACAAAGGTTTGATACAATTTGTGTAATCTGACATATGTGAATGAAAGGTAAGATGCCTATATATTATAGATTCATTTCCCTATGTTTATGATGACTTGAATAATCGTGGAATCACACTCATAATCATTTAGTAAGGTATTTAAGGCATGTTATTAGGGACATTAACCCTAAACCCTATAATTGACTTTTTTTTTTTAGAGAAGAGAACCAATCCTCCATCTAATAGATTTTAAGATATTGATGAGTTGAGACAATTAATGAGATTTTAATGAAAAGTTAGTATGTGGAGAACATTATCATGCTTTTATTATTATGCTTTTAAGATATTGATGAGTTGAGACAATTAATGAATTTTTGAAGAAAAGTTATTATGTGAAGTACATTATCATGCTTTTAATGAATTGATTATGTCATATATATTTAATTGTCATTATCTTGAAAATATATTATGTGGGAACTTTTGAAATGCTAATCCTTATTGAAGATGCATCTAGAATTTGTTCTTATGTATAGAGCTAATTGCCAACCAACTATAGAGGTAATTACTTGATATTGACTTTAGTCAATTAATTGACAAATATAAACCACATTATTACGTTAAAGACTACTCATCAAGCATGTTATATAGTGTGCATTTTCATATATTAAGTAATGATACTGAATTTTGTATGAAAATAACTATGAAAATCTTGACTCTAAATTTACATCTATTTTTTTACAAAGTTTGTTTCATGAGTTGCACATAAAGCTAAGTTCTAATACAACTTACCATGTAGAGACAAATAGTAAAATAGAAAGATTCAAGATGTATGTGGTGAATTAACTGAGAAGTAGGGAAGATTTCCTACCTTTAGTAGAATTTTCCAATAATAATGGATACTTACTTCGGTTATAAAGGAAAAATAAATGAACAAATACATAGTGTTGTAATGGGATCCCCACTATCTCCAATTGTGGTGAACATTTACATGGAGCACTTTGAAGGAAAATCATTAAGCTCTACACCATATGCACTAGCTAAGAGGAAAAGATTTGTATATTACATCTCGGCCAAATCATGTCATGGGAAAGAGAAACTTGAAGAATTCTTGGAGCACCTCAATTGCCTCTCATAACACATCAAGTTTACCATTGAGACAAAAAGAAAACAACAAATTCTCATTTCTCGATGTAATGCTTAGAAAAAAGGTGATGGGGAGCTAGAGTATCAAGTATACAAAAATCTGACACACACAAATAGATACCTTTATGCAAACTTTCACCACCACCCAACCCAAAAATAGGGAGTCATTCACACTCTTGCCATGAGAGCCATATAATCTCATATTTTAATCATTTGAATGGAAAATTAAATCTCTAGGATGTCTTTCAAAATAATGGTTACTAAGATGGTCAAATAAAGAAATAAATCTTCAAAGCAAAAATCAGAAGACATACTCGAAGACTTGTGGAAATATCGTCATTCGCATTGACATAGATAAAAAGGACCACAAACAAGATTGCTTGCATTTTTAAGATAAACAATATCAAGGTGGATTTCATGCCCCCAAGCACCACTTAGACCATGATTGATTTTGCGAAAGGTCTATTGGACCTAAGACAACATAAATGAGACTATTCAATCTCCTATTCATATGGTAAAGAGTATATTGGTGAAACGTGTAGATCGCTACAAATTTGTCTTAAAGAGCACGCAATAGATATAACTAAAAATTGAGCTTATAACTATGCTCTTGCAAAACACTCTCACATTACTTCTCATGTTGTGTGCATGGAATATGCAAAAATGGTATCAAGAGAAGAACACTATACAAAGAGAAGATTAAGAGAAGCCCTCGAAATTGGAATGTGAAAAACACTTTAAATAGAGGTGATGGAATTGGACTCAACAACACTTGGAAATTGCTCGTAAATCAATTAAAAAATTCTGGCATTGGTCAAAGGATAAACCTCATAATTAAAAACAACGATCCAACATCACTCAACTCTCAAAGAAACCTGCATTATATATCATTGGTCCCTCAAAACATTCTTTTGTCGTCCCATAATCTGCATGGCCATCCCCTAAAGATGGACTCACATGTATAAATTTCGAAAAGTCGGTTGAAAAATTGTACACAAGCTTTCCAATCCTAAGAAAATAATTTATTGTGGTAAATTATCTTATATCATCAATAATGGATATTGTTTATCACCCTATCAAGAAATGTTCATTTAAATCCTTAGATGGATTAAAGTGAAACTCCTATGTTAATTGTGATAATCTGAGGTATGATTAACTCAAGAGTAGGGCACTCTAGAAGAAACAGAGAATATAGCGAAACAAGTTCAATAGAATCTAAAGGCTACCCAAAACTAACAAAATAACTATGCAAAATAAAATAACATTAGAATGAATCTTTATGGTAAAAACATTAAAAAAAATCTAAGAGTTAATCCAGAAAGAAGTTCTTTGTAGCTAAGGAAATGAAAGAAACTAATAACAACATATTGTGCTCCTTTTGAGATCTTGGCAAAAATGGGTGATATGGATTACAAATTGGCCTTACCACCACATGTAAAATTTTATTATGTTTTTCATGTACATTTTCTTAATAAACATATACCTAAAACTATTTATGTGTTGGAATTTGATGTTATACAAATGAATGAAACTAAAGATTTATTCATTGAGCCCCTGGAAATAAGTGGCAATAAATAAAAACATTCACATAACACAATAATAAATTGAGTCAAGGTTTGCTAACAATACTACTTAGAAGATTATGACATTTGGGAATTGGAATTAGAAATAAAAAAAATGTTTACCTTTATTTGTTTGATGATGATATGGCTTTGGGTCATAACCCTTGTTAGTGGGGGTGGATTGTAACACCACAACTTTGGTTTGATGATTTATGGTTTTGACTAATGGATATGGTGTTTTGGACTAAACATCCACTTGTGGTTTGCTTCTAATTATTGTTGATTATGATAGATATAGACATCTATGTGATTTCCTAGATTACGATGAACAATATGTTTCCTTATCGATGACTTGTTTAGCATTAAATGTTCTTAATTATGCTATGTAACATTCATCATCTTCGATGATGATTTAAAATGATTAATTATAGTGACAATGTATTTTATAGTATATGCACTTGTTAAATAACTTGCCTATTGATGTACTTCATGTTTCAGATGCTGTAATTTATGATGATGATGTTGCATGTACAATGATATTTTGGAAGGACTAATCTATTATAAGATGAGACACTGATGGAAAGACATGTAAATGAACTCAAAGGAAGGGCTTATCACTCAATGAGGATGACCATGATATCCTATATTTTAGGATTCCCTCAAGAAGGCAAAAAATTGAGGAAATTACATCTAAAGTTAACATGAGTAAAAGGGCAAAAGGAAGAGACTTGTAACTTACTTTTACCTTATTCTTGACATTGTAATTTCAAACTCAAACCCAATTCTCCCTTTCATGAGAAGGGGAAAGGCCAGTGACCAAATATTCAAGGCATGTTACATTTGGAAAGGATTACAAAATAAGTTTCCTCCCTTGCAAAGGGGTTAGTTGGCTCACAAGGAAATTATGATGAGATTTCACCATTGCTTTGATATAACCCATGAACTAAATTTTATAATGGGTGGAGTAGATTATTGGTTTCTCTAACGCAGTCTAAGTGAACTAAGAGATTGAGAGTGTATGATCATTAATGATGTACTAAGAATCAATTTGTACTATAATATTTTCATCTTTTTGGGGCCTGGTATGTCATTGGAAAGTGTCAATTTTTTTATCTATGAAAAGGGTGGTCATAAGATATTTATAGAGGGGAATCACTACCAAGTGTAGTTTTGACCACTACATGTGAGGGTGGTAGTAAGATCCTTACACACCATAACTTGCAAGGTATTGGAATCTTTGTAGACCAATATCATATTCCCCACACTGATTTCAAACAACTAGGAGTGTCATTTGTGGTATTCCTTTGGAAAACTATGAAATAGTTGCAAAGAGTTTTTCATGCTCTAAACCTTCTTGCCTCATTGAGCTTGAGTCATGTTCAAGGGGAAATCGTGGTGAAGGTGGTTGCATTGGTTGAGTGAAAAATTGACCATTAAGTGTGATTTCACCTTATTAATTCATTATTGGATCAACAATTGAAATTCGGCGAGATAAGGATTGTAGGTACTTGATATCATGTTTTAATTATGTAGAGATGATTATCTTTATTAAATTGCATAGTTGTTATATACTTTATGGGATCATGGCATGCCTCCTTATGTTGTTGTAGACAATACTAAGACAAATTATTCATTAATGCATAAATAAGGTTATATGGGTCTTATCATTAAGTAGTTTGCAAAATAGTTCACATTACTCATTATCATAGAACCCTCTACACCATGCATTACAATGGACTATGTTACATTTGCGAGAAGAACAAGGGTATTATCCCTCTTATTGGAACAAGACCATATCACTAATGTGGGGAATGTTGTTTGAAATAGATTGTTTGTTTATAAAATGGTGTTGTTCTACTTCCTTAATATCTTTTGATAATGCACACATAGGATCATTAAAATGGCCCTTTCATTTATAGTGGGATTGAGTTTTTTAAGCTACAAACCATTTAGTAAGCTCATTTTGATTTATCCATATCATAAGAGGCAACAATGACATATAATAGCTTGAAAATACATTGATTTGTAAATAATACCATAATCAATGGAGCAAATGATTCTATTTATCAAATGATGCATTGAAAATCTTATTAGTCTTTTCATATCTCATTGGATGTAAGTAAATCCATGCCTTGTGACTATTATTAATTTATTGGGAATTTAAATACAATTTAAATACAATCATTCCTAGCTAATGTAAGTGTTGTTTAACTCATTAGAATGTAGGCATAGTGATGGACCTCAAGCCCAAGGAACTTGTAAAAGATTTGAGATTAGTAAATGTTATGCGCCTTATGGGGAAAGGAAGAATTTCTTTGAAGGAATGGATTATCCCGGACTAATATCTTGGGATAATTATATCATAGGTGATGATATTAATATAACACTTAATGCAAGGGGTGTTTGGGGGAAGTTTGTAAGAAGAGATCCTATGGAATATTTCTTCACAAATATTTTTGGAGCTCATCATTTGGTTGATAATGAACCAATAAATATTACCCCACTTGGAAAAATGCAAGAAGAGTAAGAGAGGGAATATTCAAAACAATTGATAGATATTTAGAGGAAAAACCATTACTTATTGATGATCTTAAGGTAAAATGTTTGGTGGGTATTGGTGGACTAATAGACCATCTACCAATTTTATTAAAACTAGTTTCGGATGAGAAGAATCAACCTAGTTGACTCAAATTTAACCATGCTTAGTTGTTGGAAGAGGATTTTAGGGATATAATATGTAAACATTGGAAGCCATTTAATAGACTAGAGGGAAAACATATTCTAGTGTTTTCCCTATTATCTCTTCCCACCCCCACACTCATATTGTAATATGTTTAATAGGGATAAAACATATCCCTCATATGAGGGTGGGATTGGGGGAAGATAATAGGGAAAACATAGTTTACCCTCATATGAGGGTGGGGTGCAGGGGGACATAATAAGGAAAACATATTCCTCATATGAGGGTGGGTAGTGGGGTAAGATAATAGGGAAAGCATATTCAGTGGGGGGTGGGGGACATAATAAGGAAAATATATCCCTCATATGAGGGTGGGGGAATATAACATGGAAAACATATTCTAATATGTTTTCCCTAATATCCTCCCCCACCTGCATATGAGGGATATGTTTTCCCTATTATCTCTCCTCACCCTCATAAGCATCCCAACACAATGGATATCTATTATTTAGATTCATAAGGGAATTTTAAATAAGATTAGAAATAAGAGTTACATCTTCTTGTGGACTAGTGAAAGAGTGAAGGAAAGAATGCCACTAGTCAAATGGATAATACTTGTTGCTAAAAAAAGATGTGGAGGTTAGGGTTTGAAAAACATTTACATTTTTAGTACAACAGTGGTAGAAAAAGGTTTATGGAGATTGGTTTATAACAAGGGGTTGTGGTCAGAGTGATGAAAACACAATTTTTAAAAGGGTTGCCAATGATATATTGGTTAGGAAATGAACACATGGAGAATATATAGTTTGGAAAGCATTGATTAGGGAATTTCCTTTGGTTGATAAGTGGGCTTTTTGGAAAATAGAGAAAGGAATCAATGAAAGGTTTGGGGAGGACCCTTGGATTGATTATAAGGGTAATTATAATATATCTTAGGCATGTTTGGAGGAACACTACTAGGAAAACACCTTATAGAGGAAGTTTTGTGGAACCTTTACCAAGAAAGTCCCCTATATTCATTTATAGAGGAGGTTGTTAGCGAAGGTGAGAAGCTAGAGATTTTAGCCGAGGATTTTTATTGGTGCTTTTAAAATTACTTGAGCGTGCTAGTGCACTTCCTTCTAGTACAACCCGATGCTTTAAATAATATAAAGCATCGATTTCAAAAAAATCCCTGCCCCTTTTTGAAAAAATATATTTAATTTTATTTTGCATAAAAATAATATAATCGTCCTAGTACGACTCATTCCCACTAGTGCCTTGGAGTGTCAAGTAACATAACATGCCATTCATCGATAAAATATTTATTGATAAAAATTCTACTTTTGTTTTAAAAGAATTAAAAAGGACACCAATGCATTATTATTTCATAACATGTTATTCAATGGTAAAATATTTATTGCTAAAAAGTCAACTTTTGTTTTAAAAGAATAAAAAATAACATCAATGTATTATTATTTCAAAGACGCCTCGAGGTGTATATCAACGAGCGTAGATCCAAATCCTAGGCTTTATCAAGCGTCGAGATGGATCAAATCTCTGGAGGTGCAAACATCTTCTTAGGTATCCATTGATTTGATTCAAACCAAAAGACAAATCTTTTTATTTAAGGTCCACATATAAAAATTTTATTATTAATATTTAATATTATTTATGGCTACCATATAATATTTATTATTTTTTATTTTGTTAGGAACGAACATTACAACATTTCCCCATACATGTTTTAAAACCATATGCAAGGCCCTCCTACAACCATAGGTTGTTTAGGAGGCCTTGCACGTGGTCTTAAAACCATTTGCAAGGCCCTCCTAAACCATGGGTTATTTAGGAGGCCTTGCACATGGTTTAAAAACCATGTGCAAGGTCCTCCTAAACCATGTACAATAAAACCATGGGTTGTTTAGAAGGCCTTGCACATAGTTTTAAAACCATGTGCAAGGCCAACATTTTTTTGCGGTTAATTCAATTTGTTATTTTTTATTATTTTGTTAGGTAGGATCATTACAACATCTCCCCCATATTGTGTTTTTTTCTTGACCCACATATTTTTTTTACGGATAATTAAATTTTTACTTTTTTATTGTTTTGTTAGGTAGGAAGATTACAACATCTCCCCCATATTAGATTGTTTTTGTGGCCTACATTTATTTTGGCCATAATTAGAAAATTTATTTTTTATTAATAAAAATAGCGTTACGTAACGTTACTTAACGTTACAAGATCTCCCCCATACTGAGATGTAGTGCGCCTCTCGGCGCAATAAGAAGCATTGGATAAAAAACCAGCGTAGATCCAAATCCTAGGCTCTATCAAGTGTCGAGATGGATCAAATCCCTCGAGGTGCAAACCTCTTCTTAGATATCCATTGATTTGATTCAAACCAAAAGACACATCTTTTTATTTAAGGTCCACATATAATATTTTTATTATTAATATTTAATATTATTTATGGCCAACATATAATATTTATTATTTTTTTTTATTTTGTTAGGAACAAACATTGCATCATTTCCCCACACATGGTTTTAAAACCATATGCAAGACCCTCCTACAACCATGGGTTGTTTAGGAGGCCTTGCACATGGTCTTAAAACCATTTGCAAGGCCCTCCTAAACCATGTACAATAAAACCATGGGTTGTTTAGAATGCCTTACACATGGTTTCAAAACCATGTGCAAGGCCAACAATTTTTTGTGGATAATTCAATTTTGTGTTTTTTTCTTGACCCACATATTTTTTTTATGGATAATTAAATTTTTGACTTTTTTATTGTTTTGTTAGGTAGGAAGATTCCAACATCTCCCCCATATTAGATTGTTTTTGTGGCCGACATTAAGTTTTGGCCTATTAGAAAAATTATTTTTTATTAATAAAAATAATGTTATTAAAGTGATATTATTTTTTATTTTGTGTTAGAAGATCTCTCCCATAATATTCACTAGCACTATTATTTTTTGCCGACATGTTACAAACGTTACATCACGTTACAAGATCTTTGTTACAAACGTTACATCACATTACAAGATCTCTCCCATAATATTCACTATCACTACTATTTTTTGCCGAAATGTTATAAACGTTACATCACGTTACAAGATCTCCCCCATATTGGTCTGTAGAGCGCCTCTCGGCGCAAAAACCAACATAGATCCAAATCCTAGGCTCTATCAAGCGCCCAGAGGGATCAATCTCTCCAAGTGCAAACCTCTTTTTAGGTATTATAGCCATTGATTCAATTCAAACTAAAAGACATATTTTTCTTTAAGGTCCACATATAATATTTTTATTATTAATATTTAATATTATTTATGGCCAACATATAATATTTAATATGTTTTTTTATTTTGTTAGGAACCAACATTACAACATCTCCCCATACATGGTTTTAAAACCATATGCAAGGCCCTCCTAAAACTATGGGTTGTTTAGGAGGCCTTGCACATGGTCTTAAAACCATTTGCAAGGCCCTCCTAAACCATGTACAATAAAACCATGGGCTGTTTAAGAGGCCTTGCACATTGTTTTAAAACCATGTGCAAGGCCTTCCTAAACCATGCATAATAAAACAATGGGTTGTTTAGAAGGCCTTGCACATGGTACCATGTGCAAGGCCAACATTTTTTTGCAGATAATTCAATTTTTATTTTTTTTGTTTGGTAGGAACATTACAACATCTCTCCCATTTTTTTTTTCTTTCTGTTCAGACCCACATTTTTTTTTTGCGGATAATTAAATTTTTTCTTTTTTTATTGTTTTGTTAGGTAGGAACATTACAACATCTCCCCCATACTAGGTTGTTTTAGTGGGCCACATTTCTTTTGGGTGATAATTAAAATTTTTAGTTTTTATTATTTTGTAAGTAACAAAAATTACAAGATCTCCCTCATTTTAGGTTGTTTTTTTTACAAGATGAGGGAGAACTCAGTCAAGATCTCCCTGGGTTGTTTAAGAGGCCTTGCGCATTGTTTTAAAACCATGTGCAAGGCCTTCCCAAACCATGCACAATAAAACAATGGGTTGTTTAGAAGGCCTTGCACATGGTACCATGTGCAAGGCCAACATTTTTTTGCGGATAATTCAATTTTTTATTTTTATTTTTTATTATCTTGTTAGGTAGGATCATTACAACATCTCCCCCATATTGTGTTTTTTTCCTAACCCACATATTTTTTATACAGATAATTAAATTTTTACTTTTTTATTGTTTTGTTAGGTAGGGAGATTACAACATCTCCCCAATATTAAATTGTTTTTGTGGCCGACATTTATTTTGGCCTATAATTAGAAAATTTATTTTTTATTAATAAAAATAACGTTATGTAACGTTACATAACGTTACTTAACGTTACAAGATCTTCCCCATACTGGGATGTAGAGCGCCTCTCGGCGCAATAAGAAGCATTGGATAAAAAAATATAAAAAACATTTTCTTAAAAATAGGGTCCAATGTGTTTTTGTCAATGAAAGACCATAGTGCATACATGAATACAGAGCACTGCTAGTCCACAGGGTTGCAACACACAAAACAAAATAAAAATATTTAGCTATATTTCCAGTGCAACTTTGTCACATAGCCACCCTAATGCACGTACATAAACAAAAAAAACATTGATCGTCTATCGCATTTATGATAATATACATTATTTTTTTATTTAAAAATTAAAATAGAATCTAATGTGTTTTTTATACATGCAACACCAATGCATAAGTAAGTTGATAGAGCATCGGACATGAAAACTCGTTATTCCAATTTTATGAAGACAATAGCACGCCATATGAAATAACATGCACCGATGCACCCCTATGAGAAGCACATCACGATAGGTAAATAAATTAAAAGAAATTGCACCTGTCACATTCCTCTTGTAGATTGATTATGACTGCTTTTTCCAAATTTTGAAAAACAATAAAATAATTTCATTTGTTGAGTACATGGCCACCATGTCTACTCAATGTGCAAGAGACTAGATAAACTCTTTATTAACTCCTCATTTTTATTTTTATTGGATTAAATCTAACAATTCACCTTAATTTTTTTTTTAAATCTATATTGTGTAACTGTTTCATTTGGCCCACACCAGAAATTGTTTCACTGCATTTTGTAAATACACAGAGTGCATCATTAGCAGTGCTTAAATCCTGAAATAAATTGCGTTGTTATTGATTCGACAATGAAGGAACACATCGGTTTATTAATCTTGTCTTGGTGATGTAACTATTTAAAAAACATCTTATAGTTTCACTAAGTTATGTTAAGACCTTTAGTGGTTGACCTATAGTCATATGGTTTTGGGAGATGAGGCTCAATTGTATGCCTAAGTCAACCTAACTATTAATATTAAAAAGTCTAAACTTCATTCATATCATCAAGAAGCAAGTTGACTAGTTGATCATATCTTAAGGTCACTTTAGTACCCACTTATATCATTCATGTTGTTGTGTGTTTGGATTCTCATTCTATTATGGAATTATTATTTATAATAATCATCATATTCATATTTTTTACATAATATATTGGTGTAGTCTAAATATTCTACGTTCTCAACTTTTTTGAACATACTTTCCGTCTTAATTTGTTTGAAATCTAGTTGGGAATCTTTAAAAAATCTTAGAATCACATATATTAGCTAGGGAAATTGTATAATTTGGCTGCTATGGGTGTAATCAATGGTGTTGCATCTAATTATAGATTCAAAAGCATAATTTAAACACTTTCAAATTTATATTTTACCAAATTTTTTTTACCAAATTCGACCAAAATTCACCGTAAAGTCCAAAACTTGGAATAAATAGACTACTCCATATATTTGTATTAAAGAGAAAACGACATAATATATTTGTATTAAGGAGAAAATGATGAAAGTTTTTTTTTGGGTAAGTAGGGCCCTTTTCTATTATTTTTTAAAACAAAACAGAATACATACATACATCTAATTCCTGAAGCATGGAGTTAGACCATGATCTTGTAGCCAAAAAAGGAAAAAATACAAAATCGACCAAACAGAGTGTCTAAATAGTGTGAGAGCTACCCAACCTTTGAACAATGACAGCCTCACTCTTTTAGAAGCCGTAAACAAGAAAGTAGACATAGAGATGGCCTAAGAAAGGCTCGACCGAAAGAGAGCATGACTGGAGCGTAGAGGAAAGGCTATGCCTTCTTGGCAGATTCTGCCTCATCCTCGATGGCGTTACTGGCCTCCTCGTTGTTGTTGCCCTTGGTACCTCATTGAAACGGGGGCTCCGCTAGCTACATCAGGATTTTCATATGAACTAGGGATTTCTTTGCGTCCTCTTTAAAAGTACTGACAGTGATCCTTACCAGGTCCCCGAAGCTCTCTCTTTCATTCATGGAGTGGGAGAGTGTGAATTTTAACCTCCAGTAGTTGGACATGGTCACGTCGCGATCGAGTCTGAGCCTAAACTCCCCGAAAATATCATTCTCCATCGACGTGATGGATTCACGGATGTGCTCCAGAGTTTCCTGGTTGAACATAGCTTCCTAGTTCATATCATTTCCTCCCTCCCTAGGTGTCACCATGCTTGGAACAGAGCAGAGGAATCCGATGGAGATACCTTGCTTGGGAAATTTCCTTCGCTTCCTGGCACGACGATGCTTAAGTCTACCAACCGACATCCTACCTACTAACGTTTCCCCTAGAACTGCGTAGTGATGTTTGTCCCAAACCACCTTGAGAATTTTGAGTGCCATTCTCTCCCTCTATGCTTTCCTCATATAGCTACTTGTTTGCCATTGTAGTATCCCCTGATGATTGAGCCAAGTACTCAACGACATGGCCGGGGAGTCGCTATGGGATTGCAAGTACCTTGCCTGTACATAACCATTAGTTGTTGAATTTCCAGCCATATCCTTGACACAACGCAAGATCATTTCAACGTACCTCCCCCGCCCTTCCTTATCGCTCCAAGGAACATTGCGCGTGTATTTATGCATGCTGATGAGTGTGGGAAGGGATGACAACTGTCCTTGCATGCGCCCTCCCTCTATCCTACCTCCCATCCTCTTCCTATTGCTCACCCGCATCTGAGAGATAAAATGATGAAAGTTATAGCTATACCTATACCTCATATATTTCCTTAATTTTTCATGGTGCTCTTCCTCCCAACCAACTATATCATTTGTGTGGTTGTGTGTTTGGATTTTTATTTTTATTATGAGATTATTATCATATACTTTTTTCTTTTACTTACTATATTTGTGTTAAAAAGAAAATGATGGAAGTTATGGCTATACATATACTTTGATTATATAAATGATAATTTCCTTAATTTTTCACGGTGTTCTTCCTCCCAACCCCAGGTTATACTTAAGATTTTTACTATTAAAATTTTGAATATTTTTGTATTACTTCACATATTACTAAGTTGATAAAATGTGTCCAAAGTACATACTCATTTGTTTTTAGAAACTCTTTTCATATAGTTGTACTTTTTTTTTGTTGGTTAAGTGCCCTGTGAATTGTTGGGCAAACCTTTGGTCTGAGAAACCACGATCCAGGGGAATCTAAGCCGCTAAAATCACCCGGGGATCACACCAGGCCTGGCCACACCAACCCTTGGCATGGTTGGATTTAAATGTCGCCTTCCAGGAGCAACGGGTTTTGATCCTGGGCCGCTAAGCAAACGAAAACCCTCTCGACCATTTGCTCTACCGAAATTTAACTTCATATAGTTGTACTTATCAAATGAACACATTATCTATTGCATTATGTTTCTCTTTCTTGGAGTTCCTCTTTTGAAATTTGATTTCCTATGAGTGGAGAGGAACTAAAGGAAGGGGCGAACTTTCTTTTTAGAGCCCTTGCACGTGAAGGAGTTTATGTCTTTTACCCTTTTTGAATGTTATCTCTTTTTTTGTTTGACTTTGTGAAACACTCTTCTCATCCTTGCTCTTGTGTCGGGAACTTCTCTAGGTAATGGGGCCGAAAGGGCCCATTAAAGTAATAATAGTCTAGTTATATGACCATGTAATGTAAGGTGGACTAAGTCCATTATGTTTGTTATTATTAAACAAGACTCACTGGGTAGTGAATAAATGTAATGTGGCCTCATTAATGAAGATCCACTTGGTAGTTAAGAGGTGGTTATGATTAGGGTTCTCCAACTAGCTATAAATAAGGACGAAGTCCTCCTTATAGAACATGTATTGGAGCATACTATATTGTACCTTAGATCATCATGAGGTTGTCCCTTTGAAGAGGCAAGTGAATGAGAGTGAAGTCTTCCCAAAAAATGACCATGGTAAGGTGTTTCCCTTACTTAAGATATTTTGATAAATATTGATTGATAATTTTTAAATATATTGTTTGTGATTCAAGTTTGAGAGTTTAGGATCATAACACCTTGATCCTAAACGAAAACTCTTTAGGGTCTCCTCTTATTCTTCTTTTTTAATCTTGACTTGCCCCTATTACCTCCTCAACCCCAATTCATTGATACTCTAAGACCTCCAACCTGACCACCACCTCTTCTTCTTCCCGTTTATTGTTTGTAAGGGTTACTCTTTCTTTAGTATTAAAACATATATTTCTAACCTCTTCTTCCTCTTATTTACTATTTGCATCATAGATTGCTCTTCCCTTATTTACCTCACAACTTTTGAGATTTGTGAGCTCTGTGTGAATAAAAAACCATTCATAATAAATCATAACCATAATTTAATGAAAATATATAGAAATTCACAATAGCTTGTCATTTTGATTCAATAGAATACCATGGAACTGCTTTTTTCGAATGAAAAAAAGAATAGAGCAACTGGTGTGAATGAAAAACAATGAGTAAGTACGAGAACTTATGAATAGAGCAACTTGTGTAAATGAAAAACAATGAGTAACTACTAGAACTTATTGTTCATATTTAAGTGTACAAATATAACGTTCTCTGGATTAATTGGTTGTAACAATAACTTGCCATTTAAAGCTTTTATAGGTGTAAAGCCCTTGTGTCTAAAGAAGACGTTGACCTTCTTAAGTCGATTCCCCTCCCTCGTCTAAGACTTTACACGTAAAACAACAATAACGAAGAAATGAAAATAAAATAGCTTTTTCTTTGCCATTTACACTGCGAGAGGAATGCATGGTTTCTGATTTATGAGAATTGTGATTCGGAAGCGAGAGCCAGCGGTGAGGAGGGTGCTTGAAAGGTCAGGAAGGTTCAACTGTAAACTAATGCAGTAGGAATACACCCACTCCAATACTCGTCTGTTAACAAGAAGTTGAATAGAATTGGGATCAGCATTAGCCCAGTTGAACCAAGGAAGGAAGGAAGAGGGGGAAGAATAGAATGGCGTTGCAGTGGGTGATGTTGGGGTATGTGGTGGTGGCAGAGGCGCTGGTTGCTCTGCTGTTAACATTCCCATGGCCGAGGATGCTGAAGGCGCGCCTTGTCGGAACTGTTTCCTCTATCTTACAGCCCGCGATGGGCATCGTGCCTTTCGCCACTTTTCAACTCCTGGGTAAGTCTTTTCAATAATACCCCTTCATCTTTTATTTATACTCATATATGCATTGGAATTGTACCCGCGACCTCAGTTCGGAGATTTTATATTATCATAGTATCAATAGCATTAGAGCTACCTAGGGTTTTTGTGGACAAACTTATATTATTTGATTCATTTCTGAAAATAGAAGGATTCTATATATATTTATATACACGGCATTTCCAAAATTGGTAGCTTCGATTCAGTGTTCATTCCACCATCTCTACCTGGTCATTGCTAGATCCACCGAAGTTAATTGCTTACGTTTAGTATTTATAAAATTGGCATTTATCATACTTACTGATACTGCCGAACATATACTTTTCTACTGATAATTACAATGTAGCATCTATAGTGCCATCTCTCACTACTGTACTATCCTCGAGACAAAGATTACATTGCATACAACCCAAAATAGATAGACATCATATATCTACGGCGTGAGATAAACTCCAACTAAAATGACCCGATATCTGGCGTTTTAGCTCAGGTTTCTGGCGACGATTTTCGTCTAGCTTTTGGCAATTATTTCAAAATTGTAACTGTATTCATCATTTTTTGCAATTTTACAATTGGAGAATTGCATCCTGAAGTTTTAGCATGTTTTAAACTGACCGAATTACTATAAATTGCAATTTGAACTATATAGATATCAGATCTCACAATTCTGCTGATCACCGGATTTCGGCAATGTGGGGCGTTTTAGTGGTTGCACAGTCTTCTCTTCTATAGATATCTATATGTGAACAGACGGGAAGTGCCAATACTGGAGTAACAAGACTGGCTCTACTCATTGGGCAAACAGGACTGGCTGTCACCGCATTTAGCTGGAGATTGCTGCTCCTTGGTCAATTCTCCCATAATGAATATAGGAGGCCTACGTTCAGACATCGCCCCCACTAGCATATTCAGATCTCTTAAAGCTTTTCTTTCAAATTCACATAATTTTGAAAACATTACCAACCACTCTTTCCTGAGCATTATTGAATTCGCACATCTGGGCCAGCATGAATTCCAGACTTTCTGTTATATTGCGTTCAATGCTCTCCAAGCACTGGAACAGATGCTCCATACCATCCTTCCGCATTCTCTCAGACCTTTCCAATGCTTCAACGATCACGTCAGTGGATGCTTTGCTTTTCCGGCCACTTCTACTGTACGAGGTTTGCCCTTTGCGGCTAATGCCTGCTTCCATCATTAAGTTTTTATGCTGTTTCCTGGTGTTGAAGGGATTTGGGATGGGAGCCTGTGAAGAATACTGTTCCTGGAATAGACACTCCTGTTGTAGTTTGTCAAATTGTAATCGACAAACCCCAATCTAAACAATATTAAATTTGGACGTGGGGGTCAAATTGGAAGTGGAATGGGAATGCCAAACCAATTGATACTAGTAATATGCCAGCTAAATCAGTTGTACTTTCTGACTTTTGGTGGGACAAGCGAGCCAACTAACCACTTGGCACTCTAAAAAATTAGATGTGGAAGATCAAAAACAAATTAGAGATTGAGGGAAGATTTCTTGTGATCCTGAGAGAAATAGTGATTTCTTGGTATAAATTGGCAAGTATACCAAGCCCTTCACATGACCAATTACCAAAACTGTTACTAGAGAAAATGTAGAGCGACTGTATCTTTTCTTCATGTTACAGGCTGTGGAGGCCTTTAGACAACTCCCCTCAAAATTGGTGAAGCATTTTGAATTGAGAATGTAGATCTTAAGAGAGTGGCTTGTCCTTAGTAATTCAAAATTTCCAAGGTTATAAACTTTAGAAATGCCTTTTATGTTTTGGATTTGCTCTACATCTGTTACTTCCATGTCAATTGACATGATTACATAAAGGCACAGAGTTGCAGGAGGAATGTTTGGAGGTGGAATTGAGGTAGGATGCAGGGGATGCATGACACCACATTTAAGGGAGATGGATTGTGGCATCTGGATTGGAGCACTTGCTTTTACCCTTCTATTTCTTCTTCTTATTTGTGCCCTTTTTAGTATGGATGATTTATTTCATATTTTCTCTATGCAGTAGTATTTAGATGAAATCTACAAATAGAGAGTATGATGGTGGATGGAACTATTGTTTTTCTCAAATAAGGTTAGGGCATCCCATGGCTGTGTGCTCTAGGGGCAATTAGTGATGTGGTTGCACTTGTCTTAATGCGGAGACCTGGGTTCAAAGCTCCTTTAATGGGAGTGGATGAGGCCAGATGCAATTCTTGGGTGCTTTTGATGGCATAGAAACACCCTTCATAGCACGGCAGCTTAGTTGAAGGACAACTATAAGTTTCGATAAGCTGCATTTACAAAAAATGGTAAGGGCACAGATGTGGATGAACGGTTTTAGATGGTGTAGATGGATAGATAGAGTAATGGGATGAACCATTTGTTTTCTGATACAAATCAAGTGTCACAAGAGAAAGGAAAATTAGATCGTAAGATGGAACAGGAAAGTGAGATTGAAGAATTCAAAGCGAGGAATGAATGGGGAAAACATTGAGAATGGAGCGAATTGATTTGGCACCACTTAGGGTTCAACAAATATGATAAATATTTACAAATAACTGAATGGCACATTTAATGAAATATCAATCTTACTTCACCTGGATTTAGTTGTAAAAATCATATCAACTTGTATTGTGTGGTGCCTGTGTATTTATACTTTTTAACCAGTTATATGTTAATATATTCGTTGGTTGTATGAATACTAATAGAATACTTGTATTTATTGAATTGCGCATCAAATTCCTATCATGTGAGCATGGTTTTCGGATCAATCACTTTTTTTTTTCAATTTTATACTTTGCTAGGGCTTTATATTCTCTCAAGCAGGCTTTCCACTCTCTACAAATTAGTGTGCTTTACATTTCCACAAGAAAATTTGACATTCCTATTTGAAGAAACTTGGTGTGGACAACATGTACTCTTAACCCCAAGGGACTCTGCTGGATTTGAACGCATGACCTCTTAGTGATCTCGGCTTTGAAACTGGTCGGTTCAAACTGTTTGAGCTAACCTGCTGGGCTCTTGAGAATATTTATGCATATGGGCTTAAACTTTAATAGTTTTTGTATTCAGATGTCTACTGGAAGAATGAACATCGCTTGATGTGTACATCCGAAGCTTGCACTTCTGTTGAAAGGGATCGATATGAAAGATCGGTGAGTTTTCCTTTGCAATCTATTCAACACTTATAGTACTTTAAAAGATTGGTATTTTTATTTTTGGTATTTTGCATGCTAGTTGTGTTTTTAACTAAGCGTACAGATATCAATACTGGGATGGATATGAATACATCAAATTTTAATAAATTTTTGAATATGATACAACTAGATACAACTTATATAAAACACACAGACATGCACATATAATATCCATATGGTTATAAAATAGTTGTTGAAAGCATGATACAAATTCTAAATTAATTCCATGAAGTAGAGTTGTGAATATAACCCTACATGTTGTGTACAAATCGATTTTTATCCATAAGCATTCATGCAATTTATGCCGTTCTGGGTATTCATACTTGTAAATTTGTGAAATTACTGTCCAAACAATGGTTAAATAATATATAGAAAAGCAATAGATCTTACCTAATATCTTACTAGTGCCTTTATACAGTTTTATGTCGTTTTGAATATTGTTTCTTGTAAAGTTGTAAAATCACTACTGAAACAACGATTAGGTAGACAGACAATAGAGTTTGCCTGAACTTCATACTACTGCATCAAATGATTTTTAGGCAGTAAGGAGCAGATGTGGATTGATGGATTTCTTCAAACATGAGGCCATTAATTGATGTGCATGTGCAAGATAAAATGTCTAGCATGAAGGGATCTCTAGTTTACTCGTGGCTATATGGCATAAATCTAATGGAATATGTTCATTATCTAGTTATTAATATTTTTCGATTTCAAGCACAGAGAACTTAATCTATTAACTTAACTCAGTAATGTAAATTTTCCTAGCCTAGGTGATTTAAGTCCTTATGTTCTCAACCAGACAAGTCTGTTATTTAATTGCAAAAATATAACTTCTTCACATAGCAAAAGTCACACAATTGCTGGAAAGTAAATAGCAAAAGTGTAAAACAATTACACAAGTACACGGAATTTCTTCTTCAAATCAGCATCAAACATGCATGATGTGTCCTCCAAGAGTGGGATGTCTTCCTTTTAGGGCTCAATATCCAAAGTGCCAACTCATCAAAGAATGTGCAAAGGCTAGATCCATGGAATGAGGAGTCAAGGCATCAAGATAGTGGCATCAACCCTTGTGCAAGGTCATCACAATACTCAACTAACTCCAAGAAGGAAAGGGACAGCCCCACAAGAAATAAAATATAACCATGCATCAACATGTGTGCTAACAAGAGAGAATCAAGGTAACTCTATTAGAGATGATAGTCAACCATGCCAAGATGCCACCCAAGTACCAAGTGTCTCCATACTAGCAGTGGCATTCAATCCATAACCACAAGAAGAGTCTGCCCTAGAGACACCTGCCAACCTTTTCAAGCAATAGGATGTGTGAAGGTCTAAAAATACGTGCTAGAAGAGAGGGCATTCTGATAGAAACCATAGTGCATTTTACAATGATCAACATCCAAGTGTGAAACCACTCCAAAGAGCGAGGGCATTCCAATAGAAAGCCTCCATATGGTCAAACCAAAGGTCAAATAACCCCAACTCATGCATGAACAATGTTACTGCCTCATCAAAGGGTGGCATATGTGTGGATGCCTTTCTTTTAGGGTGTTCCACCTAGGAAGCTTTAAATCCCAACATACATACATTATTTGAACCATGCAAAAAGGAGTCAATAGGTGTTAGAGTTTGCAGTTTGCACTTAAATTCAAGCTTGTTAGATCTTTAATTTGATGTACTAGGATCACTCAAAGATAGACAAGCACAACATAAAAGATAGACACAAAGATTTTATCTTGGGAAAAACAAACGGGAGAAAACCCAACAACTTTTTCTGTATAGATTCGTCACTTAGTACAATGTCAGACAAAGATAGAAAACTGAAAGATAAGATGTCTTCTGCAACTTCTTCTTCTTCCCAGTGAACTTGTCTTTCTCTCTCTCTTGGAGCGGACTTGCTTGTGATTGCTGTGTGTCCAAATGAGGGAGGGCGCCTCCCTATTTATAGAGATCATGTGTGTGACCTTTTTCCTCAATAGGGTCGACTTGTCCTTGTGGGAGACCAAAAATGCATGTTACATTATTTCCTTGGGGACTATTACCCTGACTCACAATGGAGGTTTTACCTCGACTCTTTACATGACCAATTACAATAATGACATCTCTAATCAAAGAGAAAACATCCCCGAAAGGAGGAATAAGAAAAGTACAATAATAATAATAATAATAATACAAAGAATATCTTCCGAAGTTACATTTACAACAACACTCCCTCTTAACAAGGAAGGTATTCTTTTGACACGGTCATCACCACAATTGGACACAATTTCTGGACATCATCATCATCGCTGGATCATCATTATCACAAGATCATCATTACTGCTGCAACCATTCTCATCTTGTCGACCATTGACTAGGACATCTTTCGAATCTATACGTCCTCAAAAGTTCTACAGAGCTAGCCCCTTTTCATGTTGGATGTAGTCCTAGATCCCATTTAGGACTTCATCATCATCTTTTGCGAGCAAGCCATCAAGTAGGTACAGCCCAGGTCCTCATTTTACATTGCCCAAGTGTTACGCTGCACTTGTACCTAGCGCACCTTCGGATGTGCCCCAGGGAGAGAGAGCCATTTTTTTGACCAAGAGGGACGTTATTTAGCATCGGTGGTCTTTGCCGAGTCCTTTGGTCCTTTAGGAGAAGTATGGTTTAAGGTACTGCTGATTGCCCTTTGTTGGGGTCTTTAACCCTGGGGTTGGTGTTTGGAGCTTCTATGGGTTGATCACTAGGTCACATGATCCCACACCTTTGCTTGCCTCGGTGGCCTTTGCTTCAGCTACGAGACCTTGGTCTCCGTTCACAGCCACCTCGGACACCCTCCTAGCCCTTCAGTTAGCTGACGCTCTCTCTCCCTGGGCTCCTTCCTCAGAGGACGTCATCATTCCTCCCAGGCCTTATTGCTGGTTTGAGGAGGGCATCGAGGGATTTCACAACACTTACGGGGTTAGATGGGGTATAACGCCCTCCCTCCAGCTCACTCTAACCTTTCGTTCGAAGTGATTCGCTTATTTTTAGCAGGTTTGGCACCTAGTGGGAAAAGTACCCCAGGTAGGCTACTATAAGCCTACTTTAGGCTATTTTTATATTAATTTATGTTATAATTTTAAGTTGACATTTTATAATTTCAAATTGACTTTTTAAGGCATGTAGGCCTGGATATTTTGTAAAAGTGAGTGTGAGAGGCTATAAATTAACCTTTCCTCATTTCATTTTAACATAAGACAAGTGGGATAAAACATTATGCACTTATTCTACCCAACTAGGTCTCTTTGAAGTGAGGCGCCTCCTCTTGAGGAAGACAATTTCTGGGTTTTGATGGCAAATTCTTAAAGTTTCTTTCGTTCAATGCTCTTGCAAAGGTGATGCTGTGATTTGTTGGTTAAGCACGTGCACAAGGAGGTATCGAGGGCTTATCTTGATCTCTCTTTGTTAATTGTTGATGAATGATGTATGTTTATAGATTGAATGGTAGCCATTAGGGTTGCATTTTGTCTTGGCTAGATCTTTCGTCAACTTTTAGTTACCTTGGTTGTAGAAGTACGCCCTTTTAGGAGTGCTTCTGTTAGAGCCTTAAGACTTTAGGGTTAGTTGTAAAACCTAGGCTAAGCTTCTCAAGAGGTAGGTTAATCACTCTGTAAATGCTCTAGGTTAGGGTAGGGTTTTGCTCCCTTTGTCCCAAAACCTCCTTTCTCTTTGAAACCTAGCATCTAGGGTTAGGTAGATTGCATTTGCATGTTAGGCCGGGGTTAGCCTAGGGTTAGCGTCTCCCTCCTTCCTCCTCTCCCTAGGCCTAGCGGCCTACCTTTGTCTTCCTCCAACACCCTTCGAACTGCTGCTCCCTAGCCCGACCTTCCTTTCCAAGCCTTCCTATCCCCCTCGACTCCTCTTTCTCCCTAGCACCCTTTCCCTACCCTTTTCCTTCTTTGCCAGCCCTTGCCTTGGCTTCCCTCCTCCTCTTTTCTCTCTCGTCTTGCCTTCCCAAGGTTCCCTTCACCCACGACCTTTCCCTTTGACCTCCAAAACAGGCCTAGGGCTATCCTCACACCCTTGGCCATCCTTCAAACTCCTTGGGCCTGCTAGGGTTGTGGCAACCTTCCTTTCTCACCTCGGTTGCCCCTTGTTGACCTTCATTTGGCTGCGACCTACCCTAAACAGTCTTAGGGCTGCTTAAAATAGGCTTGGCCCTTACAATTTAAGGCTTGTCCCAGGCTTGATCAACCTAAAAGACAACCCTTACAGTGGCTGTCTTGGCCTTAGATTGTCCTCTTCCTCCTTGTCACCCAAAAGCAGTTTAAACACCTACATAAGCAAACGAGCGATAATTAGTTGTCTATTGGTGTAATTTGCTATTGAATAAAGGTTTGGTTTCAACCTTTTGCACATATATACCAGACTGTACACCGACATTGCTTGGATTTGATCTTAGTTTGAACTCCAATTATTGCTATTGCAAATGTTCTACGGATAATGAATGAGCACTCTAAAAGATTGTTTCAGATATACATGCTTCTCATTACTAGCTTGTATGCGTACTATTGAAATATATGGGATACTAATACCCGTTGATTGTTAGTGTTTCAACATTAAGCTAGCATTATGATCTTAGGATCTTTTTACTGAGAGAATAACAAGCACAGCAATAAAACATAAGCACAACACAGGAGACAAGAGACAAAGAATTTTCCTCGGGGAAACCATAAAGGAGAAAACCCCACAACTTCCTCAGAGATAGAATCAGCACCAAAACAGTAAAAGCCCAAAACAGTAAGACGATCTCCCAATAGCAGCAGTCTCTCTCTCTCACAATGAGAGAGATTCTCCTCTCTCACTCATGCGCCCCAATGAGTGAGTGTGAGTGTTGCAAGTGAGATAAATAGAGAGGCTCACTCTCTATTTATATTCTTCCTTTCACTTGAAGTGCACTCCAACATGTCGGCCTCACTTAACAATTACTTACTAGAGCCGACGTCTCTAGGAGTGTCTAATAACCCTAGTGCCCCACCACTTGTGGGGACTTTGCCTCCTTCGACCAATAGGAGGGTAACACAATGGTGGGTACTATTGCCCCGACTTACAATGACTCACCTAGGGTCGACTTCACTAGGATAGTCTAATAACCCAAGGGCCCCACAACTATGGGGACTTTAACCCTTGACCAATAGGATGGTTACCCATAATGACTTGACATGACTTTCTCATTATAGAAACTTTCCGGAATAAACATCGGGGTATGACATGACTCAAATACATTACAATACATTCTGGATTAAACATCGGGTTACAATACATAAGAAATACGGATGAATACATTCCGAAGTTACAATTACATCAACACTCCCTCTTAACTAGGAAGGTATTCTCTTGACACAATTTATTAGCACAAGTCATCTTCTCTGTATCATCTGAATCATCATTGAGTTCTTGTCATCTTCATCTTTAGTCATCTTTCATCTGGATCTGGATCATCTCTCGATCTGGATCATCGTCACTGGATCATAATCGATCTGGAACATCGTCACTGGATCATACTCGATCTGGAACATCGTCACTGGATTTGGATCATCTCTCGATCTGGATCATCACTGGATATCATCACTGGATCTGGATCATCACTACTGGATCTGGATCATCACTCGATCTGGATCGTCATCACTGAATCTAGATCATCACTCGATCTGGATCATCATCACTGCTAGATTTGGATCATCATTCGATCTGGATCTCTCGGAGTCATCATAACTGGATCTGGATCATAGCTCGATATGGATTTCATTTGGTCATCATCATGTGTGTTAGCTCATGATTCTTCTCGTCATAGGAAGTTCTACAGAGCCAGCCTTCTTTCATGCTGGTTGTAGGCCTAGCCATCAGGTATGTCTTCGGCCAACACTTACATCTGACCTACTTGTCAGAAAGGCACGCCCAACACTCACATCTGATCATGTAGAAACCTACAATCACATCAGAAAGGCCCAGCACTCACATTCACCAGCATGACATGACATCACTATCATCTGTGAAAAGGCTTCAGCACTTATATCTGACCTGGAAGGAAACAAGTCCTCCACCCTCGCCAGAAAGGCTTGCACTCACATCTGACCTGGAAGGAAATAAATCCTCCACCCTCGCCAGAAAGGCCCCCAGTCCCAGACTGAGCTACCTGGTAACTGACCAGGTGCCTCCACTCTCCTGGAGAGTGGTAGTAGCCCTTACATCTGTCCTACTCGATAGAATGGCCAGCACTCACATCTGACCTACTCGTCAGAATGGCTTTGCCCTTACATCTGACCTACTCATCAGAATGGCGGTAGCCCTTACATCTGTCCTACTCGATAGAATGGCCAGCACTCACATCTGTCATGGGAGGAACCAAATCCTTTAGCCATGAACAGAATGGCTCTGCCCTTACATCTGACCTGCTCGTCAAAATGGCGGTAGCCCTTACATCTGTCCTACTCGACAGAATGGCCAGCACTCACATTTGTCATGGGAGGAACCAAATCCTTTAGCCATGAACAGAATGGCTTTGCCCTTACATCTGACCTGCTCGTCAGAATGGCTGTAGCCCTTACATCTGTCCTACTCGACAGAATGGCCAGCACTCACATCTGTCATGGGAGGAACCAAATCCTTTAGCCATGAACAGAATGGCTCTGCCCTTACATCTGACCTGCTCGTCAGAATGGCGGTAGCCCTAACATCTGTCCTACTCGACAGAATGGCCAGCTCTCACATCTGCCATGGGAGGAACTTAATCCTTTAGCCATGACAGAATGGCTCAGCCCTTACATCTGACCATGGAAGGAACCAATCCTCTCACCATGTCAGAATGGCTATGGGACTCATCACTTTCCCTTGGAGGAAACCTCGATCTGGAGAACACCAAGCTTCTCCTTGAAGTACTCTAACTTCACTTTGGCTAATGGCTTCGTCAACACATCAGCTATCTGTTCCTCCGTCACAACATATTGGAGCTTCACTGCTCCCCTTTGCACCATATCCCTGATATAGTGATACTTGATCTCGATGTGCTTCGACTTGTCATGGAACACTGGATTCTCTGACAACTTCACGCAACTCTGGTCGTCACAGTGTATACAAGTAACATCCATTTGGAGATCAAATAAATTAGACAGTAGCTTCCTCAGCCATGCTGCCTCACAACTAGTTGAACAAGCTGTGACATACTCTGCTTCAGCTGTACTCAGTGCCACACAGGATTGCTCCCTGCTAAACCAAGAGATCACACCCGATCCCATATTGAAGCAACACCTTGAAGTGCTCTTCCTATCGATGGCACTGCCTGCTCAATCTGAATCAACATAACCCTCCAGGTTAATCTTTTGATTCGCATCATACTTGAGCCCATAATCAATTGTACCCCTGCATGCTTTGCAACCATTAGGTGAACATGTCTCAATGTGTTCACAGCAAAGCAAATATCTGGTCTCAGGTACATCAAGGACCCAATCATTTGACGATACATCGTAGCATCAACCGTCTCTGATGAAGCATCACTCAATAGCTTCTAGGTTCGATGCCATAGGTGTGGTCATGCAGTCCATCATCCTGAACCTATTCAGGATCTCTACTACATACTTCCCTTGTCCACACCTCCATGCCTAGAAAATAGTGCATCGACACATAACAGGAGCATCACTGGTCTTCCGCCTTCAACTTTGAAGCAAAGGTTGGAATCCACTTTACTCTCAGTAAAGCCTAGAGTCATCAGTAATCTTCCCATCCTATCGTACCATGTCGAACCTTAGATCTTTTGCAGTCACTCCCTCTGAAGCGGAGCATTATACTCCCTCTGTCTTCTGTACTCTATGCACTGAAACATTCTGTACCGGAGTGACAAGTAGCTTTCTATGCTACTAATATTCTATGTGACCATCTAGTGTATAGACTTGCATCTTCAACCTTGTAGCAAAGGTTAAGATCTTCATCAAGCTCATCATATATGTTTTTTAATTCTTACTGGCTGCAAATGTCTCTTTGTAGTCTATGCCTTCTTTTCGTGAGAAGCCTCGTGCTACGAATCTTGCTTTGTATCCCACGATGTTTCCATCTACTGCATGATGAAACTA
>LPNX011019451.1:734620-877421 GCA_001517045.1 Pseudotsuga menziesii | reverse complement strand
AGAGTTGTATAGCACCATGAGCTACTTACCCATCACATGCATATTAGTAGTATACTGTCATTAATGCAAACATTCTATCATGCATAATACTTTAACTAAATGCATAACAAAACAATGAAATGACAACTGAATACTTATCTTTATTTGTTTCGTGGGTAGACTCCTTCTTGAGCCTTCAGCTTCATCGTCTTCTTCATTCATGATAGCATCATTTCTTATGCTAAGGAGGATAAGAGGTGCTTCAAGAGTTGAGTTCTTCATATTCCTCATCGCTTGAGGGATCTTCTTTGGATGATGAGAGCTTGATCTTCAATTGCTCCCTTCTTCTCTTCTCTTCTTATGATTCGAGCTTCTTCTTCTTCTCGGAGTCTACTGAAAGTAATCACTTCCTTCTGGCACACATTCCTCGTATTAATGAATCCCATGATCCTGGGAGGCTATTCAAGGTGGCCATCACCACTTCTGCATTCTTCACTTTTTCTTTTACCGCTTCAAGTTGTTCTTGATTTGAGAGACTCTTATGACTGCATGGTCTCTGCATTCTGGATCTTCACATTCTTCCACTGGTTTCTTAAGGTCATATTCTGATTTATGTTCTTCCTTTAAAATAGCTGGGTCAAGGAATCAAACATCTTTGGTGTCTTTAAGGAAGACATTTGTAGTACAAGTTGATTCGTGACTGAATCAGCAATGATCTTCTTGGCCTTGACCAAGTTCTTCTTGTATAAGGCTTCTAGCCTCATCTCCCTCTGAAACTGAAACCTCTATACTCATGTAGGTGTCCAATCCATTTTCTTTAGAGAGATCATATACTTTCAGGCTTAGAAGTTGTCAACTTCCCCAATCTTGTCATCAAGCTAATGATAGATCACTTTGAAATGAGAACCTCAAATGAAAATAGCAAAGGATTAGATCTTACCGATTTGAGGTGTCCGTCTTTGTTCCGGAGTTGGCTGATCTAGGGTTTGTCACAGAAACCTTAATTTTCAAAACTTGGAATCTTTCAGATCTGATTGGATAGACAGATAGATCTCTTCAAATGGAGCTGTCCAATGTACTCCTTTTTTGAAAACAGTGGAGGGAAGCTCCTGGAACAAGAAGCCCTAGTTTTCCAATTTCTTCTGTAGAAATGCCTGTTACTGTTTCTGTGATATCTCCGAAATTACTGCTCCTCTGTGTCTGAATTTTCTCACTGAGGTAACCTCGCATGTCCCTGATCCAAAACCACAAGTTTCATCATGATTGGTTTCACCATTTGAGATTTATGATCCTTTTCCCAAGGTGACCTGTTACAAGACTGTTCAGAACAGCGAAGTTGTACGGCATGCCACGTGTCATTGGTTCATCTCCTGAGTCTGATCTTCGGACCACCGAAATTATAGTCCGTGCCCTTTCTGGAACATCTTCAGAAATTCCATTTGGACCTCTGTAGCCCAAGATATTGCAATTCTCCCCAGGTGTCCTGTTTAGGGATGAATTCTGGAAGAGGCTGGAACCCTAACTTGGAGGGATCATATCTCCTGAAATGTAGCGAATCAGAGTCTGATTTTTGGACACAGTCTTCATCAGGATTTTATCTTCGGCCCCTGCAATTTTCAAGTCCTGAACCTTCGCCAATATCGGGATATAGCGAATGTACCAAAACTTAGCAGTTTTAGTATTTAGGGTTTTTCTAGCTCGGGGTCAAACTAGGGTTTGACTTTTCCAGAGTTTCACCCAACCAAATTTCTTGATCCAGGTCTCTAAACTTCAGTATTGATGAGGAGAACAATCCTATGCTGGGCTCACTCAAAAATTCCTCTTCTGTAGAAAGCCCTAATTTCCGCATCGAAAACTGAAAATGCTCAGAATCGAATTTCGTTTCGATAGAAAGATGCGCCTTTCAATGGAGAGTCAGCCTAGCATACTTTTGTTGATGGATTGTGGAGAGAGACCCAAAAAGTAAGAAGCTCTAGCTTCTGCAGCTGCACAATGTCTTCTTCTCAGGTTAGCTCTGATACCATGTTAGTTTTTCATCATATAAGCTAGCATTATGATCTTAGGATCTTTTCACTGAGAGAATAACAAGCATAACAATAAAACATAAGCACATCACAAGAGACAAGAGACACAAAGAGTTTTCCTCGGGGAAACCATAAAGGAGAAAACCCCGCAACTTCCTCAGAGATAGAATCAGCACAAAATGGTAAGACCCTAAAACAGTAAGATGCACTCCCGACAGCAGCAGTCTCTCTCTCTCACACTGAGAGAGCTTCTCCTCTCTCACTCATGTGCCCCAATGAGTGAGTGTGTGTGTTGCAAGTGAGATAAATAGAGAGGCTCACTCTCTATTTATATTCTTCCATTCACTTGAAGTGCACTCCAACATGTCGGCCTCACTTAACAATTACTTACTAGAGACGACATCTCTAGGAGTGTCTAATAACCCTAGTGCCCCACCACTTGTGGGGACTTTGCCTCCTCCGACCAATAGGAGGGTAACACAATGGTGGGGACTATTGCCTCGACTTACAATGACTCACCTAGGGTCGACTTCACTAGGATAGTCTAATAACCCAAGGCCCCCACAACTATGGGGACTTTAACCCTTGACCAATAGGATGGTTACCCACAATGACTTGACATGACTTTCTCATTATAGAAACTTCCCGGAATAAACATCGAGGTATGACATGACTCAAATACATTACAATACATCTCAGAATAAACATCGGGTTACAATACATAAGAAATACGGATGAATACATTCCGAAGTTACAATTACATCAACATTGATTGCTATACTGCCGTATGCTCAAAGTTGTTCGTCACATGAATCAATTTTTGGATGATTATTGTTGTTTTTACACTTGACATAAGCACTGATATTGGAAGGACTTACATATTTAGTGATGAATGAATATCTGTGATGCTTCTTCCCCATCTTTATTGGCTATACTTATCAAACTTGTCATTGCTTATTAGAAATGTAGTTGGCTAATTGAATAAATGACACCTCACACTTGTCATATGATGTATGCATGAACTAAGACTGAAGTTGCCTATTGGAGCTTCACTTCTCCTCGCTGCACCGCATCCCGGATATAGTGATACTTTATTTCAATATACTTCCACTTGTTATGGAACACCGGGTTCTTTGACAACTTCACACAACTCTAGTTGTCACAAAAGATACAAGTCACCTCTAACTCAAGATCAAACAAATATGATAGTAGCTTTCTTAGCCATACTGCCTCACAACTAGCCGAATAGGATACATATACTTTGCCTCGGCTGTACTCGTTGCCACACTCGACTGCTTCCTGCTAAACCATAAGATCATACCGGATCCCAAACTGAAGCAACATCCTGAAGTGCTCTTCCTATCTGTGGCACTGCTTGCCCAATTCGAATCAACATTACCATGCAGGTTAATCCTTTGATCTGTCACATACTTGAGCCCATACTCAACTGTACCCTTTAGGTACCTCAATACATGCTTTGTAGCAATTAGGTGAACACGTCTTGGATCTGCCAGAAACTGGTTACGTGTTCATGACAAAGCATATGTCTAGCCTTGTGTTCGTTAAGTACTTTAATGAACCAATCATTTGCCTATACATTGTGGCATCATCTGTCTCTGAAGAAGCATCACATAGCAACTTCAAGTTCGATGCCATGGGTGTAGCAATGGCCTTGTAGTCCATCCTTTCGAACCTCTTTAGAATCTCTACTGTATACTTTCCTTGACCAAGGAATATCCCATCTGATCTCTACCACACCCCCAGACCTAAGAAGTAGTGCATCATTCCTAGGTCCTTCATCTTAAATTTTGCGCCAAGTCTCCTCTTTGTATCTGCGACGAGCTCATCTTCACCTGTTAGAAACGGGTCATCTACGTATAGTAGGGGTATCACTGGTTTTCCATCCTCAACCTTGAAGTAAAGGTTGGAATCTGCTTTACTCTTGGTAAAGGCAAAGCTCATCAGAAAGCTGTCCATCTTGCCGTACCATGTCCTGGGTGCCTGCTTCAAACTGTACAAGGTCTTCTTTAGCTTGCACATGAGTCTGCTTGTCATGTGTCTCAAATCTTAGTGGCTTCTCCATGTACACTTCCTCCTCAACTACACCATTTAAGAAGGCTATTTTGATGTCCACCTGGTGTATCTTCCATTTCATTATTGCGGCTAAGGCAAGTACAAATCTGATGGAAGTGTACCTTGCAACAGGTGCAAATGTCTCCTCATAATCTATGCCTTATTTCTCGGAGAAGTCACGTGCTACAAATCTTGCCTTGTTTTTTTCTATGCTTTCGTCTGCTGTATGTTTGATTTTGTAGATCCACTTGGAAGACACTATAGACTTCCCTTCTGGTCTTGGGACCACCTTCCAGACATCATTCTTCATGACTGATTGATACTTTTTAATCATGGCATCCTTCCATTCCTTTTTTTCTGCTGCTTCCTCATAGTTGGAAGGTTCTTCATTATTGATGTCACAAAGTAGTGCCACATAGCTGGAGTATGGTCTCGGTCTCTTGCTTTCTCTGGAAGTCCCATCTGGAGCACCATATCTCTCTGCATCTTGTATTGCTTCTCATGCCCATGCTGGTCTTCTCTTGTAGGATCCCTGCTCACGAGGTAGATCTTTAGGTCTCTATGGTTTTGTTAAGTCACGGTTTTCATGGTCTTCTTGGATCACATCTTTCATTATCGTATCTTTGGTTTTGGGAACTTCGGTTTCTTCAGTTTCTTCAAGGTGGAATTGTCTTGACTTGTTGTAAGATGAGTCTTCATAAAAAATAATGTATCGGCTGGTTTCAATCTTCTTGAATCCTGGGAAGTATATTTGATATGCTTTTGAAGTTTCACTGCATCCAATGAATATGCCCTTCTTTTCTGAAGGGTCTAGCTTTGTTCTCTTTTCTTTGTGGACATGTATGTATACCGGGCAGCCAAATATTCTGAGATGGTTGGCTTCTAGTTTCTCTCTTGAGAAAGCTTCTTCTGGGGTCCTGTTATCCAAGACACAGTGAGGTGTTCTATTCTGTGCATACACAGCTGTTCTTGCTGCTTTTGCCCATAGGTGTGATCTGAAATTTTTAGGGTCTTTTTAACCATAAAAATTGCATGTGAAAATTGAATAATTAACCTCATAAAAAGACTTTAAAAAGACAAATTTAAGTGCTTAATCAAAACCACATAAGCAAATAAATAAGTATGCAAACTATAAAATTGTAGACAACAAATGATAACGGAGTTCATCCCTCCTAGGCTACGTCTTCGGGCCACTTCCAATGAGAAGGTTGATCTTGTTAAGTCTTCAAAAGCTTACATACATGAGTTCTGTAAAAACTTCTGAGTTTTGTCCAACAAACTCAGAAACATATTGTACCATTGTGTTCCTCTCGAAATTCCGAGTAAAATGAGTATAAACTCAACCCACTTTCCCTGAGACCTCCTTTGGCACACACTTCGAGAAAACCACCTCCTGCCCCTGTACGAACCATACAATCATGTACCTGCTGTACTTAATTTCCCACCTCGAGATCTGTGTAGAAGTCGGGCGCTCTCCAATGGGATGTGGCTATGGGAAAAGAGGTGTTTAAATAGTGCGGACGAGCAACGACCACACACTCTTTTTGGGGCTTTCAAGATCCAACAAATTTTTAAATAATATATCTAATCCTCTACCAATGATTGGGTCGTAGCCCATTGGTAAAGCATGGGCATGGGGAAGCGGAGGTCCCGAGGTCAAACCCGCGGGCCTCTTGCCTCCTCTTTTAACGTGGAATGATATATTATATAACATATACGTGGTATGTTTGTTGGATATGATTGTGTTGTGGCTTTTTTATTAGACCGTCGATTCACTGAGTTGGCATATGTGTTATTGACCCTCGGTTCCGTCGGTTTTGTGGTATGATTTGGATTCGTTTGTTGGTATGTGGTGAACACATTACAGTTGGGGTTGAGGGCTAAGCCCTCAGCCCATTCCTTTTTCAAACTAAACAACCCATCAACTTTAAATACAATCGACGACCATATAGGTTAAGAAACAAGTGCAAGGATCATGGTTAGCCGGATATGGTGGAGACTTTGGCGGAGAGGAGGTCGGGGTTCAATCCTTCCCGACTCCATATATTTTGGTAAATAAACCAACGAAGTGCCAACCAGGATGCCATGTGGAAGGCCATGGTTGGTCCACATAGACGCCTACCTTGCCACTTGTTAGCCAACCATTGGTCCAACTCATCTGCCTAGTTGCCTTGGAGCCTCCACGTGGCCTGTTGTATGGATGCCACGTCACCTGTCTGTTGATTGTACATGCCATGTGGCACCCTATGGGTGTGCCATGTGCCCCATTTTTTTGCCATTTTTACCAGTTTTGTCGTAATTTCAGAACTCAATAACTTTCACATATGGAGGCCATTTTTCGTGAAACGAATGTCACCGGAAGGCTCTCGCCGAGCTCTACACTGCTGTAAGCTTTTGTTTGCATTTTGAAGACTTTCATTTTGATTGATCTTGGATATCCTCCTAGTCAAGGTGCATTGGAAGGTCCTGGTCATGAAGCATTACATTTGCTGCTTCCATTATCGTTCTTTTTTTTCGCTCTGCAATGCCATTTTGTTGATGATTGTAGGGATTGCTCATCTTCCTCTTAATCCCAAATTCTCTACATAGATCTTTGAATTCTTCTGAAGTGAATTCACCGTCATTATCTGATCGTAGAGTCTTGATCTTCCTATTAGTGTGATTCTCTACCAAGGCTTTGAATTCCTTGAACTTATTGAAAACTTCATCTTTGCTTTTCAAGAAATAAATCCATGTTTTTCGAGAATAATCATCTATGAAAGAAACATAGTACGCATACCTGCTTAAGGAATTGGATGACATGGGGTCGCATACGTCTAAGTGGATTATCTCCAAAATTTCTTTTGCCTTCCTTTCACTGCTAGGAAATGATTTCTTCACATTCTTCCCTTGCACACATCCTTTGCAAATGCTTGCATGTTTTGCTTGAATCTCAGGTAGACCTGATACTGCCTTGCTTGCAATTGGTAGTGCTCTGTAGTGTACATGTGCAAGTCTTCGGTGTCATAGTTCGCTTGGTTCTATAAAGTCATAAACCAAGGCTTGTTTTAGTTGGCCCTTCAATATTACATGAATCCTGGGGACATGCATCCACCAATCAACCAAAGTAAAGGGCTACAGTTTCATCATGCACCCCACATCACATGAATCACATCCCTACCATGGTGTAAAAACTTTTAGAGCAACCCAAAAACTAACAAAATGCTTATATATTTTTTCAAAAGTCCACAAAAGCTTAAGAAATCTACATGTGAAAAATATTACGAAAACTGAACACACAAAGAAACATTAATAGAAAGAGAGAATTGAAAGAGGGAAAATGGTTCTTCAATATGCTCAAATGAAGAGAACAACCTTCTCATTATAACATTGAGATGTCATAAACCCTAATTTTTCAACCTTAAAATGGCCTGTGTACTTTAATAAAATAATTAAACATAAATTAACCTAAAGTCACCAAGTGACTTTATTAATATGTTTAACTTAATAGTCTAGACAACCTCTATATTCTAACACCCTCCCTTAATGGTCAATCTAGGAAATACATCAAGTTTATCCTTGAATTTTGCAAATTCATTTGGGCCCAAAGACTTGGTGAGAATGTCTGCAGTCTAATCCTCTGTAGGACACTATTGTAGCTCATCTGCTCCATCTTCTATAAGTTATTGGAAGAAATGACAGTGAGCATTAATATGTTTGGTATGCTTATGGAAGATTGGATTCTTTGCTAACTTAAGAACTCCTTGATTATCGTAGTACAATAGGGTAGGCTCTTATTGTTGGACCTTCATATTTACTAGGATTTGTTTGAGCCAAACTCCTTCACATGTTCCTTTCACTACTCGATATTCTACTTTGGTTGAAGAAAAGGACACAACATGTTGCTTCTCGTAGGTCCATGGAAATGCTCCAGTACCAAGACTAAAAACAAGCCTAATGTGAATTTCTTTACATCCACTAATCTTGCCCAATCTGAATCTATATATAACCACACAATCGAGGTTCTTTGTGTCTGTGATATAGAATGCCAACATCTAATGGTCCTTTCACATATCGTAGCACTCTTTTTGCTATTGTCTAATGTTCTACCTTTGGAGTGTGGTCAAGAATATGGAAATGTAGTTGATTGCAAAACTTAAGTCAAGTCTAGTGGCTGTACGATAGATCAAGGTCCTCATTAGTTGCCTATGGATTGATTCATTAACTACCTTAGAATCAGTCATGGCTAAAAGTTCCAATCCTTTCTCCACAGGTGTAGATGATGTTTTGCAATCTACCATCCTGAACTTATCTAACAAACTTTTGGCATACTTTGTCTGTGAAACAAAAATATGTTTATTTGTTTGCCAAACATCTTTACCTAAGCAGTAATGTAGGAGGCCTAAGTTAGTCATGTCAAAAGCTGCTCATAAACTGGATTTTACCTTTGATATTGCCCTTGCCTTGCTACTTGTGATGATGATGCTATCTACATATATCACTAGAATTATTACATCATTTCCAATGTTTTTAACTTAAAGATTGGGATCCAAAGGACTTTATTGAAACCCTTGTTCAGCCAAGTACTTGTCAATTTTGATGTACCATGCTCTGGGTGCCTACTTCAAGCCATGTAGAGATTTCTTCAGTCGACAAACTAGATGTTCTTTCTATGGAACTTGAAAACCTTGTGGCTGGTACATGCATACTTCCTCCAAATCTCTATTGAGGAAGGTGCTCTTCATATCCATCTGGTATAGTTTCCAGTGAAATTGTGTTGCCATGGCTAGAACTAAATGGATTGTGCTCATCTTTTTTGTGGGAGCAAAGGTCTCTTCATAATCTATTCCTTCTTTTTGTGTGAAGCCCTTTGCAACCAATCTTGTCTTATATTTGTAAAGTGTTCCATTTCCTTTGCACTTGACTTTATACACCCATTTGCAGCCAATTGGTTTCTTCATTGGAGGGAATTCTGCAAGAACCCATGTCTGATTTTTCATTAGTATCATGTTCAACTTGCATGGCCTTCTTCCATTCCGGTCTTCCTTTGGCCTCTTCATGTTCTTGATGTTCATATAAGTCCTGAATGATAGCCATCAAAGTATAATTGAATATATAATATTTCTTACCTCTTCTTGGTCTTCCTAATGTCCTCATCTCATCTAGTCGAACATCTCTAATGGTGTTTTGCCACCATTTTGGTCTCTTCTTCCATATCAGCAATATTATTTTGTTGATTTAGACTCTAGAGTCTAGAGTACTGCAATGGTTTTGCAATTGGGAGTTTCTTGAGACTCATCCTCAAAATTCTCTCCCCCTTCAGGTGGATGTTTTACAAGCATCCTACCTAAGCTGCCAGCCAAAACTCTCCTTCTTAGAAATCTTCATATCCAAATTTGTCTGAAGTAGCCCTGCATTCTCATCAACCACATCTCTACTACAGCTTTGTCAGTATTTACATCAACTAACTTATATGCTATGTGAGTGTTGCTGTATCCTATGAGCATCAATTTTGTGCTTCTGGGATCTAGTTTTGTTCGTTGTTCATTAGAGATCCATGCATATACAACGAAACTAAAAACTTTGAGATGACTTACTCGTGGTTTTCATCGAGATCATGTTTCCTTTGGAGTCTTCTTTTGCATTTCCTTTGTCAGATCTATTAAGCAAATACTTTGTGGTGTGCACTGCTTTAGCCCAATACTTGGAAGGAACATATTTGTTATCTAGCATACAACACCCATATTGGCAGTAGTGCAGTTATGCCTCTCTACCACTCGATTTTGTTGTGGCGTGTATGGTGTGGTGTATTGCCTTTGAATACCCTCTTGAGCACAAAAGTTATTAAATTCCCTGAAGCAAAATTCTTCACCATTATCATACCCGAGAAATCTAATGCAACCCCCAGAATGCTTTTCCACCATTGCTTTAAATTTCTTGAACTCAGTAAATATTTCAAATTTTAATTTTAGAAGATACACCCACGTTTTTCGAGTGAAGTCATCTACAACAACAAGAAATACTTGGCACAGGAGACTGATGTTGTCTTTATAGGCCCACAAACATCCTCATGAATTAACTGAAACACCTCCTTGGCTCTCTAGACCCATCCTTCATCAAATGAAGCTGGATGTTGCTTTCCCACCTGACAAACATCATAATTTTTTTGTTTCTTTTGTTGAATCTCTGTAAGACCATCCAGTAACCTTTCTTTAGCCAAATGAGAAAGATAGTGCAAATTCAAATGTAAGGCCTAGATTGGCCATAAAAATTAGATTTATTACAATTAGATTTGATAGACAAAGATTTAAGACAATATCGTAAGATAGTTAACAAATCAAATTCATTTCCATGAGTAAAGTTGATCTAACCATTTGCAATTGATCATAATAATAATTTAATGGAACAAGAAGGAAGGCGTACCTATAACCCAAGGAGATGTTGAAAGGGTACCTTTTGGACCTCTATGAGCAAGGTAGGAAAATGTGTGGGGGACGACTGTCCACCCAACCAACCTCATAGTGAACCATTGAGAGCCCTTGAGTCCTTAGCGAATAAACTTGAGCCAGATTTATTTTCTTACCTCCCGTAACCATTCCTATTTCAACAAGAATCCAAGAAGATTAGCATGTCCTTTCTTTCCAATCCTTCTCCTTTTTAAATATTATCTTTCTTTCCTTTGGTATTTGAACCATGTATATTTAATTGCTTTTAATTAACAAATTCCCTTTTTCATGATTTGTTTTTATTTTTATATTTAATAAACCTTTTACTTATTTTTCCTATGTTTTTATTTTTATAGCTAGTTTAACAGAAATTATGGGTTGTTAAATACTTTCCTCCTTCAGGAAACTTCATCTAGAAGTTACCTCTTACTTAGGTAGTATTAGATATGCTCAAGCATCACTCAATATGCACTAAGTAACTAGTAATATTGCATAGGTGAGAAAGTTACTCGTGTGAGCAGTACAGGTAATTCTTGCATATGTACTAATAACTGTTAAATTTTAGCATTAGCATGAATACTTTTAAAAATTTGCAGACTAACATAAACAAATGACAAGTGCAGTAAATCACATCAACACATCAACACACTGAACACAAGAGTTTTTCATTGGGGAAACCTTTAAAGGATAAAAACCCCAAAAGCATTAGTAATTCATTTCGTAAATGAGATGACTTGGTTCTTCAATTATCCACAAACCCTAATGGGCTTGTACCACAGAAAATCGCTGAAGATAAATTTACACAAGAAACACCCAATTAGGTTTTTTGTCAAACTAGGGATTTCTGCCCTAATTTTCTCTCTCATGCTCAGAGAGATCAGACTGCCAAAAAATCCAGATCTGACCAGATAGCCTGATCGGATTTTCTTTTGCATCCCCGAATCTGAATTAGGTCTGCCCGGTTTCTTTTGCTGCTGCCCGCACTAAATTGCAGCTGCCCGTGAACTGTTCTGATCTGCCCGAGCCCTGTCTAGTCTGCTCGAGCCCTGTCTGGTCTTCCAGGGCCTATTTTGCTGCTGCTCGAATACACAGGCAGCTGCTTGGATTCCCTGCTGTTCTGCCCGAGCCCTTTCGTGCTGATCTTCTGCTGCTCTAGCCCTCTCGGCTTGATCTGTTGCTGCCCAAAGGGTTGGCCCGTGGTCTGTTAGGGCTTGCCGTGCAAAATTAGATGCACCAGCAGTCTGCCCGTGACCTTTGGGCTTGCTGGGTGCTGCCCAGCAGTCTGGAAGGTCTCTCGAAGAGGAGAAGGACTGTCGTGGGGGAAACAACCTGCCCCGTGATGAGTGGAGGCTACCTGGTGGAGGATAGCAGTTTCCCAATGAAGGGAGAAGTTGCCCGTGAAGGTTGAGGGGCAGCTATGGAGTATTGTAGCTTGTTTGTGGAGAGGAGAGCTGCCCGTGAAGATCTGGAGAGAACTAGGGTAAAACCCTAGCACAAAAGAAGAAGAAGAAGCTGCTGTTCTTTGTTGATGAAAACCTAGCATAGGATTTCTCTTCAATGGATGTGGGTGCCCTAGCTAGACTCATCCATGCTAGGGCAACAACATCAAATTATCTTCTCTCCAAAACCAACGAATTCTTCTATGGAGTAGCTGTACTTGTTAGAGCAAAAGNTTTATATCCTTTGAGTCACCTGTAAGTGGACCAAAATTAGAAAGAACAAAATATTATTATTTTATTCTTTTCTAATTTTGACTTTTGCCTTTAGTGGTACTAAAAGTCTTTTTGCACTTTCACTTTGACCCCTTAGTGGTACTAAGGGTCCTTATGTATTTTTGACTTTTGCTTTGGCCTTCTTCAAGTGCCCTGTGGTCAATACAAGTGGTCAAGGTGGTCTTTCATCCCCACTCAAAGTACATCATCATAAACAAAGAGAATTACTAATGCATTTATCTCACTCTATGTGACACCAAGATTGGGTACCAAGGCGTCTTAACCAAGGGTAGCTAAGCCTTGGAGAAGATCGCAAAGCCCACTGATCGAGGGTCAGAGTGTTACAAATGCCTAGTTCCGGTCTAGGGCTTATAGTGTCTTTTTGGTAACAGACCAGGTGCCTCAGCCATAGGCTACATAATTTGACACTAGGTCAAATACTTGCTAACAGACCAAGCGCCTCCATTCCCCCGGAGAATGGCCCTCAGCCCTGGGCTGAGTTCCTAGTCCCTGACTAGGTGAATTCCTGGTAACTGACTAGGTGCTTCCATTCAAAAGAATGGCCACTCAGATCTAGGTTGAGTCTATCAGTGCTAGACTTGTTCCACATCCTGTTCCTGGACCAGATGTCACGATTCAACAGAACGGTCACTCAACTCAAGGTTGAGCCCCCCCAGTGCTGGACTGGGTCCATGTCGTGGTCCCGGACCAGATATCATCATTCAACTGAATGATCACTCAACTCTAGGTTGAGCCCCCCTAGTGTTGGACTAGGTCCATATCGTGGTCCCGGACCAAATTTCATTATTCAACAAAATAATCACTCAACTCTAGGTTGAGTGCACACCTGGGTCCCGGACCAGGTGTATCCATTCTCCTAAGAGAATGGCTCTTGATGCTACTAAGAAAAATCAACACCTCCCTCTCAACGAGAGAGGCATTCTATGCCATGCCAAGCTTGTCACGAAAGTACACAAACTTTGATGCTGTTAGAGGCTTGGTTAAGCTATCTGTGATCTGTTCATCCGTACGAATGTACTGCGACTTCAGAGTATCTCTTTGCACTAGGTCTCTGATGAAATGATACCTCATTTCAATGTTTTTCGATCTATCATGAAACACTGGGTTCTCCGAAAGCTTTTTGCAACTTTGATTATCGCAATGGATGATCGTTGAGTCAGGATTTCCCTTGAACAGATCAGATAGAAGTTTTTTGAGCCAAACTGCTTCCTTGCAGGCATCACTTGCAGCAATATACTCTGCCTCAGTTGTACTCTGAGCTATGGAATCCTGCTTCCTGCTGGACCAAGAGATCATTGCAGATCTCTTATCGAAGCAGTAACGAGAGTTACTTTTTCGATCTATTGCACTGCCAGCCCGATCTGAATCAGCATATCCAGATAATAATACTCCACTGCTGGAAGTATACCTGAGCCCTTAAGTGTTGGACATGAACTAACTTAGAGCATTCACTGTGCAATAGATGGCTGGTCTCGTATGCACGAGATACATCAAGGATCCAATAAGCTGTCTGTACAAAGTAGAGTCCACACTCTGTGAACTGGTGGTTGAGTCACCCAACTTTTTCAAGTTGGTAGTCATGGGTATGCCCATGGACTTGCAGTCCCGCATCCCAAATCTTTGCAAGATGTCCACTGCATACTTTCCTTGTTTCAGGAAGATCTCGCCTGGATTTTGCCAGATCTTTAAGCCAAGGAAATAATGCATCAACCCAAGATCCTTCATCTCGAATTCAGAGGTAAGCTCCCTCTTATACTGTTCTATCAACTGTTCATCACCTATGAGAAACAAGTCATCTACATATAGAACAAGTATCAAAACATGATTATGAACAACCTCAGCTGTACTTTTGGAAAACCCCAAGCTGTGGAGAAATCCATCCATCCTTGCATACCAGACTCTCGGAGCCTGTTTCAGTCCATACAAGGCTTTCTTCAGTTTATTCACATGGGTCTTCCACCCGTGAGTCATAAAGCCTTCAGGTTGTTCAATATAGGCTTCCTCCTCAATCTTGCCATCGAGGAAGGTTGTTTTTACATCCATCTGATGTAACTTCCATCCGAATACTGCAACAAGAGAAATGATGGTTCTAATGGTAGTATACCTGGCAATAGGAGAAAATGACTCATCATAGTCAATGCCTTCTTTCTGAGTGAAGCCACGAGCTATGAATTTGGCTTTATACTTATCCACACTGCCATCAACAACATGCTTGATTTCATAAAGCCATTTGGATGTCACTACTGACTTTCCTGTTGGTCTGGGAACAACTTCCCACACATCATTCTTCATGATTGAACTGTACTCGTCAATCATGGCATCAATCCATACCTGTTGACTTGCTGCTTCTTCGTATGAGGAAGGTTCTGCACTGATAAGCTGGCTTATAAGACCAGAGTACTTCTGTGGTCTTATGCTTTCTCTGAAAGTCCCGGGAGGAGCTTTATGCTTCTCGCCTTTTCGTATCGTTTCTCAGTACCAAGCAGGTCTCCTTTTGGAAGGAGGAACTTCAAGTAGTTCTTCTGGTGGACTTTTAGTGTCCTTAGGTGCATCTTGAATTTGATCCTCAAATTTCTCTTCCTCCCTCTGAATTTCTAAAACTGGAAACTCAAGGGGAGGTACTTCATCTTCCTTTGGTAGCTCTTGTGTTTGACGAAACACAACTTTCTCATGGAAGATCACATCTCTACTGACCATCTTCTGTAAGCCTGGAAGAGTTGTGTAGTAAAGGTGTCCAAACCTTCTATATCCACAACTCACATAGATTAACTGAATGAAGTACCAAAGCATGAGTGGAATCTTCTGAAGCCTTGTAGAGGCCTCCCTCTCGAACCCCAATTTGTATAGCTGAGCTTATCTTTTCACCCGTTGCCCATAGAAGGACTTTCTTGTTCATGAAAAGGACTCTATTGTCCTCTAAGCCAGCAACAGATAGAAGATTCTTCTTCAAACCAGGAACATATAAGACATCATCAATATGAAGAACCGTACCTGAGTCAAGTTGAAGTGAAGTTGAGCCAACTCCTTCAATCTTGTAAGTGGAGTCATCTCCAAGTTCCACCTGTGTGGTGAACTTCTTCTTTTTATAACTGGTGAGAGCTCCACGGTTACCTGTCATGTGCTTGGAGGCACCACTATCTACCAACCAAGAGGTAGCATTGTTTGTGATAGAACCAGAGAGAGCAGAAATTAGGTAGTACTCTCTTCTAGGTTCTTCTTCTTTGTTAGCCTTGGTTTTCTTCCTTTTCTTAGGTTCTTCTTCTTCATCTTCTGCAGCAAAGGCTTGAAATCTTCTTTTGGATTTCTTCTTGTTTTTCCTGCAGTCCCTGGCAAAGTGTCCAAACTTGTGGCAATTGTAGTATTCCACTTTTGAAACATCAGAGAACTTACCTTGAGGTTTCTTTCCCTTCTTTTGCTGAGGGGAGGGCTTCTTGAACTTCTTTGTCTTTGCTGCATGTGCAAGGTCACCTTCCTTGGTTACCTTGCTTGAAGTCCTTCCCTCTTCTTCTATGCAATCATGCCAAAGTCTTTCGAAGGTTGGCTGATTCTCACGTCCACTGATAGAGGCCATGAAGGTTTCCCAAGAGCTTGGGAGACCATCAACCATAGTTTGTAGAAGGTCATCATCATCAACAGTAATACCAATAACAATCGGTTGATCTCTTACCTGTGCAATTTTCGTGAAGAAGGAGCCAACCCCTTCATCCTTGTTCAGCTTCAAAGTTCGTAACCTTTTCTTCATGACTCTCTTCTGACTGGGAGCCTTCTTCTCATACAAGTTGGCCAAGGTGTCAAAGCATTCTTTGGCAGTCTTCAATGCTGTGATATTGGGCATCACAGTTTCTTTGACAGAATCATACATGATCCTTCTAGCCTTAGCTTGCTTCTTCTTGTAAGCAAGTCTACCAGCATTAGATGTTGGCTCTTCAGTGACATTAAACACAATGTCATCCAGGTCATTTTCTTCTAGAATAGCTGTAAGCCTAGCTTTCCAGGAGTTGTAGTTAGCCGAACCTTGTAGCTTCTCTTCCAGTCTGAAGATATTGACTCCCATCTTTGCCACTTAGTCAAATGGTAAGTCTACAAGATATCCCAAGGTCTAGGAAGACAAACAACAATCTCCCTTTACTGTGTCTTCACATGCTAAGCTCTGATACCATGTTAAATTTTAGCATTAGCATGAATACTTTTAAAAATTTGCAAACTAACATGAACAAATGACAAGTGCAGTAAATCACATCAACATATCAACACACTGAACACGAGAGTTTTGCACTGAGGAAACCTTTAAAGGACAAAAACCCCAAAAGCATTAGTAATTCATCTCGTAAATGAGATGACTGAGTTCTTCAATAATCCACAAACCCTAACAGGCTTTTACCACAGAAAATCACAAGATAAATTTACACAAGAAACATCCAATTAGGGTTTTTGTCAAACTAGGGCTTTCTGCCCTAATTTTCTTTCTCATGCTCAGAGAGATCAGACTGCCGAAAAATCCAGATCTGACCAGATAGCCTGCCCGGATTTTCTTTTGCCTGCCCGAATCTAAATTAGGTTTGCCAGGTTTCTTTTGCTGCTGCCCGAGCTAAATTGCAACTGCCTGTGAATTGTTTTGATCTGCCCAAGCCCTGTTTGGTTTGCCCGGGCCTATTTTGCTGCTACTCGAATACACAGGAAGTTGTCTGGATTCCCTGTTGTTCTTCCCGAGCCCTTCCAGGCTGATCTTCTGCTGCCCTAGCCCTCTCGGGCTGATCCGCTTTTGCCCGGAGGGTTGGCCCGTGGTTTGTTAGGGCTTGCGGTGCAAGCTTAGATGCACCAGCAGTCTGCCTGTGACCTTTGGGCCTGTTGAGTGTTGCCCAGCAGTCTGCCCTAGCTCTTCTAGGGCCTGCCTTGATTGCCGGGTTTGTTGGTGGAAGGGGCGAGACCTGTGGAAGGTCTCCCGGAGGAGGAAGAAGGATTGCTGTGGGGGAAACATCCTGCCCGGTGATGAATGGAGGCTACCCGGTGGAGGATAACAGCTGCCCAATGAAGGGAGAAGCTGCCTGGGAAGGTTGAGGGGCAGCTGTGGAGAGTTGCAGCCTGTTCGTGGAGAGGAGAGCTGCCCGTGAAGATCTGGAGAGAATTAGGGTAAAACCCTAGCACAAAAGAAAAAGAAGAAGAAGCTGTTCTTTGTTGATGAAAACCTAGCTTAGGATTTCTCTTCAATGGATGTGGGTGCCCTATCTAGACTCATCCATGCTAGGGCATCAACATTAAATTGTCTTCTCTCCAAAACCTACAAATTCTTCTTCTATGGAGTAGTTGTACCTGTTAGAGCAAAAGTGTGTGTAATAATGAAATGGCTTGTTCTTCTTTTATATCCTTTGAGTCACATGTAAGTAGACCAAAATTAGAAAGAACAAAATATTATTATTTTATTCTTTTCTAATTTTGACTTTTGCCTTTAGTGGTACTAAAGGTCTTTTTGCACTTTCACTTAGTGGTACTAAGGGTCTTTATGTATTTTTGACTTTTGCTTTAGCCTTCTTCAAGTGCCTTGTGGTCAATATAAGTGGTCAAGGTGGTCTTTCATCCCCACTCAAAATACATCATCATAAACAGAGAGAATTACTAATGCTTTTATTTCACACTCTGTGTGACATCAAGATTGGGTACTAAGGTGTCTTAACCAAGGGTAGCTAAGCCTTGGAGAAGATCGCAAAGCCCACTGATCGAGGGTCAGAGTGTTACACATGCCTAGACCCAACCTAGGGCTTATAGTGTCTTCCTGGTAATAGACTAGGTGCCTCAGCCATAGGCTGCATAATTTGACACTAGGTCAAATACTTGGTAATAGACCAAGCGCCTCCATTCTCCCGGAGAATGGCCCTCAGCCCCGGGTTGAGTCCCTAGTCCCGGACTAGGTGAATTCCTAATAGCTGACCAAGTGCCTCCATTCAAAAGAATGGCCACTCAGATCTAGGCCGAGTCTACCAGTGCTAGACTGGTTCCACATCCTGGTTTCGGACTAGATGTCACCATTCAACATAATGGTCACTCAACTCAAGGTTGAGTCCCCTCGGTGCTGGACTGGGTCCATATTGTGGTCTCGGACCAGATATCATCATTCAACAGAATGAGCACTCAACTCTAGGTTGAGCCCCCCCAGTGCTGGACTGGGTCCATATCGTGGTCCCGGACCTGATATCATCATTCAACAGAATGATCACTCAACTCTAGGTTGAGTCCACACCCTGGTCTCGGACCAGGTGTCTCCATTCTCCTAAGAGAATGGCTCTCGATGCTGCTCAGAAAAATCAACAATAACAAATACAGTAACCTATATTAATACATGCTCTTGATTATTCATACCATTATGCATCAATCATTTCATATTAATAGGTATCATTATTATCTTCATGTATGGTTTACTTCCTCCCTTACACACCCTCACCATCATACCATCTGCCACCTCCATAACCCTCCACACCAAACTCCGAATGGTCTTTCTTGTAATGGCATGGGCCCTCTACTACAGTGCGATCCCATAGTAGGCATTGAAAGTTTCCTGGGAAGTTACCTTAGCTTCATCCACCCTCCCACTTCTGGTTTTGTCGGCCTCATCTGGGGTAGGCTAGGCGTTTGGTTACTAGTACACTACTCCAGTTTACCGCAGGCATCTCAAAAAGCTGGCACAACTTCTTCCCTATCCTCACTAAAGGTTACTAGCCCTAGGCATTGGAAGTCCCTCTCCATATGCCTCCCATCGATGAGTACAACTCTAGCCATGGACTTCCGGTATCCTCGGAAAAAAAAACTACTTGCATAGGTTTATTGGTTGAATTGTCCCCAGCCCATAAGATAGTACTTGTAGACATTATCATACATGGTTATGGGCTCTTACAAAATCCTAGAATGATTTGGTCCCCTAGGCCCCTGAGTGGATTTCCTGAAACAATTTCCAATTTCCCTACTTGACAATAGCTATGCTAATGGTGATGAAAATACCAGATTTTCCTTTGTTAGCTCAATAAAAAATGGTGACAAACTCCTCAGCTCTCAATACCTTTGTTTTTTGAAATGAGGGGGGAAAAGCCAAAAATTGGGTCTTAAAGCATAATTGATGTGGACAGGGCGACATTTTCCATTGATCCAAGATAATATCGGAAAATATTGCATTATTTTCAATATGTTGCGGTAATATCTCTGCTTTATTTATTCTTTGGAAAATTAGGTGCAAGGCTGTTTTTGTTGCCGAGTTTAGTTCTTTGGCTTCCTTTTGCTCTATGTGGCAGGATGAGGTTCTCCATCGGCTTTTGGCTGAAGGGGCTGTTTTGATAAAAGATGCTTGCTCATTGGATCCAGCTGAGTATGGTGATTTTATTTCTGCTCTTGTTGTGCTAAGGAAGAGGTTATGATCTCCATTGTATATATCCTTCCAGCTTTTGTACAGATTTTTGCAAGTGTAAGACATATTTTGCAAAAAAGAAAGAAATATTGCCGATACAAAAATATCGTGATAATATTGCCTATATGAAAATATTGTAATCTTGAGGGCGATAATATCTTCTCTTTGAAAATCACCTGATATTTTATTTTATTTATTTATTATCTTGCTTTTGATAAAATGCACATCACAGGAAACCCTAGGAGCACTTCCCCTCATTTCAAGGATGGTACTTGGGGTAAACTGTTCGGTTGCAGTTTTGGAAACCTAACCAGGTGGGGACATGAGGCCCATGATATTCCCAAAGGCTCCCAGCCTGGGGACTTGACCATGTGACCTCCTGTTTGCAATTCAGCTAACTTCTCGAGCTAACCCACCCGGATAAATTTGCATGATATATCATGATATTTCTGATATTATCACAATATTAGTAACATTGCTAGTTTGTTTAAGTTTGTTCCAAAGCATGGGCATCCTGTTTGAGTTTCTGCAAAACAGTCTTTGATCTCTGTGAATGTGAGCTTTCATTTTAGTCTTAATAGGAACTCATTTGGAGTAGAAGCATGCTTTGATGCAACAATTTCATTTCTATACGAGGGACTGGCAATACAAAAACATTCTGTGAATCTTTGTCCTATTAATGGTTGTCTTGTATAAGCTACATTACTGTACCTAGCTAATCAAGTGAGGGTCTGTGACAGTAACAGAGCATCTGAAGTTATTATTTCAATAAATGCGAGATGTAGTATACAGTCTTGTAAAGTTTTATGTAGTGGGAATTTCTGATCAGTTCTAATATTTGTTTCTGAAAGGAGTCGTGTTTTTTACACACCATTTATGTTTTAATAGCATAATGGAAATCTGGGTCAACATAATCTAATAAATTTCAAGCTTACCATGGTTCGTTTTTACTCAAATTGCTTTCCTATTGCTGGTGAAGTACATAGAACTACATGGATGTAATGACTGTAGCATGCACATATATATCATTGTTGATACTGGTTCTACTCATCTATATGACTAATTTTGCTCAGTATCTCTCATTTAAGGAGGCCTTTCAATGAGCAAATTTGATTACAAATTGTTTACTGTCCTATATATCATGCAGATCTATAAGGCGCAACGAAATGCTGTACTTTCAGTAAGTGCATGCCTGCTTTATTGGTGAGTAACTTTGATCCCTTCCAATGGGAATGTACAGTAAGGATACGCTTCAAATTGAAGCCATTTTGGAAATATATGAGGTTTTGATGACAGAAAATTGATTTCCTGTTATAGCCTGCTGCCAGAATTTGTCTTCACAAATTTTACAATGTTAAATACTTGTCTTTTTTCCATTATAGAATGATCATGCTATGGAAAATAACTAATAGGCGAGTGTAACATCTTGCAAGGCCAGACTAAGGCCATGATGCATTTTGTTAGATTCTTCAAATGTTCATATAAATTTGCCACTATTTTTTTTCCTTGAAAATGCATTATCTATTTTATCATAAATCAATATAGATGTACATAAAGGCTGTTGCATCAAGGAGTGAAAGAGCAATCACACAAGATCCCCCTTCTTATATAAGCAAGGAGAGCTAGCATGTTGGCTTAAGCACCAACTTGACAGTATTGATATCTTTCCTAAATATGGCATTCCTGGCCCATGTCACGAGGTTCGGGTTCGTGTTCGGGTTCGGCGTCCTTCAGGTTCGATTCAGGTTCTAATTTTTCGATGAGGTTTGACATAGGTTCGTCTATATACATTTTTCAATATATATATATAAATTTTATATCATATATTCCAATTTCCAGATATAAAATTTACATATTAATATAATTTAATAAACATTATAAACGTATTCAATTCACATATATATGTTATAAAAATATTTAATACACATATAAGTTATAATCATATTAATATAATTTAATAAACATTATAAAAACTTTCAATTCGCATAGATATATTTTAAAAATATTTACCACTTATAAGTTATAATATTTTTAACCTAACACGTCAACACTAAAACAGTTCAGAAGTTATAACCTGTCGAATGTGTGAGATAGCTATGGTCATTCCTCACTGTTTCCGGAAGCTCACTGCAGATGTGTGGTAATGATAAAGGAAAGAGGCCCGAAGTAGATAGAAAGACGCAACTTCCGAAAGCAGAGACCCTGCGCGAGGGAGGAGAGAATAGAATCGAGGGCAGAACTGGTTATAAGCGAACCTCGAGGACAGAACCAGTTACAGGCGAACCTCACAGCCGAAAATGGCAAATTCGAAACCCATGTATACCTGGCGAATTCGACATTGACGTATAGCTGGCGAATTTAATGCCGAACCTCAACGAATTCCAATTTTTTTTGAGGTTCGCCGAATTTCGAGCCTCAAGGTTCAAATTCGGCGAACCTTGTGACATAGTTCCTGGCTGATACTTGTTTGGCCAGAAATGATATAAAAGGGGATGTTGATTTTTTACCTAGAGAAGTGTTTGTTCACTCATGCCTTGGGGTGGACAAGAACACTTTAAATGTGGTCCCTAGCCATTTATAAAGTGAGATTGACTTTACTGATATAAAGTCACTTTATAAATTAAAAGTGAGTAATAAAGTCTTAAGTGACTTTAATGAGATTATTAAAATAGGTGTGTAATAATATCTCACATTTAATATTTAAAAAGTCATTAATTGCTTTTTAATGAGATAAAGGTAAGATGTGATCTTGGCCCTAGGATGTCATCTAATCTCATCCATTGGATTTGAGGAGGAAGTTACTCACACAAAAAGGGCTTGGGAAAGGCAAAGATAATTCAATTGTTCACTTTCAAGAGAGATTTTTGAGAGAGAGAGAGAGAGCAAGAGAAAACCAAAGACGAAAAACCTTTGCAAAATTTTCCAAAACCAGGAAGAAGAGGAAGGGCACGAATTTTGAGGCATTTGTATCGGCAGAGGCACGAATCTCGAGGCATCCGTACAGCATTTAATTAATTAATGCAGGCCATACAAGACGAATTTTGAGGTGAGAGAAGGCATGGCTTTTGAGGCAGAAATTAAATCTGTACAACAGGATTTTCGAGGCAGCCATGCAACATTTATTGCTGTCTGTACAGTGACCGTACGACACAGATTTCGAGGCTGAGTTTGCACAGAAATCGAGGCATCTGTACAGTCACATGCGTGGCAGAATTTCTTGGGTTCCGTACAACAGTTTTTCAGTGTGGTTGTTGGCACGTTTTTCGAGATGGAAAAAGAGATAATTGCTGTTGTATAATGTTGAATAATTTGTCTCTGAAGAAATAATAAAATCTCTCTGCAAACAGGTTTTCCCTTTGAGGTTTTTTTTGGGTCCATTTGACCAAAAATATGTTTAAATTTCATGTGTGGCTGAAATTAAAATTCTGAGTAAGAATTTAGGGCTGTCATAAATTTCCAGAATTCAAAAGAAGAAGAAATCTCATGTGTTTTATGTTTTCAGTCATAAATTATTAAATTTTTATGCACATGCTAACATTGGGGTTTGGGCATTAAACAATGATGAACTGAAACTGAAACCGGGTTGGGGTTTTGAAAATTTTCAGGGGAGACTTCTTCCAAGTTGAGGGAGTATTCACCTCATAAAAAGTTGCTATACAACACAGTTTCCATAAGAAAGAGATGCATATCAGTCTGATCATGTTCCACATGATCCTGCCTGCTAATCAGACGATTCATTTGTCCCCCAAAATGACTCCTCTCAAATGACAAGGAGAAACAAATAGAACAATGTGCTTGGTAGCAAACCAGCGTCAAACGCTCTGGTAACTTTGCAATTCCACAAAATATGCATAACTATTTATGATTGGCAACAAACCACACACCATCGATTTGTAATACCAGTCTGATGTTATTGATCCTTCGCTGCTATGAAGTTATGAAGGACCAACCACCCATGTACTTGAGCCTGAAGAAACGTGGGACTTCCGGATACATTGACACCTTCTGATCCACTGCGTGTTGTCATTTTAAAGGCTTGAACATTCCACTTCTTTAGGCAATTTTACAACGAACACATCAGTAAAGCTTAAGATAAAGCTCATTTTTTGGTAATTTGTATATAGTTTCCCATAAACCATTTCCAATCCTTTCAAATAGGCCCATGGACATATCAAATTTAGCTTAAACAAACAATTTTCTGGAGTTGTTTGACAAGGTGTAGTGAAGGTGGCTGTTGTCCACAACTTCTACCTTTGAGACTGATGAAGAGTTCTCCAAGATAGCCATTTACCCATGTCCCTGTTCATGAAATTTGCTCACATATAAGGCCTTTCCTTGTCAAAGTTTTTCCCACAAAGCAAGGAATTAACCCAACGTGCTCATGTTCCATCGAGAAAGCCAAATTGATTTTAATGCCAAATCCCATCCTCTATGATAATCCACATAGTCCCTGGCACACTTCATATTGTATGAGGTTTACATTGTGATTTTAATTACATTGAGGAGGATTTTTTAGCGGGTACCTTTGGAGCTTTGGATGGACTTGGTACCTTTGGAGCTTTGGATGGACTTAGGGGCATACATCTTCCTTGTTGAAGTTTGTGTAACTACGGAAGATATTCTTATTGTACTTTTACTGTATTATTGTTATAACTCCTTCAAGGGATGTTATTTATGTACTTGGTCATGTAAAAGTCTTGAAGGAATCAATGTAAACCTTCTATTTTAAGTCGGGTCAATAGTACCCAAAAGAAATATTAAATAAATGTTATTTTGAGTCTCTCTAGACAAGTCGGCCCTGTTAGAGTAACAAGTCGGCCTAGTTAGGGAAAAAGGTCACAACATGATGTGTATAAATAGAGAGGGTGCACCTCTCATTTGGACACACAACTCACTCAAGCAAGTGCACATGAGAGAGAAGAAGAAGAAGTTCGCTTGTAGAGAAGAAGTAGCTGCTTTTGTCTTTGGGATTTACCTTGTTCTGGTGACGAAATCTATACTAAAGAAGTTGTCGGGTTTTCTCCCATGTGGTTTCCTAGAGGAAAATCTTTGTGTTCTTTTGTGTTGCTATACTTGACTTTCTTTTAGAGATCCTATTGCTTATGGTTATGATAATAACACTATTTGTTTGAAGATCTAATATAAGCATTAAAATTCTAACATGGTATCAAAGCCTTCTTGAAAGAAGTCTTGTGCAGTCATTACTGATGGAAGTTGGAAACTAGGGTTTCCTATTTTGAGCACTTCCCTCCACAAATTAGTTGAAAAAGGAGGATCATCCAATTCGTCTTAGGAGGGCGCATCTTTCTGTGGAGGCAGATTCCAGTTTTTGACCTAACACTACTATCAGGAAAACTAGGGCATCAAATTTTTAGTAGTTCTGTCCACAGATTTGGGAAAAGGAGTACATTACTCAACTCTCCTTGAGTAGGCGCATCTCTCTCTCCATTCAATTTTGCAAGAGATCAAGTTGAAAAATTAGGGTTTCTTTGTTAAACCCTAGGTCAACTAGAAGTAGTTTTCTAGAAAGGCATTGAAGCAAACATTTGGTTGAGGCACTCTCATTGGTAAGCACTATTCTCTCTATTTCCATTTGAGGTTCTCATTTTATCAAAATGACAAACAATACCAAGCTTGGGGACAAGCTTGAAGGCGCTGAGAACATCTGGGCATGGAAGTACAGAGTGCTTCTCATGCTAGAAGAACATGACTTGGAAGACTTTGTCAAAGGAGAAGTTACAGAGCGAGAGGGAGATGAAGACAAAGCTAAGCACAAGAAGAACTTGGTCAAAGCCAAAAGGATTATTGCCGATTCCATAAAGGACCATTTGATCCCACATGTATCTTCCTTGAAGATTCCCAAGGAGATATTCAATGCTTTGACCAGCCTATATGAAGGAAAGAATATCAATAGGAAGATGACCTTGATAACTCAACTCAAGGGTGTGAAGATGCATAATTCATAAAGCATATAATCTTACTTCACAAGGGTCTCCCAGATCAAAGAACAACTAGAAGCTATTGGAGATAATGTTGAAGAAGTAGAAGTGGTGATGACTACCTTGAATAGTCTCCCACGATCATGGGAATCTTTCATTCAAAAGGAATTTGTGCTAGAAGAATGCTCACCAAATTCAGTAGGTTATGGGAGGAATACATGCAAGAAGAAGCTCGATTGATAGCAAGAGAAGAGAAGATGGGTGAAAATGACAATCAAGCCCTAACAACTCATGCCAAGAAGGGAAAGACGAAGAAGGAAGAACATTCTCACAAGAAGCCTAGAAGACCTAAAAAGAAGGACTACTCACAGTTCAGATGTTTCACTCGTGATGAGAAGGGACATCTCGCAAGAAATTGCCTTAATGGAAAAGACCATACGAAGAAAGGAAAGAAGAAGAGATACCATGCTCACGCTGCAGAAGATGATGAACTAGTCAAGAAGAGAGCTAGAGAAGACTTCACTTGATTTTAGCACTCACAGGTATTGTTATCCATGGTAGCCATGTTTGTCTTGTAGATAGCGGTGCTTCCAAGCACATGATCGGGTTCAAACATTCTTTCACCCACATGCCAGAAGAAGACTCACCTCACAAGGTGAAACTTGGGGATGACTATCAATATCCCATAAAAGGGGTAGAAGAAGCATCCTACAAGCTAAATTCAGGAAATTCTATTAAGATGAAAGATGTTCTCTATGTACCAGGATTGAAGAAGAACCTCTTGTCCATATCAAGCCTCGATGCGAGAGGATTTCGAGTTGCATTTGTTGATGGCCAAGTACTCATGTGGCCTAAAGGTAAAACCTTTGATGATGCAGTAGTAATTGGAGAGCAAGAGGGAGGCTTGCACAAATTCAAGGGACAACCAGAACAAGCATTGGCTCATGAAACAATAGAACCAAGTGAACTATGGCACAAGAGACTTGCACATATTCACTACAGGGCATTACCGATCGTAAGCAAAGTGGTGATATGTCTACCAGAACTCTAGAAAAAACATGAAGGCATATGCGAAGGATGTGCACAAGGGAAGAATATGAAGAAACCATTTCCTAGAAGTGGCATCAAAGTGAAGGAGATCTTGGAGATTGTACACTCAAATGTATGCAGACCCATGTCATCCAACTCTCTAAGCGGGTATGCATATTTTGTTTCTTTTATAGATGATTACTCCCGCAAAACTTGGATTTACTTTTTGAAGACAAAAGATGAAGTTTTTAGTAAATTCAAAGAATTTAAAGCCCTTGTACAGAATCATACTGAAAAGAAAATAAAGACCTCGAGATTAAATAATGGTGGTGAATTTACTTCAGATAGTTTTAAATCTTTATGTAAAGAATTAGGGATTAAGAGGGAGCTGAGCACTCCCTACGATCCAAAACAAAATGGTGTTGCAGAGAGAAAAAATAGGACAATAATGGAAGTAGTCAAAGCCATGATCCATGATCAGGATCTTCCAATGCACTTATGGGTTGAAGCAGCAAGAACGATAGTTTATGTCCAAAACAGAACACCACACCATGTGCTAGAGAACAAGACTCCAGAAGAAGTATTCTTAGGAGAGAAACCAAAAGTCAGCCATCTTAGAATATTTGCTTGCTTAGTTTACATAAATATTCCCAAAGAAAAAATAACTAAGTTGTATCCTTCAGGAAAGAAGGGCATCTTTGTCGGATACAATGATACATCGAAGGCTTACAGAGTCTATATGCTGGGCTTCAAGAAGATCGAGACTGGTAGAGATGTTACCTTTGATGAGGATGCAACCTTCAATAGATCAAGGCAGATTTACTCTGATGAAGTACATGAAGAAGAACTTGAAGCTCCCAGAGTCAGAGACGCAGTTATGGAAGAGAGGACTTCAAAAGAACATGAGGATCATGATATGATCGCGCCACAGAGACTGGTAGATCCACTTCGAGAGGCGAACACCCACAAGAGAAGACTAGCTTAGTCACGAGATCATCCAAGATGTAGAGAAGTGTGGTGCTCCAGATGGGACTTCCAAAGAAAGTAAGAGACCTCGACCATATTCCAGTTATGTGGTATTATTGTGTGACATCGTTGACGCAGATCCTTCCAGTAATGAAGAAGCAACCTAGAAGAAAGAGTGGAAGGATGCTATGATCGAAGAGTACCAGTCGATCATGAAGAATGATGTCTGGGATGTGGTTTCAAGACCTGAATGGAAGTCACTAGTGTCTTCCAAATGGATCCACAAGATTAAGCATGCAGCAGATGACAACATCAAGAAATACAAGGCAAGATTTGTGGCTCGTGGCTTCTTTGAGAAAGAGGGCATAGTTACGAGGATACATTTGCTCCTGTAGCCATATCATTGTTTTTAAAATCAGTTTGATTCAAATCATAATCAACTGGTTGAACGGTTTTTAGCGGGCCGAGTCAAATCGGTTTCTTGTTTGGATTGGCCGACCAATTTGGTACCGAACTGGCCGAATTGGCCGACTAGTTTGGTACCGAACTAGTTGAATTGGCCGGTTTACGTAAAAGATCTGGTCAATTTTGTTGCAATTTTTTTCAGGACTTGCGGACTTGTTTAAATGTTTTAACGGTGGTAGGTTGGGTTTTTACGTAATCTAATCCTCGACCCAAACCTAAGTCAACCTAACTAACCCGTCCCCCTTTATTAAATTATACAACAGATAGCGTTTCACTTTCAGGTTTAAACATTGTGATTTGTGAAATAAATAGAATCGTGATCGTGGAGTTTGAACATTGGTGGAGTGAACTTTGAAGGCTGCAGCCTGTGGAGTGGATTGTGCTTGTGAGACTAGCCTTGGGAGTGGTTGATTGTGTAGACTTGCAAAGTTGCGACCCGTGTGGAGTTGAACTCGTGGAGCCTTCAACACTCGACAATGTGTGTGGACTGTGTGGACAAACTTGGAGTTGTTGTAACTTGTAGCATGTGGACATTGGAGTGTGGAGTTTGTGACTATGGATAGTGGACTGTGTGCACTGTGGGCAGTGGAAAGTTGAAACTTGGACTATGTGCTACTGCTTTGGAACCATGGATTAGAATCTTAAAATGTTGCTTTTCTTTAAAATTTGAATATTTTATGTATTTTTGAGAAAAGTGATTCATTAAATTCAAATCGGTCATTTTATGACTGATTCATTTCCGATTCCGATTTCGATTCGGAGTTGACCCTCAACCAATTCCGATTCCGATTATGATTTTTAAAACTATGAGCCGAATACACTTTGATTAGAGCTATTCTTGCAATAGCTGCAGTGATGATGTGGAAGGTACGCTAGATGGACGTAAATACAACCTTCCTGAATAGTGTAGTAGAAGAGGAAGTGTATGTGGAGCAACCACAAGGATTTGAGACACATGACAGAGAGACTCATGTGTGCAAATTGAAGAAGGTCTTGTACGATTTGAAACATGCATGTAGGACATGGTACGACAGGATAGATGGATTTTTGCTGAGTTTGGGCTTTACCAAGAGTAAAGTTGATTCTAACCTCTACTTCAAAGTTGAGGATGGAAAACCAATGACACTACTATTGTATGTAGATGACTTGTTCTTGACAGGTGACGAGAAGCTCATTGCAGAAACAAAGAAGAAGCTTGTTGAGAGTTTGAGATGAAATACCTATATATGATGCACTATTTCTTAGGTCTTGAGGTGTGGCAGAGTCTAGATGAGATTTTTCTTGGTCAAGGAAAATATGCGATAGAGATCCTGAAGAGATTCAGGATGATGAATTGCAAGGCCATAGCTACATTAATGGCATCGAACTTGAAGTTGTTGTGTGATACTACTTCAGATTTAGTTGATGCCATAGTTTATAGGAAAATGATTGGTTCGGTTGATGTACTTGACGAACACAAGGCTAGATATATGCTTTGCGGTGAACACATTGAGTCAGTACATGGTAGAACCGAGACATGTTTACATGATTGCGACAAAGCAAGTGTTGAGGTACATGAAGGGTACGATTGAGTATGGCCTCATATATGCGACAACTAAGGGAATTAGTCTCTTGGGCTATGTTGACTCAGATTGGGATGGTAGTGCTGCAAATAGGAAGAGCACTTCAGGATGCTGTTGCCATTCGAGGTCTGGCATGATTTCTTGGTTTAGTTGGAAGTAGAAGAGTGTAGCAGTGAGTATAATCGAGGCAGAGTATATTGCAGATTGTGTAGCTAGCTGTGAGGTAGTGTGGCTTAGAAAGCTACTTGTGGGATTGTTCGATGTCGAACTAGAGACGACTTGTGTATTCTGTGACATCTAGAGTTGTGTGAAGTTGTTCGAGAACCTTGTGTTCCATGACAAGTCGAAGCACATTGAGATCCGGTATCACTATATCAGGGGTATAATGTAGAGAGGAGCAGTGAAGCTCTAGTGTATTGCGATGGACGAGCAAATAGTTGATGTATTAACCAAGCCTGTAGCGAGAGTGAATTTTGAGTACTTCAGGAACAAGCTCGGAGTTGTCGAGATCGATGTCCATCGCAAGAGGGAGTGATGAGTCCCTGTTACAGATTAGAGGTCTTCACATCCGACATGAAAAAGGGTTGGCTCTGTGGAAGACGTGTGCTCTTCATGCCCAACATGAAAACGGGCTGACACTGTGGAAGATGTGAGGTCTTCATGTCCAGCATGAAAAAGGGCTGGCACTGTAGAAGACGTATGAGATTTACATCCAGTATAAAAAAGAACTAGCTCTGTAAAGTTTTGCATCCAGTATGAAAAAGGATTGGCACTACGGGGAGCTACATCTAGTATGAAAAAGGACTGTCTCTATATGTTGATGTTTTTTGTAACTTTGGAAGATATTCTTATCGTACTTTTATTGTATTATTTTTATATCTCCTTCGGGGGATGTTATTGATGTACTTGGTCATGTAAAAGTCTTGAAGGAATCAATGTAAACCTTCCGTTGTAAGTTGGGTCAATAGTACCCAAAAGAAATATTATATAAATGTTATTTTGAGTCACCCTAGACAAGTTGGGCCTGTAAGAGTAACAAGTTGGCCTAGTTAGGGAAAAGGGTCACACACATGATGTGTATAAATAGAGAGGGCACACCTCACTTAAGCAAGTGTCCATGAGAGAGAAGAAGAGGTTCACATGAGAGAGGAAGAAGCTGCTTTTATTTTTGGGTTTATCTTATCTTGGCTTTGGGATTGTTCTTGGTGATGAAATCTATGCTAAAGAAGTTGTTGGGTTTTCTCCCTCACGGTTTTTCGGAGGAAATTTTTTGTGTTCTTTTGTGTTATGTACTTGTCTTTCTTTTTGTGATCCTATTGTTTATGGTTATGATGAAATAATGCAATTTGTTTGATGATCTAATATAACCATTCAAATTCTAACATGGTATCAAAGCCAACCTAAAAGAAGTATTTGTGCAGCCGTAATTGACGAAAGTGGAAACTAGGGTTTCCTATTTCGAGCACTTCTCTCCACAGAGTAGGTGAAAAAGGAGAACCATCCAACTTTTCCTCAGAGGGCACATCTTCCTATGGAGGCAGATTCCAGTTATGTGGATTTTCAATTTTTGACCTAACACTATTGCTGAGAAAAGTAGGGCATCAGGTTTTCTGCAGTTTTGGGAAAAGGAGTACATTACTCAACGCACCTTGAGGAGGCGCATCTCTCTCTCTCTCTCTAATCAGTTCTGCAAGATACCAAAGTTGAAAAATTAGGGTTTCTTTAGCAAACCCTAGGTCAACCAGAAGCAATTTTCCAGAAAGGCATTGAAGCAAGCATTTGGTTGATTCACTATCACTAGTAAGCACTATTCTCTCTATTTCCATTTGAGGTTCTCATTTGATCAAGATGACAAACAATACCAAGCTTGAGGACAAGCTTGAAGGAGTTGAGAACTTCCGGGCATGGAAGTACAGAGTGCTTCTCATACTAGAAGAACATGACTTGGAAGCCTATGTCAACGGAGAAGCTACAAAGCCAGAGGGAGATGAAGACAAAGCTATGCACAACAAGAACTTGGTCAAAGGCAAGAGAATTATTGTTGATTCCATCAAGAACCATTTGATCCCACATGTATCCTCCTTGAAGACTCCCAAGGAGATGTTCGATGCTTTGACCAACCTGTATGAAGGAAATAATATCAATAGGAAGATGACCTTGAGAACTCAACTCAAGGGTGTGAAGATGCAAAATTTAGAAAGCATACAATCTTACTTCACAAGGGTTTTCCAGATCAAAGAACAACTAGAAGCTATTGGAGACAATGTTGAAGAAGCAGAAGTGGTGGTGACTATCTTGAATGGTTTCCCAAGGTCATGGGAATCTTTCATTCAAGGAGTTTGTGCTAGAAGAAGGCTCACCAAATTCAGTAGATTATGGGAGGAATGCATGCAAGAAGAAGCTCGATTGATAGCTAAAGAAAGAGAAGATGTGTGAAGATGACAATCAATCCCTAACAACTCATGCCAAGAAGGGAACGATCTAGAAGGAAGAACATTCTCATAAGAAGCATAGAAGACCTAAAAAGAGGGAATACTCACAGTTTAGATGTTTTACTTGTGATGAGAAGGGACATCTTGCAAGAAATTGCCCCAAAGGCAAAGACCATACAAAGAAAGGAAAGAAGAAGAGATACCATGCTCACTCTATAGAAGATGATTAATTGGCCAAGAAGAGAGCTAGAGAAGACTCTTCCAGTGATGAAGAATTTGTCTTGATTTCAACATTCATAGGTATGGTTACCCATGGTTGCAATGTTTGGCTTGTAGATAGCGATGCTTTTAAGCACATGACTGGGTTCAAGCATTCTTTCACCCGCATCACAAAATAAGACTGACCTCACAAGGTGAAACTTGGAGATGACTATCAATATCCCATAAAAGGGGTAGGAGAAACATTCTACAAACTAGACTCAGGAAATTCTATCAAGATGAAAGATGTTCTCTATGTACCAGGATTAAAGAAGAACCTCCTGTTCATATCAATCCTTGAAGCGAGAGGATTCCGAGTTGCATTTGTTGATGGCCAAGTACTCATGTGGCCCAAAGGTAAAACCTTTGATGGTGTAGTAATCATTGGAGAGCAAGAGGAAGGCTGGTACAAATTGAAGGGCCAACCAGAACAAGCATTGGTTCATGAAACAATAGAACCAGTGAACTATGGCACAAGAGACTTGCACATATTCACTACAAGGCATTACTGATTATAGGCAAAGTGGTGACGGGTCTACCAAAACTCTAGACAAAACATGAAGGTGTATGCAAAGGATGTCCACAAGGGAAGACAGTGAAGAAACCATTCGCAAACAATGACAACAAAGCGAAGGAGATCATGGAGATTGTACATTCAGACGTATGCAGACCCATGTCATCCAACTCTCTAAGCGAGGATTAAGAGGGAGTTGAGCACTCCCTATAATCCACAACAAAATGGTGTTGCAGAAAGAAAGAACAAAACAATAATGGAAGCAGTCAAAGCGATGACCCATGATTAGGATCTTGCCATGCACTTATGGGCCGAAGCAGCAAGAACAATAGTTTATGTTTAGAACATAACACCACACTATGTACTAGAGAACAAGAATCCAGAAGAAGTATTCTCAAGAGAGAAACCAGAAGTCAACCATCTACATATTCTCAAAGAGAAGAGAACTAAGTTGGATCCTTCTAGAAAGAAGGGCATCTTTGTTGGATACAATGATAAACATTGAAGGTTTACAGAGTCTATATACCGGGCTTCAAGAAGATCAAGACCAGCAGAGATGTTAACTTTAATGAGGATGCAACCATCAATAGATCAAGGCAGATTCACTCCGATGAAGTACATGGATAAGAACTTGAAGTTCCTAGAGTTAGAGAACAATTATGGACTAAGTTGCCAGGAAATGTGGGTACAGGGATGTGTACTGGGACGGGGACGAAGACGCCACTTTTTGAAACAGGGTACTTGGGTACGACGGCGGTACTCTCTCTCTCTCTAAATGTGGGTACAGGGATGTGTACTGGGACGGGGACGAAGACGCCACTTTTTGAAACAGGGTACTTGGGTACGACGGCGGTACTCTCTCTCTCTCTCTCTCTCTCTATATATATATATATATATAACATGGCACAATCACATCATACATGCATATTTGATATTACTAAATTCAATAATTCATATGAACATTCACATTGAAAATTTCAAACATAAAATAATAAATTTGATAAATCATGAGACATAGACTCATAGTAGATATCAAGTGGAAGACTGGAAGATTGAAGTTATATTAATATAATTAATAACATAAAATATTATATGTCCATGACACCATGAGTTCAAACTTCATTGTCATACTACATTCATCAAAATTTGCCTAATGGCATTTCCATACATGAAACGAAAGTACAAAACAATAAATATCAATGTTCCATGGAGTTTTCGGGAAGGGGAAGCGCGGGAGCGGGGAAACGCAAAAGGGGGGCGTGTGGAAGCCACCCCAAATTTTAGGGAAATTTCAGGGAAATGGGGTGACGCCGAAGTCATAAAAATTAATCTAAAATATAGAAATGATAAATCCGAACAATAACTATTACCATGTAAAATACTAAAATGTAAAACCAAAAACTAAAATAATCATTATGGAATTCATAAAATTTTAACTTTCAATTTGTAAATGATACGGAAGTATGTTACTATTGACTATTACCATGTAAAAAATAAATTATTAAAATTTTAAATAATAAAAACTATATATCATCATTATCATTATGCAATGTGTATCTAAATTCAAATTTCTTAGTTAGAAAAGATAATGCTTAAACATTGAATTTAATGGCTGGAAATGAGAGGGAAGAGCTTTAAAAAAAATAAAAAAAACAACACAGAAATTTATAAATAGTAGTATCATGTGAACCAACAAATCTAGGCATGAAAGCACATGTGAAAGANCAGTAAAGAAAGTGAAACACTAAGAATCTAAGAAACAGTTTAGTCACTGGTGTGTGTTCATTGTTTTGGGCACAATTTGGCACTATTTGTCTTCAATCTTTATAAAACAATCCAGGGCATGAAATCTATTATTTTATCACATGGATATTGGAATATATGATAATGTTGAATGTATTAATTTTTAAATTAACAAATTTTAATGAGGCATAAGTCATGACCCTGCCTCCAACTAGCAGATTTGGTACTCCAAGATTCGTGCTAGTGGATGAAGTTGAACTGGGTCTCAACTCTACTCTAGTAGCGACTCTCCTTCAAGAAGCAATGGCTCTCCTCCAAATAAACTTCGGTTCCTCCCTCAAAATCGGTGGCTCCTCCAAATTCCAATAACCAACTACTCTCCAATATTGAGTTAGATTTTATAAATTTAATCTAATTCAATATTATTCAATTTATAGTTTAAATTAATTAAAATTTTATAAATTTAATTTATAATTTAATTTAATTGATTATTTAATTTACTTTGTCATTTAATTTAATTTAATTTATCATTTAATTTAATTTTAATTTTTATGTAATTATTTTTATTGAAAAATATAAAAATATAAAAATTGGGGGCTTCTAGGCGCCCCCCCACAAAGGGGGACGTGGTGGGACGCCTAGAAGCCCCCCCTAGAGGGGAAACACGTTTCCCCCAAAAGGGGGACGTGGGGAAACGTTTCCCCAGGAGTTTCCCCGTCCTAGAAGCGTGGGGAAGCGAGGGGGTGCGTCCCCAACCCCAGGGGATGCGTCCCTGTGGAACAATGGTAAATATTGAACAATGAACAAGATAGCTTATTTGGATTCCTCAAGCCATGTCATCAGCATCCTCAAGATCAATGTTATCAACATCACTAAGATCCTCTGTCACGTTGTCGCTGGAGTAGTGAGCACGGAGCACTAGCAGTGATAAATGGAGTGTTGTGCGAGTTTAGTTAAGGGATAAGGGCCCACATAACATGTGTTTTAGTGTTTTTTTTTTTTTTAAACTTCAAACATTGCAAATCTACCCCCCCAACCGGCGAGCTAAAGTAAATTTCCAATGGTTGTACCGCCCATCGGTGGTACTGAATACATGAGATTCGATTTGGGTATGGTTGTACGTACCATGGAAGTACCCAAGTACCCAGTACGTGTACCTGATATTGGTTAGTGTACCCGACCCCTTGGTATGTGCAGTGTTTTAAAAATCGGTCTGATCGGTTTCGGAATCGGCCGGTTCACCGGTTCGGTACCAAACCGGTTCAAACGGGCAGGCAAACCGGATCGGTGACCGTTCGTTATCGAATCGGTCGGTTCGGTCACCAAACCGGTCCGGTTCGGTAACGAACCGGTCTGACCGACCGAGTTCTGATCCTAATCGGCCGGTTACAACCCATCTCATGCAATTTGTCATTTTTTATTTATTTATTTTTTATTGTTTTAACTTTTAACTTTTTACTTAACCTAAAGGCTAATCCCTAACCTAACCCAACCCAACCCAACTACAAATAATAACAAGTTGAAGACACTCACTCACTTTTTGTTTGATGTGTGGAGTCTAGAGTGGAGCTGAGTTTGATGATGATCATTGATGATGTATTATGTAAGTGATTATGCAACATGTTTTTTGGACTCTCCAGGCCATATAGCCTTTACTATATAGGGCCTAGCTGCCTAGGCCTCATGGATTATGCATTTTGTTCTAGTATCCTAGATATGTTACATGTATTATCATTTATGTATTGCACAGAGAACAGTCACAGACTCCATATTACAGTACAACTTTGTGGCATTTTGATATATTGACTCTTATATGGTATATACATGAGCAGATTTTGGTTATTTTGTCTTCAATGCCTTGGAATCATGGATTATAATCTTGAAAATGTTGTTTTTCTTTAAAATTTAAATATTTTATGTATTTTTTAGCAAACCGATTCATTAAATTCAAATCGACCGATTTATGACCGATTCATTACCAATTCCGAGTTGACCATTGACCAATTCCGAGTCCGATTTCGATTTTTAAAACTATGGGTACGGGTACCCATGCAACACAGGTTATGGAAGAGAGGACTTTATAAGAACATGAGGATCGTGATACGATCGAGCCACAAAGACCTATAGATCTACCTCGAGAGGCAAACGCCCATAAGAGAAGACCAACTTGGGCATAAGAGATCATCCAAGATGGAGAGACGTATGGTACTCCAGAAGGGCCTTTCAGAGGAAGCAAGAGACATTGACCATATTTCATTTATGTGGCACTATTGTGTGACAGCATTGATGCAGAGTCTTCCATCTATGAAGAAGCAACCAAGAAGAAAGAGTGGAAGGATGCTATAATCGAAGAGTACTGGTCAATCATGAAGAATGATGTCTAGGATGTGGTTCCAAGACTCGAAGGGAAGTCATTAGTGTCTTCCAAATGGATGCACAAGATCAAGAATGTAGTAGATGGTAGCATTGACAAATACAAGGCAAGATTTGTGGCTTGTGGCTTCTCCCAGAAAGAGGGCATAGATTACAAGGAGACATTTGTTCCAGTAGCCAGATATACTTCGATTAGAGCTATTCTTACAATAGCGGCAGTGATGAAGTGGAAGGTACACCAAATGGACTTAAATACCGCCTTCCTGAATGGTGTAGCAGAAGAGGAAGTGTATGTGGAGAAGCCACTAGGATTTGAGACACATCACAGAGAGACACGTGTGCAAATTGAAGAAGGCCTTGTACGATTTGAAACAGGCACTCAGGACATGGTATGTCATGATAAATAGATTTTTGACGAGTTTGGGATTTACCAAGAGTAAAGTTGATTCCAACCTCAACTTCAAAGTTGAGGATGGAAAACCAGTGATACTGCTATTGTATTTAAATGACCTGTTCCTGTGACTAGAAGCTCATTGTAGAAACAAAGAAGAAGCTTGCCGCAGAGTTTGAGATGAAATACCTGGGTATGATGCACTATGTCTTAGGTATTGAGGTGTGGCAGAATCCAGATAAGATTTTCCTTAGTTAAGGAAAATATGCGGTAGAGATCCTTAAGAGATTTGAGATTATGGATTGCAAGGCCATAGCTACACCAATGTCATCGAACTTGAAGTTGTTGTGTGATACTACTTTAGAGATAGTTGATGCCACGGTTTACACGCAGATGATTGGTTAGTTGATGTACTTGACAAACACGAGGCCAACTATATGCCTTCCGGTGAACACATAGAGTTAGTACATGGTAGAACCAAGATGTGTTCACATGATTGCAGCAAAGCATGTGTTGAGGTACTTGAAAGGTACGATTAAGTATGGCCTTAGATATGCGACAGATCAGACAATTAGTTTGTAGGGCTATGTTGACTCAAATTGGGCTGGTAGTGCTACGAATAGGAAGAGCACTTCAGGGTGCTACTTCATTTTGGGGCTGGCATGATTTCCTGGTTCAGCAGGAAGCAAACCAGTGTAGCACTAAGTACAACCGAGGTAGAGTATATTGCAGCTTGTTCAGTTAGCTGTGAAGCAGTGTGGCTTAGAAAGCTACTTGCGGGATTGTTCGATGTTAAGTTAGAGACAACTTGTGTATTCTGCGACAACTAGAGCTGTGTAAAGCTGTCCAAGAACCTTGTGTTCGATGACAAGTTGAAGCACATCGAGATCCGATATCACTATATAAGGGATATGGTGTAGAGAGGAACAATGAAGCTCCAATATATTGCGACGGACGAGCATATAACAGATGTATTGACCAAGCCTTTATTGAGAGTGAAGTTCGAGTACTTCAGGGATAAGCTTAGAGTTGTCTAGATCGGTGTCAATCGCAAGAGGAAGTGATGTGTCCTTGTTATAGATTAGAGGTCTTTACATCCAACATGGAAAAGGGATGGCTCCGTGGAAGACGTGAGGTCTGGACAAGCTTAGAGTTGTCTAGATCGGTGTCAATCGCAAGAGGAAGTGATGTGTCCTTGTTATAGATTAGAGGTCTTTACATCCAACATGGAAAAGGGCTGGCTCCGTGGAAGACGCGTGGTCTTCACATCTAGCATGAAAAAGGGATGGCTCTGTGGAAGACATGTGGTCTTGACATCTAACATGATAAAGGGCAGGCTGTTTGGACGTTAGAGTCTAGCTTCTCCTGCTGTTAGAGCACATTAAAGTCCACTGGCATCCCTAGGGCCTTCTTCATCTAGAGGAAGAATCATTACAATAGCCATTACTCTTGCTTGTAAAAGGGGTAGAGGGAATCAATAGTTTATTTATTTGATTTCATTATACTATGTAGTATGTAGATCATAGATGACTCATGATAATGAGATACGTTCATTATTTTTTTTTATGATATTTGAGGCTTAGAACTCAATACTCAGGACACAATTTAGTATTGATGTGTGAGGTATCACTAGACATCTTATTATATATTAGTTTTCTTTTCATATTTATGTGGCAATGTGCTTATTTGATGTTGATGGTTCTTAGATGTTTAAAAAATTGGAAAAAAATGAATATTTTTGTATTTTTTGAAGTTTGACGATATTTTCCGATATTTTTCCCTAATGTTCCCGATAAGTTGTTTTCTGGACTCTCGGGGGTATTTTCCCGACACAATGTTTGCAGCATTTCCCAAAACCCAACTATTTCCCTAGAAATGTTGGCCAATTTCACACATGCAAGTTGGGAACTTGGGTCTATAGAAAAAAGAGACAACAATGACATTAAGGATTAGGATTTTGCTATTGTTATGTTGTTGAGATTTTTAAAGAACGAAGAAATTAGTGTTGTAATGGTTTCTTTTGGTTTATCTAAGAGGGATCTATCACATTGATGTTGTATTTCTTCCCTTTCATCCCGCATTATTTTTGTAAATTGGATTTGAGTTATATGTTGTGTGAAGGGTATCAGAAAGGCCCAGGACAGAAGCTACCTAATCTCCTTGACACTATCTTTTGTATTGTATGAATTGTGCTTTTTGGAGGCTATAGTTTTGAAGCAGGGCTCTCCATTATCTTTGCTAGTTTTGAAGAGGTTCATGTTAAAGTTCTTTAGAGGTTGTCATTCTATAAATGACTCCAATGATTGCTTGTCTACTCCTTGCCATGGTTAGGATGTTGTTAGCACGAGTCACTATTTTATTCTCTACCCATTTTAACATTAAGGGGGAATTATTGTAATGTTTGTTTGGTCAAATATTTTTTACGACTTCTTTCCCCAATGAATAGTAAGGGTTGGTGGGGGTGGTGGGATGTACCCTTTACTTGGATAAATAAATAATTGTTCCACCTTTTTCTTTCTTTATCCCCAAGTCAAGCTTAAGGGTGAATGTTTATGTTAGGGTTGTTAAGCACAACACACTGGTCCCTTAGTGGTCATTAATATAATTTATGACTCATTCTTAGTGGGTGGTTATAGCGCAGATTGGTGGTTAATCTTGACTTAGTGGTCCCTTACTGGTCATTAATGCTATTTATTGTACATCACTAGTGATTCAGTTGTTATCCCACAATGGTTGTTAGGCTTAGGGATAGGTAATCTAGCCCTAGCACCTTTAAATTGTGTATCTCATGCAATTGTAATCATTCAAGTGTACATGAGCTTCGTTGATTATTTGGGTCCGAGGGTACCTACCAAATACTTGTGCCGATTTTTGATGTGATGTGTATCTAATTGTCCTGGGTCATTGATAGTTGGAAGTTCTTGGATGAATAAAACCTCAAGCTATTTAAAATGTAGAATTTTGTCAGAAGTCTTAGATCTTACTTCTTCTTTGTTCTGATGCTAGAATGAGTTCTGAATCATGATGTGGGAATGAGAATGCATAATGTTGATTTATATAGTTAAGATTAGACCCAACTCTTTTACCAGATGCTTGCTACATTCTAAATTACAATTTTTAGAGTCGTCTGTTGCTGACGTGAAATTTTTGTGTTGATGCAGGATTATATTTCGTATTTGTAAATACTATAATGAGATTCAGAACCTAGAAGAACAAATTAAAAGATTGAAAGAAACCTAGTTTGCTGATGTTTTAGCTCATCGGCAAGCATTCACTAGGTAGCTAGTGAAGATGCCTGAAATCATCATCACACATACAGAGTGTGACAGGATCACAAGTCACGTGTTGGGCTTATGGAGTCTGGATTATATGGAATAGTCATAGCTAACATTATGCTTGACATGTTTTGATTTATAAGGTCATTACAGTAGGTTCATGTGTCACGATTTTGCATTTGCCAGAAGCAAGATTATCGTCATTTAGCATATGCCATTCTCCACTTTCAGAATTCTATTTGAAATGGTTTTTTCTTTCATATTAAATTTCTTAGGTGTTTTTCTCTTCTGCCTGATTCACTTAATTTTCTTTCAGCAAATTATTTCTTATGTTTGAAAGCGTTATCCATAATGTGTGGAATCATTTGGGAGCATCATTTCAAGTGCCAAGAGTTACCTGACAATGTTGTTTTTCTCTTCTGTTACCCCCCCTGTAACTAAGCATGAGAAATCCCAGGAGACCTCACCGCCATCGATGGGTTGTAACTTGGGTAAAATGCGGGTGCCTATGTTCCAAGCACCTTGCCCCAAGGGCATCAAAAGAGTTAAACCCATGACCTCCGTAACTTTGGTGGAGAGATCTCACATTTCGTTCCTGCTGTTTGAGCTAACCCTCAGAGCTAGCAATGCTGTTTTTCTCTTCCATCTGCTTTACTCATTTTAATTTCAGCAAATTATTTCTTATGTTTGAGAGATTATGCATTATTTGTATAGAAATATTTAGGAGAATCATTTAAATGCCAAGGTTTATTTAACAATGAAAAATAAGATAACTTTAGTAGTAAGTATGCCAATGTGGTTCATTTACAAAGTCCTTTCAGGCGACCTTTAGATTTTTTAAATGCGCTTCTTGTGTTGTTATGCCATTCATAGTATGTTGTGACAACACATCAAGACTAGGGCAATATCTCCATTTTTGGTAAAGTTACAAGAATCTAGTTTGGAATTTGATATAATGTTTCAGGTGTTAACGTGTTTGTTTCCAAATAATTTTTCAATGAAGGCCTTCATCTTTGAATGCTGCTACCTTAATCTAGATGACCCAATTTGATGCTGGTTCATTCTTGTCTATCCAGTTTGCATGAACATTTGTAATTTCAATTGTATTTTGTGGACTCAAAGATTAGAGTGTAAGACTAAATCAATCATCCACAATTGGCCAACATGTGCTTCCGACTGAAGTCTGTTCTCAAAGATGTTATGGTTATTCTCACATCCAAAGGATTTGTAGGCTTGATTCAACATTTGAATAAAAGCTTTTTGTGCTCAGCAGTATGGCTACAAAAGATTCTCCAACCATATACAAGGGATAGAGGTTTAACTAAAAATTTAGCTAAATTTAAAAATTTCAAATTAAGAGATATTCTTTCATATTAATAGAAATTGACACTGGTTAATTAAATTTAAAAAATTCAAATTAAGAGATATTCTTTCATATTAATAGAAATTGACAATGGTCAAGTGCTTATTATAAAACAAAAGAGAGCTCCTTTGCAGGGATGCCATGTTTGCTTTGTTTGATGGAGCACGTTTATGAATCCCAAGTTGGCCACTTCATGTAACTTTGTCTTGCAGCTATTTTGTTGTTGATGGTTAAACATATGGTTGATGTAAAATTCGTCATTTTTTATTATTATCACATGATAATGCACATATTACTTTGTCAAGTTTGTGGTGAAATCTTTTTAACTATGATATAGTAGATGGAACTCTCATTCTGATCAAGTGACAATGTACTTTATTACCAAGTGTTTATTGCAAGTTGAGTGAGGTTGTTAGGAAGACATCGAGAAGTTATGTAAATGCTTGTGTTCCCTATCATTGTGTACCTAAATTTTTATTGTATAAAAAGGCTCTATTTTGATTTGACTTATTGTCATGAGTGAATGCGTTTTCATTCTATATTGCATATAACCTTTAACTCTTTTGGTAACACAAAAATATATATGTAAATCGATTATGAGATGAACAAGCTTAGTCCCTATCAAAGTATAGTCCCTGCCAAAGTATAGATAATGATGAATTAAGTGTTCACATTTGAATTGGAAAATATAGATAAATATAAAATGGATTGAAAACAGTGATACATAGTATATACATAAAATGAATATGATAAGCAAGACATAAATGTAAGTGAATGTATTCAAAGTTTGTTGACTAAACTTAAATGTTAAAATGAAAAGAAATATCAGTTTAAAGATAAAAAATGAGACATCCACTAAATCAATTTAATTGAATAGATTTTCAAGATGTGAAGTGTAATAGATGTCTACAAACTCAAAATTAAGAAATGAAGGGTCCAAACTTGGATCACTATCTTTGGATTCAAAGATTTCATGGGGTGACACATTGGCATTTCATTTTCCAATAGAATACACCACAAAGAAATCCAATCAAAATACATACAAAAGAGAGCCTAAGCAATACCTCTGCATAGAGATAATGATGCAGACACATAAATAACGACTTGTAGACGAATGGCAATGAATGTCTTTCATTTCTACAACTAGTTCAAAAACAACAAAGCCAAAATGACAATATAGAAACCTAAGCATTCGTTATCCCTGCAACTGCTCTTCCATGGGCAATATAGACGTAATGACAAAAGAAAAGAAAAGCCCTAATGAGTGGCAATTTTTGTGTTCTACCATAAATTCACATCTAACTAAGCAATTGAAATACTAACAATCTTCAGAGCTTGAAATGCCTATGCCCTAAATTAACCATAGCTAAATTGGAGAAACTGAAATAATTCCCCCAAATTACTTCTTAGTCCTTTCTTGCAATATCCTAAAGGTTTGCTGCATGAAGCTACCACCATCATCAACACAGGCACATTGTTAACAATGGCTTCAGTGAAGCTACCACCACCATCATCATCGACGCATTGAGCTACCATGTAGCTAAGAACGTATACTGTAAAGCTCCCTGCTCAGTGCCATGCACATTGCATAGAGGCAACACCATTTGCTAAAGTGAACATAGCGATACAACGTTTGTGAAGGTATTAGCAAATTTCATTGATTTTGTGGAGAGCGGCCAAGCGAAAGGTCCACCCAGTTTGCCACATATATGAAAATGAAAGTTGTATTATTCATTGCCTTGGAAAGTGGAAATATGTTGGTGATTCTTGTAGAGGGCGGTGGTCTTGGAAAATGGAATTTGAATCTGTGGTTTTGAGAAATGGAAAGTGAATTATATCATTCATGATATTATGCTAAAGCTTGGCCACAATGACTTGGAGTGGACTCGTTGACTTTAGTGCATTGTAACTGTTATCCTTGGACCTTGTGGTGCATGAAACAATTAAGACACCTGCCAACATGCATGCAATTAGTCGATGTAGAGGTATGAACACTAGCCTTACCCATCTAATGTCTTTGTTAATCAGGAAACCATCCAGCTTTTCATGTCTTATTTATAAAACTATAGATGTTAATGCATATTTAATTAGCTAAATACTACCTCTTATCACATATATATTGTAGTTGAGCTACCATGATGCAACATGTAGATTTTCTCTTTTCCTCTGAGCCATACTTATTGATGGGGATACAACATGGATCTTTTTTATAGCATGAGCCATTCAGGCCTTTTTTTTAGCAGCATATACATAGTATTTCCTTGCTAGGACTAAGATCTCCTTGTCCTTTGAGATGATTTTAGTGTTGACCTAGTTCATTCAACCAGAGCGACATATATGGTACACAATTTACTGATGGGCATATCAGATAGAGACATGTATATGGCTCTTTGGTAGGATTTTGCTCTCTGATGTATAATAACACCTTGGACTTGTTGTGCTATGATGATTATGGTGACCTATGCCTATATTATATGTATACTAATGCTTAAACTTGTGTTGAGAACAATTAAAGAATATAATCTAGAAGACTATTGTTTATGCCATGCTTTACACAACTTTTAAACTTTAGTGCTTTGCTGGCTCCATGTGTCACTTATCCCCATCCATCTAGTTCACCCATAATTGAGTTTCCTCCCATGACCTATGATTGATTGAGACCTATGAGATTGAATATCATCTTCCCCACTTTGACCCCCATGCATAATGGTCCCATGTTGTTTTGTGTCTCGACTCTAAGTTGTGCAACAAAACTTGTCAAAGCCTTGATCCTTCTAGACCAGGATAACCCATTGATGTTAGTTCATGAGTTTAGACAAGTTGGGTTTTGATGCATTGACTTCTCTGGTCGGTTGCCCTCGATGTTTGGTCCTGACTGTGGATATCCCCCCTAGTTTCTCGAAGAGTGTAAGTTAAAACTTGAAGCAATATATCTACCATTATTACATGCATTATGTGTTATGCTATATACTAGGAAATGCAAGCCCTTAAATAAAGTCGCAAACCGTGTCTTTAGACATAACTCAAAAAGAGCTATGAAATGAAATTGTGAGAGGTCCAAATAAAATAGTGGATAAATAAATGCGAAATCTAAGGACTACTAGCCATCTTATTAAGATGTAATGATTAATTCCTCATGGAGCCTACGGGTTTTGATGTGAGATGGAGTAAGGGACAACTAATTCTAAGTGTCCCCTAGGATGTCTTCACTACAATTTTTTGTGTACTCAACGCAAGGGTCTTAGAAAAGATCCTCATGGAGCTTAATTGTTAGCTGTAAACATGTTAAAGTTGAATGGACTCTTTTTAGATAAACGCATCCACTTGTGAGACACCACCATTCCCTATTGTTTATCTGTCGTGCATATGTCATTGTGGTTGTGTGTACTTGTCATTATTTGGAGAGATCATATGGTCACAATCAACTATAAGTCATTTCCCTTTTACCTTAGCCTTGTTTTCCACCTTCACCCAGCACTAACAAATTGTTTAAACTTTGTAAGCATGACATATACAAGAGACTTCCAGAGGATTCAATGATTAATCAAAGACACAGATATATCTTATTGATTACTATTATTATCTATTATTGTCATCATGATTATGAAAGACATAATTTAAGTTGGGTTTTAATATACATCTTGGAGTAGTTCTTACCTTGGATGCATGCAAGCTCAACTTAGTTTAGTATCTCACTTTTAGTTTGGGTATTTTGATCTGGTCAACCAAGTTGATTAAGTCAAACACAGTTCCCAAGGCAGTGGCTAAAATTTTGCCAGTGGTTATATTTGCTCCAGACATGCCCAAGACCAATACCGTGGTTTCAGTTTTTAGAGTTTGGCTCCAGATTTCATGATTAGTGATTATTATCACTTTATTATTGGTTAGATCATATTTTCTTATTACAAATTGCAGTTATTATGGTTCTCCTAAGGCGCCACAATGCTCTAGGGAGCATGAGTAGTCACTTGTACCATTCTACTATGTCTCCAAGCATTGCTTTGCAGTCAGTTTGCCACAGTTCTTATCTTGAACGAAGCTATGATGATGATTATTATTTTTAGTGATGCACCGCTTAAAAATGAACTAGAAAATCACTGAAGAAATCGATTTGGCTTGTGTGGTCAAGGAAATGACAAGGGAATTTATCTGGATGATTTATTATGGCTATTCAAACATATTTGCATAAGTTTCAATCAGTTTGATGTTCCAGGTTATTTTTTTGGCTCTCTTAGGAAGGACGCCCGCTGTAGGGCAAAATTAGACAAAATGGCCAAAATAAAAGTGTGTAAATCAAGCTGTAACTTTACAAATATGTATGGTGGGACCCCCTAATGCCCCCCGATGTACCGAATTGTCAAACTTGCAAAAATAATGATTTATCATGTTGTAAAAATGGCCTTTATGAGGTAATTCACCCCCCTCAAATGTATTTGTCTAAGTTGATCCATGTAATGTAAAATTAAAAGATCCGCACCCTTGATGATGTTTCAATACTCGTTGGATATATTTTGGTTAGAATGTTGACACACACTCGATCTATTTAAGAGTTGTGATCCCCTCATTGTATCCCATCGAGAAATTTGACTTTTGGCTATTGGAATAAAGAAAATATTTTCAGAGAAATCCTATGCTTTCTTTGTCATAGATTGTTCTTGTGCTTGATTGCAAAATTATTTCCATAGGCATTCTAGTTAATTCATGCTTGTTCCAAATATTTTTTTGTAAGGGTTGTGTTGTCTGCAGGAAGGCGTTTTCTTTTGGGGCGTTTTAGTGAGATCAAATTCTCTGCATACGAAAACACTAGCAATAAGAGAGTTTTTCTAACATGTTTTTGATCATCGGTTATGCTTCTTGATTTATTTTGCATTCGTAGTTTCATTTTCCGTGGATCAATTCTAACTTGACGTAGGTTTCTCTTGTAGGAAGAGGGGCACACTAGCTAAATTTGGGCAAATTTCTCTGGCTTGGAACTTCATCAAATTCGCTTGGAAATGCGTCAAACTAGGGTAAAGTGTTGTTGCACTTGGCATCTACAAGATTTCTAGGTATTTTTGTTAGTATTTCTTTTGTTTTAATTTCCGATCCACCCAACGAATAATCAAAACCATAATTAAAACCTTCAAAAAATTCTCTGGGTCATTCTGTTAGGATTTTTAGCAAAATATTTATGGGTTATTTCACTCTTCCCTAGATCTAGGTGGGTTTCCCAAGATGTCATCATTGGAGACTCTATCCACCCTATGGTCAAGGCATTGATCTTTAGACAAATCACCCTCCTAGGGTTTTCAACTAATTTTCTTGTTTTATGATCCATCTTTTGGCTTGTGCTTTCAGATACTATCAAATCCATTCCCAAGCCATCTTACTCAAGTTTTAGATTTCCTTAATTTTTCATCAAACTCAACATTCTGGGCATAGTCTCATTTTTACCATCAGTCCCCCCAAGGTAGTAAATTTGATCATTTACACTAGCATTTACTACCTAGATCTACATAATAATTATACTCACTGAATATAAATACGTTGGGCTACATTTCCATTATTTAAATCCTTATAGTCTAAAGCATCATAATCGATGCTATCATTCTCGGATCTAGGGTTTATCTAACTGTTAACCTTAGGTACTTTGTTGCTACAGTTTGATCTGGGGTGTTAGCTTTAGGTCTTTGCTTCTAGGTTAGATCAGGGTCTCCCCTTTTGTCACTTGGCTTATTAGTGGCATAAAGCTAAGGGTGTCCTAGCTGACGTGATGACCAATCCATATGTAGAGGTTGGGATACTCGTGGTTCATCGCTTTAGTTGTATTTCCCCTCTACCGTCTTGAATAGGATATCATTTGTGGGGAAACTACAATATTGGTGATAACACTACCCATGATGAAATTGTGCAAGTGAGTTTCTCACCTTGGCGTTTCTTGTTAAGATAAATAAATTACCTAATTATGCTCCATGCCTTCCTGGATGCACCTATTAATTTCCCGTTTCAACGCTATTACAACTTTGTTTTGCATGCAGTTTTGGGTTAGTTTCAGGCCTATTTACAAATTGTTTTGTGCATTTTTCAGGCCTGTTCTAGGCCCATTAGAGTGGTGGTCTACACATAGTTTCAATCCCTGTTGCATTGCATATTACAGATATTATCTCGATCTTTGTACACTGTTACATGCCACCTCAATTTCCATGCCTTCGTTGAAATTCATGCACATGTTGATGTGATTTTGTGTGCTTATAGGATGGTCTGCTAGGGTCTTTTACTATTTCGATCAAGGGATTTGTTTTCAAACTTGAGTTGTTCCGAAGCCTAAAACTACCTACCCTAATCCTTTTAGATTGAGGACTAAGGTAATTAAAAGTTCATTTTGATGGCATCTAGAAAACAAATTGTTAATAATAAAATATATAGCAATAAGGCGATAATGATTTGCAATATTTGATTTTAATACCATGAATTATGCCAATCTATGACAGACCGTTTTGTTTGTTGCAGGTAGTTGGCCAACTCTTCTCAAATTGTCGTTGCTTGCATGACATGATGCGATCTGCATATAACTTGAAACTTGTGTCCTACTCTTTCATCCCTTTCTGCAATTTTGTTATTATTTATTACATGCAAAACCAAATCAATAATACTCTCATAGTTCTGGCTAATGCTTGATTTTAAGAGGATAATTATATTTGTATGGATCGAACACATTTTGCATTAGAGTAAAAACAAACAATAACAAGAAGTAGAAGAAAATTGGTGGTTTTGTTGTGAGTAAGTTGGTGGTCTAATGGTATGTACTCAGACAAACATCGAGGGTCTCACACACACTTCACAGATTTTAAACCCATTAATCAAAATTGATTAGATCTATGATTGGTTATTTAGTTAATAAATAGTACAATATATATATATATATATATATCTAATGGTATGTACTCAGACAAACATCGAGGGTCTCACACACACTTCACAGATTTTAAACCCATTAATCAAAATTGATTAGATCTATGATTGGTTATTTAGTTAATAAATAGTACAATATATATATATATATATATATCTAATGGTATGTACTCAGACAAACATCGAGGGTCTCACACACACTTCACAGATTTTAAACCCATTAATCAAAATTGATTAGATCTATGATTGGTTATTTAGTTAATAAATAGTACAATATATATATATATATATATATCTAATGGTATGTACTCAGACAAACATCGAGGGTCTCACACACACTTCACAGATTTTAAACCCATTAATCAAAATTGATTAGATCTATGATTGGTTATTTAGTTAATAAATAGTACAATATATATATATATATATATATCTAATGGTATGTACTCAGACAAACATCGAGGGTCTCACACACACTTCACAGATTTTAAACCCATTAATCAAAATTGATTAGATCTATGATTGGTTATTTAGTTAATAAATAGTACAATATATATATATATATATATATCTAATGGTATGTACTCAGACAAACATCGAGGGTCTCACACACACTTCACAGATTTTAAACCCATTAATCAAAATTGATTAGATCTATGATTGGTTATTTAGTTAATAAATAGTACAATATATATATATATATATATATATATATATATATATATATAGACACACACACATTGTACTATTTATTAACTAAATAACCAATCATACATCAAAGGGCGTGATATAAACAAACATAAAATTTAGGTGGCAGGGGTAGGGGGAATAATTCTCTTCCTTCCCTTCCTTTTTTTGACTTCCTTCCAAGTGAACATCTTATCAATTTTGATTAATGGGTTTGAAATCCACGAAGTATCCTAGGCTTATTTTGCGTATTGGAACAACCCATTACATGGATGCATAAAAACAAGGTTGCTTGTGCAAAGGGCATGATATAAACGAAAATAAAATTGTAGGTGGCAAGGGTAGGGAGAATAATTCTTTGCCTTTCCTACTTTTTTTTTCACTTCCTTCCAATTGTTTGATGTAATGTATGTGATAAGGGCCAACTACTACCATTTGTGGGTTCCAAACTTGGGGATTATAGGTGGCTTGCTAAGAGAGAGATCCTTAGGGTAGTCACCACCAAAGGAGTTTGATTCACCCTACTTTTCACCATCCTCCAGAGTGAGAGTTGAAAGTAATGACATGGAGCACTGAGAAGGGCTAGCAATATACATAGAGTTTGTCTTACTCCCCTCGACAAAAACATGTAACTCTTGGGAAGGGGGGTGTTGAGGATATACATCCATTAGAGACACTGATTAAGGGATTTTTGGAAAATCGAGGACATCGTACTCCTAAGTATTAGGGTTCACACAATGGTTATTCATTTTTTAGTTATCCACTAGGAGAGTAATTTGTTCCTTTTAGATTTCCCCTAAATCTCTCAACCTTTTTGGTAGCTAGATATCTTATGAATTGTTTTGAACATTACTTGCATCTAAAGGTATTATTCTCATAGTCTAGATATTGCGTCTACCTAGTGTCCATGCATCCCAACATGAGTTGAGTAGAAATCCATTTACTTAGGTTTGCGTGAATTCATAGTGGAGTAAATTTATTTGAGATGTTCTCATTCATGTTGAGAACACAGACTATGAATGTACTTAGACCATTCCCAATTGCCTCGACTAGATGTTGATCACAAAATTCCAAGGGTAGGCTTCGAAGATGAACCCAAATAAGGACACACACACACACATTAGAGGAAATTTGGGGTCTAAAATGGGCCTTATAAGAAAATGGGCTAACAATAAATTTTGTGAGTTGGAATTCAAGAACCAATAGAATTTCAATAAAATGAGTCAACCATAATGGTTGAATTGACATATTTGTCATAAAAGAAAACTATTTTTTTTGTTCGTATTTTTAACATATCTCCGTGTATTTTAATTCAAATTTATGGTGGGAGAACTCGTTGGATGCGGAATTTAATTCCGCATCCAACGAGTACCCACACTGCATAATTTTAACGGCCTTGCTACCCCAAAAATAAGAAATCCCTGAAAAAATGTGATGATGATGTCATCATCATGTTTTTTCAGGAATTTCTTGTTTTTGTGGTAGTGGGGTCCGTCAAAAGTGTGCAGTGTGAGTACTTGTTGGATGCGGAATTAAATTTCGCATCCAACGAGCTCTCCCGCTTGGAATTTGAGTAAACAAACAGGGAGATATGTTGAAAATACGAACAAAAAAAGTAGTTTGTTTCATTCTTCCTCCAAAATTAATAACTATTATTTTATCATTTTCCTTAGGAGGCCTATTTAAGACCTCAAATTTCCTCCAATGTATTGTTAGAGTAAACTCACTGGGTACATTTCCTCACTCCTAGGATGACACCTAGGGCAAATCAAATAATTCATGGCTAAAGGTGAGGTCCATAATCAACAATTGGCTCATAAGAGAGCAAGCATATCACAAAGTGGGATTTGAACCTAGGCAAGGCAGGCGAGCTACACCCAAATGACACGTGTTAAATATAAATATAAGTTAATTTAATGAATTCAATATTGAAAGTTAAATTCTTATTCAAAATTTTAGAGTTTTTTCATCCCTAGACCCTTCAAAATTGTGAGTGTGTGGGAGAGGTGGGGCATTTCTCCTTTTAGACCCTACAATTACATTTATCTTGTTTAGAGTCCAACTAGCTTGTCCATAGGAATTCCAAGGTCCATCTTTAGGAGTGTACATTTGATAAAGAATCAAAAGGAAACTTTGGGATGCTTTTAAAAAAATCATGATTTTTCCAAAAGGATTCGTTGTATGACCCCCAATTGAGTTATGGGATGAAGCATAGTTAATAGGATCCATTACTTTGTGAAATGTATATTATCAATATTGTACCTCGTGGATTTCCTTATGCACATGAACCATATGCTACATCTAGGCCAACAGTGAAAGATATTTCCTTGGAGGTGGAATACACATGACATATGATTATTTAATACATGACTTGTTGATGAAATATGAGGGAGAGGGGGCCCCATGATTCCAAATAAGGGATATGAGCAATCTTATGAAAATAAAAAATTGCAATGCTTTCTACTCTTTACTTCTTTTTATAGGAGAACAAGATATTCCTTCCTAAAATTCCCACAACCAAAGTTAACATCCTCCACATGATGGGCACACTCTAGGCCTACACGATGCAAAATTGAATAATTGAGAGAAGAAAAGAGCCCACAATAACATGGTGATATTAGAGGCATAAGGGAAAGAAACATGTTGGCATAGGATATCACAACTATACATCAATACTACCTTTTAATTCCAACCTTCCATTGCTACCTTTCAAAGTTGACGCAATTGACACTGCTAACTTTTTCATTGGCTTTGAGTTTCACTCTCTTTAAACATAAGTTGAAGTTGTAGATCATGAGGGTGATAAAGCACCATTGGAACCCACAAAAACATGAAGTCGATCTTGATTCATGGACCAAAGAAACCCAGAAATAGTGTAATAACTAGAGATTTGCAAAAAATACATGGAAGTAATGTTATTCAAGATTAGGAGCCTTCCTGAGCAAATGAAAGAATTAGAGCCACTCTTTAGAACCTTATTTACGACACCAATATTAATGATAGAGAGTAATGAAGATAAATAATCTTTGACTTTGTTAAGATAAATGAATCACAAAAATGAATAACTATTGGAGAGTTTGGGACCAAATCCATGAATCAAATTTTCCAATGTCCAAGGAGCTACAATTATAGTCGATGTAAAAGAGAGAATGAACAATGACATTGGGAGCTTGGAACCTAGAAGAGATAATTAGGTAATTGTATTTGTCATGATAGGAGTTATGGATATGGTGTGGTCATAGTAGTTCATCCATCTCTCTCTTTCTATTTTATAGATCAGTTCTTTGTTGTTAACGATGCAGTGAGGAGTTGTTAATGTATCAATTTGGTCCTATTTCTCATGTGGACTATTTTTGGTTCCCTCTTTCAATTAAATAATAATGGTACTCATGATTCTATGTTTGTCCCATTTTTCTCTTTGTATGCTTGAGAGGAAAAAGATTATTATCAAGCCATTATATACTTAAATATTTGATCAATGAAGGATATGTGGCTATATCGTTTACTTTTTGCATTGATTATTTATGGATGTGTATGTGTACTAATTCCTTTAACCAAAATTCTCTCATCCAACATATATTTACAATTTGGATGATTTTAGTTCAACAAGATTCTTCCTATAATTTAGACCACCCTATTAAATTTCTCCATTACTAATATTAGGGTCTAGTGCACTTACATAAGACTCCATATCCCAATGTACAACGAATAGTCTTTCTAATCCAACCTCTTATTTAAATCTTTGGTTTCAAAATTTCTTATTGTTTTTCTATGATATATTATATTACTACTAAGATTAATTGTAGATCATTAATAATGAAATTAGATACCTCTATACAATAGGAAAAACACCAATTGTGAAGTTGATATGATCCAAGGCAGGCATATATGCGAGTAACGTACATGATATGACCCCAAGGAGAGCATATATGGGGGTAAATATATGGAAATGCATATGTAAAAGAGTAAATGTAATAAAGGGGCCATCTATGCAATGAGTTGGAAATTACATGTATATATAGAATACATGCAAACATTATTTAGAGGAAGATGTGATTTAAATGTACAAATATATTGAGGTATTTGTTGATTGAATTGTCATTAATGCCAACATGGACTTGCAGTGGCCCCACATGTAGTCATTGATGCCACCAAGTCCCTCTTGCAGTGCATAGGTATGGATGATCCCAATACCCTCACATCCAGTGCCTTAAAGCCCTTACATATATGGTTTGTGCTTTGGAGCACCTTGTATCTAGTTGACAAGGTCCTTGTACCCACAAGATTGGATCTTGGAGCCACCACCTTGTTGATAATGCTGAAGACCCTGTTGATGATGCTAAAGACCCTGGAGATGGTGCTAAAGCGCTTGTGGATGATGGAGAATCCCTGGATGAGTTGGAGAAGCATTAATGACCCATACTGTGGTCATTCATGCTCTAATGGTGTCATGGTACCCTAGGAGAAGGCTTCGTAACCACACAAGAGGTAGCATGTTAGATCTTGACCCTTGTAGGTACTCTTGTGTGGTTTAGGTGGTTGAAAAATCCCATGAAGCCCCTTGGCATGTTAAAGAAGCCTTTGGAACACCAAATGGTCCAAATGATCCATTCTATGGTCATTTGTGGTGTGCATGGTTATTGATGGCTTGATGGGGGCTTAGAACCCTTGGAGATGGTACTAGGGCATGAGAAAGGCTTGACAACCACTTGGAAACTTGGACACTTGACACACTTGATTGATTGTGGCATGGCACCCTAATGATGGGGTCCTTGGTCATACATGTCATGGTGATGAGGTCCTCAATGACACCGTTGTTTTTGATGATGTGATGGACACACTTGCTTGATCTTGAGGGCATGTCCTTGGTTCCTTGATGTATCCCTAGTGGCTCAATGCAACCCTTTGATGGTAAGATGGAGGACACCCTTGCTTGATGGAATATATCAAACCCTAAGACATGATGACCATAAAATATGAATTATGGACAATGATAATGTTGACCATAATAAGTTTATGATGGTCATTGAAATGGTAAGGATGGGTAACACAAACAAAATAAAATAAAAACAAAAATAAAAAGGGTAACAAACCTAACCCTTGAAGTCGGCCCTAATTCAAGGATATATCAATGCATGAATGTCTATATAAACAAGCACTCTCACACTCCAAAATACATCAAAAGAAGGAGAAATAAGAAGGAGCTCGCTTGACTGAGGTAGAATTCATGGACTGAGGTGGATAACAACTGAGGAAATTTGGGGGTGACCAACAACAGTATCTTGAAATTTTTTTGGGTGTTGACTAAGGCTCGAGGATTACCACTGTCATTTTTTTTAACATATTTCATGCCTTATGGGTATGAGACTTGACCTAGGTGATACAAAGTTCGGATTGGACTTGCTTGGGTTTCTTCCAACTCGCAGTCTGAGAAGAATATACAATCCCTATTTTTATGGTGAAGGAGTTTGATCTTGTTTGGGTTTATACACAGTCCAAAATGACCATGTTTGAGGTTCTTCACAACGTCTACATAGTCCTATGATAATATGAATTTGGTGAATCATTGAAGAGGACAAAATCCACATTTTGAGCCTTCCATGTGACATGGTGTAGGGATTTTTAACTGAGCATAGATACAATTTGAAGGTGGATGAACGGTCCAAGTTCTTGGAGAGGGTTAAAGTATGAATTTATGAGGTTGAATAGTCCAAGTTTTAATGGTGGAACTGAGCCTTGTACAGTGAATTCTTGAAGGTTAAACTATCTAAACTTAAGGCATTCAACAATAGACACACTCAACCCAGGTTTGGAAGATACACCACTGGTGCAAGGTATGTATATACTCAGGCTTGATAGTGTATGTATAGTATTGTGGGAAGTAAATGCATACTTGACTGCCCTAGAAAACATGACTGCCCTAGGATGATGATGACTTGAATTGACATCTTCTACAGTACATACAATCTATGCACAATCAAGCTTGAAAGGTAAGATCATTATGATGATGATAATGATGTATACAATGACAAATTTACAATGATGTCTATAGTGGTATACTTACAATGATGTATACAATGGCATCTTTACAGTGACAAACTGTAATACTCCAAAAATTCGTAAAAATTTAAAAATTTTCATGTAACATAAAATGTATGTAGTCGTCACTACCTAGGAACAATTAACTGCTAACGGTTACTTTAAACAGTATTAAACTAGAACTGAATCTTTTGTTAATCTCTAGTTCTGCATACTTAATATTTTGTTTTCATAATTCAATGTTAAGGATTTGATTTAGCAGGTTTTGATTTGGAATAATAGGAATTGAAACATCTGTTTAGATTCTAGTACTAAGTTTGTTTTACTGTCTTATGGCAAGTAGGAAAGAACTTCAGTTGAGATCGGGGCTTACTTAGCTTATAGCTAATGCAGTGAAGTGATGCTTATTATATAGGTCCTTTACAGGTAAGATGTTTGTTACCAGTTTCCAGATCGAGATTATTATCTCAACTAACATAAAACAGAATGCTAGTAACTTTATTTATTTTACAGCTTTGAGTAGTGAAAGAGGTATCGTTGATATGATTATTTATGTTCTACATAGTTACTGATAATATAAGTATATTTAGTAAACTCAACTTAGCTCAGTTACTCTTCCAATTTACTATAATTAAAACTTGTTTGTTTAACTTTCATCACTCTATTTTTAGTTTAATGCTTATATGTAACTCTAGTGAAAGGAATCTCGTATAGCAGTTTCCTTTGTTTATATACTTGATGATGAGTAAATCTCCAGGGTATTTGTTTCCACAAATAATAATTTAAATAAACTTAGGAATCCTATGATATAGGTGTAGTCATCAAGTGCATTGACTGTTATTCACACCTGGGAATAAACCTAGTGCATAGACAGTTTATTAACTGACCTAGAATTTACCAAATAGAGATGCACTAATACAAATTGTAATTCTTTAAACTATAGTTTTACTGCTTTTTATGTAAGGAAGAAAGATTGATTTTCTATAAAAATCTATCCCGTTTAAACTTTGTAAATAATCCTAATCTCATTGGATATTATTGATAAACAATTTACTAGTATCTTATAATGATACTTAATTTAATACCTAGACTAACAAAATCAAGCTCAACCTTAACTTAGGTTTTCAAGCATACAAACATTAAAGATTAAGCCCTTTTATAAGGTCTTATACTATGATATGGTTTCTCTTGTATTAATGTTTGTTGTGCAATTAACATTGAAGTATTCTTTGTGAATGTTTTTACCCATTTCTAAGATTGTTATACATGATACAAACCCTAATGTATGTAACTAATACCTTTCTATATGATTGTTTAAAGTTATAAATGTATAAATATCAAGTCACGATAATGTGAGTTAAAACAATGGTTTATAACAATAGTTTTCTTTGTAAAAATGCTCATGTGTGTAGGTTGCTCCAAGAAGATTTCAACTATAACATAAAACACACAATTCGTAAAGATTTTCCATGCCACGTGGTCGCTATTCGATGGTTAGGTTTTTGGTTGACCTTGGGGCAATATAAAAGTGCCCTAAAACCCTTAAATCACACTTTCCCTCCTCTTTTGTCTCTGCTGCGAAATGGATGAGTTGCAAACTCATGGCCGCAAGGCTTGTTGTCGATCCTTCAACCATTTACGAATAGACCTCCTGTAAACCATTCCGAGTTCCTCTGCAAGTTGGGTTTTTACATGGCCACCATTTTCTTCTGTGTAGAAGCTTTCTTTCACCATTACCTTAACGCTGTAAGCTACCCTACGTTGTTACCTTGCCTCTGCAATTTGTATCCTCCAAAATCTGGTGCAGTAGAAATGAGCATGACGCTTGAGTTGTTGACAAGAGTGTCAATAGAGATTATCGGGTTCTCTGTCTTACTTCCTGCTTTCTGTATGGCTTTCCTTCACCTCGTCTTCGCTTTGGATTTCAAATTTGACCATTGTGCGTTGGGTTCTCTTCTGACAGTGCTTCCTTGAAACTCGTTGTTCTCTTAATGGTGGCTAGGGTTTGATTAGACCGTCTTTTTCACAGCAAAGGAAAAGAAATGTATATCCAGGTATGAATTCTTTTAGTTTTTTGTCCATTCTTGCACTGTTTCAGTTTAATATTTTTGTTATTGACAAGGGTTTAACATTTTGTGTTTCTTCACTTTTGTAGGCTTCAATCGGAAAAGCTTGAGTTGAAAGATACCACAAGAAGGGGGATCCATGTTAGCGTTCCTTTTGGTAAGCCTCGGTTTCGCTGAGGTTCCTCCTGCAGTGGTGTATGGTGTTTATTTTTAGTTGATGGAGTTCATTGGGTTTTTAGATTTCAGCTCGGTCGTAGATACACTGTGTTTTAAAATTTTTTGGAAGGCCATTTGCCGATACTTCGATATGTTGTTTAGATTATTTAAAGCCCTTTAGCGGCTGTTTCGTGTTGGAGACTTGGGGATTTCATAGCCGAGACTTGAGAAATTATGGCCTTCTCAATCGTAGTTTTGTTTACAATTATGTTATTTTATATAGGCTTTTAAGCCGTGACTCTGTTTGTAAAAGGCCACAGGGCTGTAACTGATATGATTCAGTGGTACTAGGGTTTATATGTTGTTTCTATTTTAAATAATCTTGAAGCTTACTGTTTGTACTTATATTTTGATAATATAAATATATTGTGGTTTTAAGAAGACGAGAGCAGCTATAAAATTCTTATCAGTTCTTATTTTTCTTCAAATCTGTTAAATTATCCTATATAGAGTTTTTAATACTGTAAATTGATATTTATTTTTATTATGTTTAAAAGTGAAATGAAAATTTTTCAGATATTTAGTTCTTAAAATATAATTTGTTTTTACTGTCAAATATTATTTACTTTAGTAAGTAAATAAAAAGTAAGGTTGTTTATCCAACCTAAGTTTTTACTGTATTTTTCTGGAATATATATGTTGAAGGATCTTTTACTTATTTTTCCCAGTTTATATTTATCACAAAGTTTTAATACTATTCTTGTGGATAGTATATTAAATTTTATATATTCACCTATTCGATGCTTATGATTATATAAATGAAGTAAGTAAGTGTTAATTTGTTTTATAGGTGAAATGAATAACCCCTCTGTTAGTAAAAGAGGTGGTACTGTTATTTATATTTTACAGTTCCTTCAATTAGGTTTTATTTATAAACCTTAGTTTCTCTTAGTTTAAAATACATAGTTAGTAATTGATTATAATGTTATCCTAGTTTCTTTTTACTCAAATGAAATTGTACAGTAAATTCATAGCCCTATTCACTGTTTCTTCAAGTTAATCTTGGTTATTTAATTTCTATTTTTATAATGACTGTTAATTATTATATTAATAGACTTATAGTAAATAGTCTATCTACTATGTAGCAATTACACAGACTAGGTAAATTTATACTTTTAGATCTTTTCCTAAGATAGGTCTGTTTATATTATTCCAAGTACTCTGTCTAAATAAAAAACATCTAAAATAGAAAGGAAAAACATACATATGAATAACTCTTATGAAACATGTAAAATGTAATAAAACACATTCATGCATACTTCATTCGATTCTTTATCTGAATTTAATCTAACCTATTGTACTAGAATACTACCTTTAAAAAGGTGTGGAAAAATACAGTTAGGTATTTTAATATCTATCAGTAAAGATGGAAATTATTCTAATCATTTACCCTAAATTATCTAATCCAGCATTTAACTATCTTTTCCCAGCAAAAGTATTTCTTTTAACTAACCCTAGCAGTAATAGAACAGAAACATAATGATATCATTGCTTAAACTCAAACCTTCCAGATAACAATAAACAATTAGAAAGATAGAAAATCAAGTAGAACCTGGAAATGTAGATGAGGTGACAACAACTTAAGGAACATGCTCCTCCCAACCAACTCCTGGAAAAAAGCTGGACTGCAAATCTCAGAACCCCCGAGCTTGTCTCCTGGTCCGCCTGGTAGAAGTACTGGGTGAGAGATGTAGTTTTTGTAATCCTCTGCAACTCTACTGAGTGTTCAGAAGTCAATCAGTTCTGCATGCAACAGTATGAACTCAGCTTAGAATAGTTGCACTAGTTCAGGTTTTCAACACTTTCCACTCAAAACATACTTCAGCTAGTCACCTCCATCGAATTTGCTTGTGCACTTCATTCACTCAGAATGCTCACTAGTCAAGAAATGAGCATCCTCAGCTGTCTTCAATGGGAATTTTTATTAGCATGCCTAGGCCTTTTGGGTTAGTTTTCACTTAATGAGCCACCTTCTCTTGTTCCACTTTCTTGGGGAACATGACCACAAAAATTGGGAAGTTGCATCCTGCAACAACTAGAAGTAGTTTGAGGATGCTGCCAAGTGTCAATCTGCTCTCAACCCAACCTTCTCCACCAAGTGACTAGTAAAACACTCATTTAACATCTTCCTTAAGCTGTTGTCTCATCTTTCATTTATTTATTAATAAAATATTCAACAATTACATTCAATTATCCTTGACCCCACTTAGTCATTAACTACAAAATTTATAATAAAGTAAAACATAATGTTTTTTAAAACATAAAATGTTTTGCAAATTGGGGCATGTGACATACACAACCCCTTAAATTATAACATCATCCTCGATGTTATTTATTCTTCGTCCTCATAATTACCCTGGAATAGAATTGAATATGCAGCCCACATATGATTCTCCAATTCCCAGGTGACTTCTTCTAGACTAAGGTGCTTCCATTGCACATTCAGCTGACCAATGGTGCGATTTTGAAGCAAGATCTCCCTCCTTTTGAGGATACAGTTCGGTTTCACCAAAAAATCTCCTTTGGGTTCCACCTGCACATCATTCCAGTTTATAACATGAGTAGCATCATGTACATATTTTTTTAACATAGAAATATGAAAAACATTATGAACCTTCAAATTTGGCGGTAAATGCAATTGATATGCCACCTGTCATATTCTGGACAGTATCTCAAAAGGTCCGCAATATCGGGTTGCTAACTTAGCACAACTTCCTAATCTCAGAGAACTCTTTTTAGGTCTTACCTTAATAAAGACATGTTCACCAACCTGGAACTCTTTTTGAGTTCGTTTAAGATCCGCTTGACTTTTCTGTCGGTCTTGCGCAACTTTCAAGTTACCTTGCACCTGTCTTACAATTAAATCCATCTCTTTTAATAGTTTAGGTCCTAATACTAACTTGTCAACTGGATTACCCCATGAGATGGGGGTATTACACTTCCTGCCATACACAATTTCAAATGGACTATATCTTGCTAAAGCTTGGTAGTGGTTGTTGTAAGCAAACTCTACCAAGTGTAAGTAATCTTCCCATTTACCTTAATGTTCCTTAACATACATTCTGAGCATATCTTCCAATCCCTGATTCACTCTTTTAGTCTGTCCATCCATTTGGGGATGGAAAGAGGTACTGAAATTCAAAGTAGTATTTAGTCCTTTAAACAAAGACTTCCAGAAATTGCCCGTAAACTTAGGGTCTCTGTTTGAAATTATTACTTTCGGTATCCCATGTAAATGAAAAATTTGTTTCAGGAATATATCAACAATATTAGCAGCCTTGTAAGTAGTTTTTACAGGTATAAAATGAGTTGCTTTACTAAGTTTATCAACGACTACCATTATCGAGTCATTCAAATTTGGATTTCTAGGTAATCCTGTAATAAAATCAAGGCTGATTATTTCCCACTTCCAGCTAGGGATAGGTAATGGCTGAAGTAACCCGATGGATGCTGGTGTTCAGTCTTAACTTGCTGACATTCAAAGCACTTGGCAATGTATTCTGATAGTTCATTCTTCATGTTGGCCAAAATTAATCCTTCCTTAACATGGTTATAGTTTTTTGATAACCAGGATGCCCTGAGTAAGGAGTCTTATGAATTTCGTTTAAAATCAACTACTTAATCTTAGGTACATTAGGCATGTATAGTCTTTCTTTATATAGTAATAAACCTTTTTCATTTAGACTTTACCCTGTACTTAAAATTTCAATTAAATTTTTTGTTACCTTTGCTTGTAATTTCTGATAATTTTCATCCAATCTTACTCCTTCCTCTAGTTGTTCTTCTAATCTGTTTTATAGGTGCTGATTGCTGGTACAAAATTTAGTTTTTCATTTCTTCTTAGAGCATCAACAACCTTATTTTCTTTTCCCTTAATATGTTGAATTTCAAAATCATACTCGCTAAGGAAAGCTAGCCACCTAGCTTGCCTTGCGTTTAAGCTAGGTTGATCCAACAAATATTTTAAACCTTTATTATCTGTCATTAATATAAACTTTCTTCTGATTAATTGATGGCGCCACATTTTCAAGGCATGTATGACAACAGCCAATTCTAAGTCATAGGTCGCATAGTTTTTCTCATGAATCTTCAGCTTCCTAGACTCATATGCAATGGCATGTCATTCTTGAGTTAAAACTCCACCTACCCCGTCATTGCATGCATCAATACATACTATAAAGACTTTATTAGGATCAACAATTTTTAAGATTGGTGCAATAGTTAATAATGTTCTTAAATTTTTAAAACTATCTTCACACTTTTGACTCCACTTGAATTTCTTCCCTTTCTTGTGTAAAGAAGTTATGGGATTTTCAATTTTTGAAAACCCTTCGATAAATCTTCGATAATAACCAGTAATTTCCATGAATGATCGTACGTTAGTTACGTATTTTGAGACTGGCCATTCTTCGATTGCTCTTATCTTTTCTGGATCAACATAGATCCCTTCTTTAGTCACTACATGACCCAAGTACTGTATTTCATCCTTAAAGAAATCACATTTACTAAATTTTGCATAAAGTTGATGTTCTCGTAACTCTTGTAAAACAAATTTTAAGTGCTCCTCATGTTCTTCTTTATACTTAGAATAAATTAGAAGGACGTCAATGAATACAACTACGAATTTATCAAGGTACTTATGCATTACATTATTCATTAGACACATGAAGACAACCGGGGCATTAGTAAGCCCAAAAGGCATAACAACAAACTCATAGTGACCATATCTGGTCCTAAAAGTTGTTTTAAAGATGTCCTCATCTTTGATTCGGACCTGGTGATAGCCAGATCGTAAATCAATCTTCGAAAATACAGTCGCTTCACATAGCTGATCAAACAGATCATCTATGCGGGGCAATGAATATCTGTTTTTAATGGTCATTTTATTAAGTTCACGGTAATTGATACATAAACGTAGAGTACTGTCCTTCTTTTTAACGAAAATAACAGGTGCTCTCCAAGGAGACACACTGGGTCTGATATACTTCTTATCAATAAGTTCTTTAACCTCTGATTTTAATTCATTTAATACCAATATATTCATCCGATAAGGGGATTTTGAGCTGGGCACTGCACCAGGTACCAACTCAATAGTGAAGTCTAACTCCCTCTTCGGAGGCAATCCCAGAATTTCTTCCGAAAATACCTACGGATATCCCCTTAGGATTGGAATATCTTCCAGTTTTAGTTTATCTTCGTTATTAGTATTTTCTTCATTAATTACAGTTACAGCAAAGGATTTACAACCCTTCCGAACACTTCTCTTTAATTGCAAAGCAGAGATATGTCTTATAGCTGTTTTCCTAGGGATTCCTCTTACGTTTATTGTTTCTCCATCATTATTTACGCAAGTAAAAGTTTTATCGAAATAGTTCAAAACCACCCTATGTTGTTCTAACCAGTCCATACCAATTAACATATTAGAAGAACCTAAAGGTAGTACATTAAGCTTAACATAGGTTTCAAACTGATCCATTTTTACAGTACAATCCTTTACAAAACTAGTCAATTTTTTTTTTGTGCCAATAGCTAGCTGAACTAACCATGACTTTGCAAAATATTCTACTGATAACTTGCATTTTTCTATTAAATCATGATAAATATAACTTAAACTAGCTCCCAGGTCAATTAAAATAGATATAGGTGTTTGATTCGGCTTACCTTCCACTTCCACCATGGAAGTTTGATAATCTACCTGCCTGTTTTCCAGTGCTGCGTTGATCTTGGGCATTGTGATTGCTAGATCACCAATAATCATCTCCTCCTGCACTGTATGTATGTTGCTGACAGTCTTCTTTCAATTGGGACAAGCTGATGCATAATGAGGATCATTACATTCCCAACATTTTACTAGTTATTTTCGTTCATTATTCTTGGTGTAATTACTGTGATTATTAGCAAGTTCTTTATTTCTAGGGCCATTTGGATTTAATTGTAAATTACCTTAATTTCCTTGGAAATTTTTATTAGTAAAATTTCGTGTGTTATTATTTCTAAAACTGCGGTTAGGTACAAAAAAGTTTCTTCCTTTGTTCAAAATTATTAGATCTTTTAGCCTTCCAGTTTGACATACTTTCCTTCTTGAGATTCTGCTCATGCAAAAATTCGCCTTTTGCATAGCCTCCTCCAAGGTTTTTGGATTATCATATTCAATTCTATCTTTTATATGAAAAGGTAAACAACTTAGAAACCACTGTACCTTAGGCTTCTCATCCACAATGTAAGGCACATATCGAAGCAGACTTAAAAATTTACTGTTTAGTTCTTTCATATTCAATGTTCCCAGCTTTAGTTCATAAAATTCCTTAGCTCGGTCTTCATAGTACTGTTCTTACAAGAACTTTTTTTTAAAATATTTATTAAATGTACTCCCATTAATGTTCTTTTCCCTAATACCTTTTACTCGTTTTAGGTCCTGCTACCAAATATCTTCCTTCCCAGTTAGGTTGTAAATGACCATTCTCGCTTTTAGCTGATTAGAGTAATTGTAAATTTGAAAATATTTCTTCATTCCAGACAACCATGATTCAACCTCTTCTCCCTTCTTAGTTTCACCATTGAAAGTTGGTGGTTTTATTTTCTTAAATTCTCCCAAAATTTCTTCATAAGGCTTAAATTTTCTTTTTCTTGAATGATGATTATCTTCGCTACTATCACTAGTATATTGACAATTCTTTCTATGTGGATCGCAATAAATCTTAGAAGATGAGCTACTTTCGATTTTAGACCGTTTATAATTTTTGTTTTTGTGTAGGTAGGACATATCTTCAGATTCCGTTCGTTTATCTTTTTCTTCATTCTGAAATTTTTCCATTAAGATCTGATTCAACTCCTCCTGAGCTCTCAAAATTCTTTCATTTTCCTTTTGACTGTTTCCATCTCAGCTCTTAATTCCTTAACCGTTTGTATTAATTCAGAAGAGTTATTAGTTATTTATTCGTGTATGGGTTCTCTTTTAGAATTACTTCGTTCAGTAAATGGGGACTCCTCATCCGCATATACCTCGAGCCTTTCCATACATGCAGTTTAGCTCAGAATTTTTTTTTTCTGGAAATAACATTTCAAAAAGATAAATAATAATCAGTATGCATGCATTTAATTTACTGTTTATCTATGCACGTTGAGACACATTCAGGCCTAGTGTCTGAACTTGTGCTATGATACCACATGTAATACTCCAAAAATTCGTAAAAATTTAAATTTTTTCATGTAACATAAAATGTTTGTAGTCGTCACTGCCTAGGAACAATTAACTGCTAACGATTACTTTAAAACATATTAAACTAGAACTGAATCTTTTGTTAATCTCTAGTTCTGCATACTTAATAGTTTGTTTTCATAATTCAATGTTAAGGATTTGATTTAGCAGGTTTTGATTTGGAATAATAGGAATTGAAACATCTGTTTAATTTCTAGTATTAAGTTTGTTTTACTGTCTTATGACAAGTAGGAAAGAACTTCAGTTGAGATCAAGGCTTACTTAGCTTATAGCTAATGTAGTGAAGTGATGATTTTTATATAGGTCCTTTACAGGTAAGAAGTTTGTTACTAGTTTCTAGATTGAGATTATTATCTCAACTAGCATAAAACAAAATGCTAGTAAATTTATTTATTTTACAGCTTTGAGCAGTAAAAGAGGTATCATTGATCTGATTATTTATGTTCTTTAAACTATAGTTTTACTGCTTTTTATGTAAGGAAGAAAGAATGATTTTCTATAAAAATCTATCCCTTTTAACCTTTGTAAATAATCCTCATCTCATAGGGTATTATTGATAAACAATTTACTAGTATCTTATAATGATACTTAATTTAATACCTAGACTAACAAAATCAAGCTCAACCTTAACTTAGGTTTTCAAGCATACAAACATTAAAGATTAAGCCCTTTTATAAGGTCTTATACTATGATATGGTTTCTCTTGTATTAATATTTGTTGTGCAATTAAAATTGAATGATTCTTTGTGAATGTTTTTACCCATTTCTAAGATTGTAATACATGATACAAACCCTAGTGTATGTAAATAATACCTTTCTATATGATTTTTTAAAGTTATAAATGTATAAATATCAAGTCACGATAGTGTGAGTTAAAACAATGGTTTATAACCATAGTTTTCTTTGTAAAAATGCTCATGTGTGTAGGTTTCTCCAAGGAGATTTCGACTATAACATAAAACCCACATTTGGTAAATATTTTCTATGTCACATGGTCGCTATTCGATGGTTAGGTTTTTGGTTGATCTTGGGGCAATATAAAAGTGTCCTAAAACCCTAAAATCACACTTTCCCTACTCTTTTGTCTCTGCTGCGAAATGGATGAGTTGCAGACTCATGGACGAAAGGCTTGTTGTCAATCCTTCAACCATTTGAGAATAGACCTCCTATAAACCATTCCGAGTTCCTCTACAAGTTGGGTTTTTACGTGGCCACCGTTTTCTTCTGTGTAGAAGCTTTCTTTCACCATTACCTTAACGCTGTAAGCTACCCTACGTTGTTACCTTGCCTTTGAATGTTGTATCCTCCAAGCTCTGGTGTAGTAGAAATGAGCATGACGCTTGAGTTTTTGATGAGAGTGTCAATAGAGATTATCGGGTTCTCTGTCTTACTGCTCGCTTTTTGCATGGCTTGCCTTCATCTCGTCTTGGCTTTGGATTTTGAACTTGAGCATTGTGTGTTGGGTTCTCTTCTGACAGTGCTTCCTTGAAACTCGTTGTTCTCTTAATGGTGGCTAGTGTTTGATTATACCATCTTTTTCACAGCAAAGGAAAATAAATATATATCCAGGTATGAATTCTCTTAGTTTTTTGTCCATTCTTGCACTGTTTCAGATTAATATTTTCATTATTGACAGGGATTTAACATTTTGTGTTTCTTCACTTTTGCATGCTTCAATCCGAAAAGCTTGAGTTGAAAGATACCACAAGAAGGGGTCTCCACATTAGCGTTCCTTCTGGTAAGCCTCGGTTTCACTGAGGTTCCTCTTGCAGTGGTGTATGGTGTTTATTTTTAGTTGATGGAGTTCATTGGGTTTTTGGATTTCAGCTCAGCTGTAGATACACTGTGTTTTAAAAAGTTTTGGAAGGCCATGTGGCCGATACTTCGATATGTTGTTTAGATTATTTAAATCCCTTTAGCGACTATTTTGTGTTGGAGACTTGGGGCTTTCATAGCTGAGACTTGAGAAATTATGACCTTCTCAATCATAGTTTTGTTTACAGTTATATTATTTTATACAGGCTTTTAAGTCATGACTCTGTTTGTAAAAGGCCATAGGGCCGTAACTGATATGATTCAATGGTACTAGGGTTTAGATGCTGTTTTATTTTAAATAAGCTGGAAACTTACTGTTTGTACTTGTATTTTGATAATATAAATATATTGTGGTTTTAAGAAGATGAGAGCAGCTGTAAAATTCTTATCAGTTCTTATTTTTCTTCGAATCTGTTAAATTATCCTATACAGAGTTTTTAATACTGTAAATTGATATTTATTTTTATTATGTTTAAAAGTGAAATGAAAATGTTTCAGATATTTAGTTCTTAAAATATAATTTGTTTTTACTCTCAAATATTATTTACTTTACTAAGTAAATAAAAAGGAAGGTTGTTTATCCAACCCAAGTTTTTACTGTATTTTTCTGGAATATATATGTTGAAGGATCTTTTACTTATTTTTCCCAGTTTATATTTATCACACAGTTTTAATACTATTCTTGTGGATAGTATATTAAATTTTATATATTCACCTATTCGATGCTTATGATTATATAAATGAAGTAAGTAAGTTTTAATTTGTTTTATAGGTGAAATGAATAACCCATTTGTTAGTAAAAGAGGTGGTACTGTTATTTATATTTTACAGTTCCTTCAATTAGGTTTTATTTATAAACCTTAGTTTCTCTTAGTTTAAAATACATAGTTAGTAATTGATTATAATGTTATCCTAGTTTCTTTTTACTTAAATGAAATAATTACAGTAAATTCCTAGCCCTATTTACTGTTTCTTCAAGTTAATCTCGGTTATTTAATTTCTTTTTTTATAATGACTATTAATTATTATATTAATAGACTTATAGTCAATAGTCTATCTACTTTGTAAGCCATTACACAGACTAGGTAAATTTATAATTTTAGATCTTTTACTAAGACAGGTCTGTTTATATTATTCCAAATACTCTGTCTAAATAAAAAACATCTAAAATAGAAAGGAAAAACATACATATGAATAACTCTTATGAAACCTGTAAAAGGTAATAAAACACATTCATGCATACTTCATTCGATTCTTTATCTGAATTTAATCTAACCTACTGTACTAGAGTACTACCTTTTAAAATGTGTGGAAAAATACAGTTAGGTATTTTTATATCTATCAGTAAAGCTGGAAATTCTTCTAATCATTTACCCTAAATTATCTAATCCAACATTTAACTTTCTTTTCCCAGTAAAAGTATTTCTTTTAACTAACCCTAGCAGCAACAGAACAGAAACATAACATATCATTGCTTAAACTCAAACCTTCCTGATAATAATAAACAATTAGAAAGCTAGATAAATCAAGTAGAACCTGGAAATGTAGATGAGGTGACAACAGCTTAAGGAACCTGTTCCTCCCAACCAACTCCTAGAGAAAAGTTGGACTACAAATCTCAGGACCCTCGAGCTTGTCTCCTGGTCCACCTGGTAGAAGTACTGGGTGAGAGATGTAGTTTTAGCAATCCTCTGAAACTCTACTGAGTGTTCAGCAGGCAATTAGTTCTGCATGCAACAGTATGAACTCAACTTAGAATAGATGCACTAGTTAAAGTTTTCAGCACTTTCCACTCAAAACATACTTCAGCTAGTCCCCTCCATCGAATTTTCTTGTGCACTTCATTCACTCAGACTGTTCACCAGTCAAGAAATGTAGCATATGAAAGGGTTGGTAAAGCACCAATAGTCCAAGAGGATGCTCATGAAGAAGGCCACCTATCCAAGTAATATAATATCAAGAGGAAGAAAACCAAAGAGGAGCATCCATTAGAACGGATAAATAAGAATGAGATAGCATATTTGCATAGCTAAAGTTTGGTTTAGCATTCTTTTGTATATAAGAACCTCCAAATCACTTTCCATTGTTAAAAATCATGAAGGGGGTAGATCACTCATTGCAAGTGAAATATAGAGCATTCATCTAAGATGGGAAGCAAATCATGAGTAGCTCAATACAAGGTTGTGTTTTGCATGTTTTACTCACTACTTCTTGTAGCATTTGGAAAGTTGGGAAAATAGGTACTCCATTGGAAAAGGTTCTCCAAATAAGTTTTTGGAATATGACAACATAAAAATACATGTTAGTGGGCATCATTAGCATGTATTTGAGTAGAGGTGTTTTTCCAAGAGGAAGACAAAGTGGCATGAACATGAAAAGTGCTTTCATGGTGAGTATAATTGGATAATAGCACTATGTTTATGGATGTATGTTGCATGTAAGACCCCAAGAAGGGAAAAATGTACAAGTGATGACCTGTTACAACATCACTTAACATGCAACATAGTTTTAATACTTTGTTGATAATGTTAAGCTGGAAGGAGATTACATAAATCAACCTCCAATAGAGACCAAATAATCTTACACGTATGATCATGGGATTTTGGTGGACCATTTTTCTTTTTAATGGGGAGGTATGATCCAAGAGGATCTCCAAATTTTATAAATTCAAAAGGTCTCCATTGTTGTTGAAAGTTTTTGTGCAACAAAGAGCTTAGGGGGAGTTTCCTTATGCAATTTGAATGGGGTCAAATAGACTTCCTATGGGAAAGATACGACTTTTTGAAGTTGTTGGGAAAGAAAGGAAAAAATAAATAAAAATAGAATGAGATGATTAATATATATTTGGGGATATATGCTTTTGTATTCTTCCTCTTGAAGTAAGAGGAAACTAATGGAAGATCTACATAGTATCATATTTTTCTAATCTAAGGGGAATGCCGGGATCTTCATGGGAATGTTGAGATTTTCTTTCAACCTATCCCTTGAATTATGCCTAGATCCTAATTTAGAGGATCTAGATAGTTATTTTATCCTTGGACTGTTGAGGTAGTTCTTAACAATGTAAAACTATAAAATATCATTTTGTTCTTTGAAATGGGAGATGATTTTGTAATCTCCTTAGAAGAGAATAAGAAAATAGTATGGCTTGTGAATTGTAAATCTCTTATTGGGAGAATGAGCCACTTAATGTGAGAATCTTTTTCCCTGGTAAACAAGAGAACTATGCCCTTATTAAGGGGATGATTTAGCCATTTTTGTAAAAGGAGAAGCCCTCTTGAAGGATAAATAATGAATCATTTCAGGGATTGAACGAGGCCGAAGACTTAGCCATAATTTGGCAATCTCCATTATTAACCTGGTTTATATATTGTTTTTATGCGCTTGTTATTTTTAAACGTGAGTTATAATTTCCCATGGAGCAATCGAGTCCGGTTGATCTCTCAATAATCGAATCCGACTATCATGTTGGATGATAAATAAGAATAATATATATTAGATGATGAATATTACAAAGATGTCTTGGCCTTAAATATGGATTGGACATTCATGATGAGGAGACGCCTGCTTTCATACTAACCTAACTTATAAATTATTTAATTATTTTCTTATTTATGTTCGTTACATTGCCACTCCCTTTAAGGGAGCTTTGTCCTCAAAGCTTAAGTATTTTCCTAATGTTGTTCTTCATTCTGACTCGGTGTCGGTATTAGAATCAGACGAGGTCTCTTGAGCAAAGACTTGCACTTCCTCTCTATTGATGATTCTGCGCTATATTGTCTTATTGTTCCTACATTTATGACCAGGGGTCCAGTCATCACCGCATCGACGACATATGTTTTTCTTCGTTTTTCTATTATCAAAGTAACTGTTAGATGACTTCGATCTATTTTCCATTTCATAGGAATATGATTGAGGTTTGTGGCATTGATGACCGGGTGACCAAGTATTTGCATAGTACCTACATTGTGTCTCTTTTTCTTGCCGATAATGGTTATTGCCTCTTATTTTAATTCCTTCCAATTTGCGTTCTATGGATTTTGCTTTATGTCTTGCTACTTCTACGTTAGGTATGTCATGCAACTTTAACTCTTTTTGGAGGTATGGTTTAAGACCTCCTAAATAGGTTTCGAGTCTTTGCTTGTCAGACAACCCAAATACTCGTGTCGATAAGGATTCCCACTGATGTGTGAATTCCTCAAAGCTTCCAACCTATTGTAATATGGTAAGTTTACTGAAAAATTCATCTTCTTTGATTCCTTGAAACCTATTAAAAAAATCATTTTGAACAAGTTCCAGGTGTGGGTAAAACTATCTCTCTTCCACCATAAGTACCAATTATAATTCATCTTCTTTGATTCCTTGAAACCTATTAAAAAAATCATTTTGAACAAGTTCCAGGTGTGGGTAAAACTATCTCTCTTCCACCATAAGTACCAATTATAGGCGTACCCTTCCATATGCATTGATGCATATTTCACCTTCTCCTCATCAGATTGAATATTGTGAATGTCGAAGTATTCTTCTGCTTTGTTTAGACAAGCAACGCATTGGTCTTCACTCCCATTGTATTTCAACAACTCTATTTTTGCCTTAGGTGGGTACACTTTGTGAGGATGATATTGATTTCCTTTTGCCTTACGGTTTGATGGTGGCTCGGAACTATTGGACGATGAAAGTGACGTATTTGAACTTCTTCATTGTTGGCAGTGATTTTTAGCCTTTTTATTCTCTACTATCTTACTGATAGCATCCATTTTGTTGTTTAATCGTGCCTCCATATCTGGAAGTACTTTTGTTTCTATCTCTTGCTTAAGCGTCGCATTTTTAATCTTTATTTATTTTTGCAATTCTTCTTGATTCTTTGTGAGTGTTTCCTGGGTGGCAACATGAAATGAGGCATCTAACATGTCTGGACTGCTGACTTGGCCCAGACTGGGTATGAGCTTTTGTAACATCTTGAGTAATGTATTATGGTTCTACGTCATGGTGCTCATGTTCTGTGTTAAGGTGTTTATGTTTTGAGTCATGGTACTCATTTTGTCATCCAGGTCTTTTTTTTTTTCTCTCAAGATGTCAAATTTTTCATCCATCCTTCTTTCTAGTACCAAAACAAGCTCGTGTTTGAGAATTGTGTTGTTATTTTGCATCTCTTCCTTCAAGCCTTTTTGGTTAGTGACAAGAGACTTGATGTCCTTCTCCATTTTTTCGATTTTCTCTTTTAGCTCCGCCATGGTCTTGGACCTTCTATGCGGAGGTGTGTACTTCCAAGCTATTTTGGCTTGTGAGAGATTTTTTTTTTAAATGAGATTTAAAAGAATAATAATTAATTATTATATAATAAAACCTTTATTTTATTATTTTGTTTTAAATATAATAAAACAAAATTAAATATTATAATATTTTGAAATAAATATTATATTGTATATTATAATATTATATTGAAATATTATTTATAATATTATATTGAAATATTATTTATAATATTTTTGTTTTTTTGTTTTTTTGTGTGTGCAGGTTGTGGAAGTGGAGTGACGACGAGTGGAACAGAGTGCGAGGGAAAATACAGATGGGAAAATGGTGCTGTGAGGACGACGTGCAGAGGAGAAGGATGGCACAGAGGAGGAGACAGAGCAGGGTGGATGGGGATGGAATGCGTAGGTGGTGGCGTGGGTGGTGAGGAGTCAGATGGACAGACAACGTGAAGGAAGGTCGAAGCAGGGGAGTGGCAAGGGAGGTTGCAGTGACGTGGAGTGTGGGAAGATGAGCGGTGGAAAGCTGAAAGGAGGTGGTTGCAGCGTGAGAATGAGAAACTATGGAAGATGGGGATGATTCTAGGGCTTGGATGGACGTGTGTGTGGAAGATGCGATGGAATTTGGATGCTAGTGAACAACGCAGGCTGGAGGACGTTGGTTTATCTTTTTGTTTTTTTTTCAGGAGCACTTGGGATGAAGTGATAGGTGGTGAAATGGAGCAGCGAAATAAATCAATGATTGATGAGCGGAGTCCGAGCTCAAGTAGGAGTTGATGAGCGAAGTCCGAGCTCAAAGTACAGGAGCGAATCCGCTCTGATACCAAATGGAGCAGCTGATTCCGGTTGATCTCTCAATAATTGAATCCGACTATCATGTTGGATAATAAATAAGAATAATATATATTAGATGATGAATATTACAAATATGTCTTGGCCTTAAATATGGCTTGGACATTCATGATGAGGAGAAGCCTCCTTTCATACTAACCTAACTTATAAATTACTTAATTATTTAATTATTTGCTTATTTATGTTCGTTACATCCCATTTTCATATTAACAATGCACAATTATTAATATGAAAATGCCCTTGTAAACAAGAGAACTATCCCCTTATTAAGAGGATGTTTTAGCAATTTTTGTAAAAGGTGAAGCCCTCTTGAAGGATAAATAATGAATCATTTCATGGATTGAACGAGCCCAGAGACATAATCATAATTTGGCAATCTCTGCTATTAATTTGGTTTATATATTGTTTTTAAATGTGAGTTATAATTGCCCATTTTCATACTAATAATGGAATTTGAGAAATCTGTAATGCATCTCCAATGCCCGTTTGCAGATCAACTATGCCATATGTTGAGACCTTACCCTACCCATATTTCTCTTTAATTTAATTCTCTTATTTCCATTTATTCTCAAGCTTATGACTAAATTAAATTGAGATTATATATTAACGAAAGGGGAAATTTGAATAATGGAACTTAGTAATCCTATGCCAAAGTACCTACTAATTCGTAGGAACTAGCTTATAATTTTGGAGGAACCAAGAAAGGGGTGGAGGAAAAAGGATCCATCTTGATTGATTCATTCATTCATGCGAATTCGAATGGGGAGAGGAGACTTGGAGAAAAGAAAACCCACCTCAACTGATATATGAACTATGCAAAGGTGAAATAAGGGTAGTTGGGTGAGATTAGACATTGTTGGAGAGTAGCTAGACACCATCTCACATTACTCAATATTGCTGCCCTATTAGGTTGTCCAAAGAACCATATCATTTATGTCCAAGAAGCTTCACAATGTTGGAAATGAAATCTTGTAGTAGGTAGTTCCTTGGGATTATCTTTCCCATGTTGAAGAGCAGATAAATAAGAGGATACCTAAAAGACTAAAGAGAAGATAAATGATGACTTACTATGTTGTATGGAACAAAGGAATGAGTGTTGAGAACTGTGCTAGTTGAGAGATGAAATAAAAATCTAGCAGTAACTTGCTTGGTTGGTTACTTGGAATTTTTTAGTGAAGAAAACAGATTTGGGAAAGGTTTGTAATCTGCTTCGTCCTGTTGGTTTCGTATCCCAACACGAGATTGGAATTTTGCAGTAGACTAACCTATGGTTGGGAGGAAAACAATCTTCCCATAGTTAGTTGCATTGGAACTCACTCTATGAAAATGATAAGGTCACTTCTTCCTTCCTTTGTTTGTTATGAAACCATTTTTGTATGATGAATAATATAAATGTGTTATTGAGCATGAAAATTTTCTTGTATAATGGTAACCTTGTTGATAATAATTTTTTAATAAAATTATGCTTATAAAAATTGGTAAACATGGTTGTAGGCTTGTTATTTCCAACTATTGTAGCTTACATGCAATTTTGTAAAGGCTATAGCTTGAATATGTGGTCTATGTCACTTTGACAAATCAACTTAGAAAGAAAACCTACTGTATACAAATTTCCTCATAGAGTTCATTTAGAAGCATCTAAATTAGATTCCATGCTTAGTATCATACCTCTAGGTTATGAACGCTTTTGCTAGGATGGTCATTATAGTTTCACTCGATGTAAAAAATATGACGTTTATACAACATATCTTTCTGAACGTGGGGTTCATTTTGTTTAAACTCCTATTCTCATTGGACATAATACACCATTGATGGAAAATCTTAAAACACTTGAATATCAAATATATGATTGGGAATTTGGCATTGAATTTTCTGGATAAAGCTAAGGATCACACCATTTATTTCGTCATTGTTTCTTTCTAGCTTCTAGATCAACTAATAGACTTTGAATTTCTCTTGCATTTTAATTGGTAACTTTTCCCATCTAAAAGCAGAGATACACGTTGAACACCTGTTGATAAAAACATAGAGATTTTTACTTGAATTCCTCTTGTTGGAATGCATAATGGTTTACTTTAATACCTATGTATAGAAAATAGAGATTTTTCATTAGGGGAGACACATGTTTAATTTCTTGAATCATGTAGGTGAAATGTAGATTTAATTGCTTGAATCTCCCATACGAAAGGTAAAATGCATAGGTAAACACATAGAGATGCTTGTTTGAGATTTTGGTTTGAAAAGATTGTGGATATTTGTTGAACGTATATTTCATAAATTCTCAATGTTATATGGCCAACCAATTCTTCTTTTTAGACTATGATTTTTTTTGAAAATATAGTAGATTTGAAAAGATAGATATTCAACTCTCCATGCCTTCACGATGTATACATGTTAATGAAAATGGCTTAGACCAAAAAGTGAATGAGTATTTTCTTTGATTTTATTTTTAGTTTCATTTGTTGAGCTCTGTTTATTGTCAATGGATCAAACTGAACATAAAATAGATATATTAGGTTTCAGTGATATAATATGAACTTGTTTTCAAATTCTTCTTTCTGTCAATTTATTGGCACATTGAGCTTTAAAAGTATGCTAAGTTTTGGAAGGAGATATATAATATCTTATGAAAATCTATAGTTTTGAATTTTGTGAAAATTTTAGGTACACATGATAATCCATTAGCTCTAAATCCACAATAACAATTGATATGATTGAAGTTGTATTAGTTATAAATCCATAATCCTATGGTTGTTTGAAGGCATAATTGTTATGTCCCATGCATTGTTCTAACCAACAAAGGGGGTATCTACGAATTATGGGTTTCCAAATTTTACCACATGAGATATAAATACAAATTCATAATATGAAATGTATGTGAAGATGCATACATGTAAAACACAACAGAAATAAAACTCTATGCACATATACAACATGCATAAATAAGCATATTTATCACAAGCAGTAAATAAAAACATTTCACATTCATATACACATAAAATATTTATCTTTAAATAAAAAAATCCAATCGACTAGCTATGTAAGAACAATTTTCCTCCCAACCATGGGTATCATCTACAAATACCACCCCCAAGCTGGGATATGAAGCCAACATGGTGAAGGAAACACCTACAAGATTCTTTCTCTAAACTCACAACCCATTTGCTCTCATGCTTAGTCAAACTGCCCACCTCTAAGCATATATAGGGATCTCATTTAGTCATCTCAACCATGACACTCTTTTCTACTACCCCACACAACATAAGGAGGAAAATTTCCTTCATTGCTCCACAGGTCCCTCAAGAAATCCAACCATTATAGTGCTTACAAGTGTGTGCATAAATAGTCCAATTTGTTGTGTGTTTTTGAAGAACCTCCTGTAGCATTGATTCATGGTTTATCAATCATTTAGGACCAACAAAACTCAATGGGTAAAGGTTCATATCTTGCCAAACCTCTATGCTCAGCTACAACCATATATTTTATCTCAAATCTGCAGTTTTACTACACAATTTCAAATTTCTGGTTATTGCATTGTCTAGTAATTGTAATGGCAATGGAGTGAACAAAAAAGGTAAGAAATCTGTATTGTAAAAAATTGTTGTTAAAAATTTCCCTCCAAAAATTGGCTGATAGACTCCAAAAAGAAGATGAGAGAGTGGTGAAGGGACAACTAACATAACTTCTGACCATAGAAGAGAGGAATCTTACAACAGTCATAGAAGTATATGCATCCCATGCTTCCATAGCTACATGAGAAGAATTTCCCCACCAACCTTAGCCATGCATTCAATGATTGTATTTTAATAATCAAAATGAAGTAATTAGCTCATTTAAGGCACATGGAAGCAAATGGATGAGTTCTAAGGTTGTCACTCGGCAATAGATGATTTAATCTCCCATCCCCCCTTTCTTCTTCCCCTCTAGTGGAATCATAGCCCCTCTAGTACTCTTTACGCAACCATATTGAACGTCTTTTTATTATTTTTCCAACATAATATTTGCATAGCATTCAAGTTTAGCATGGCAAGCCAAAAATTTGGTCCATATAGATATATTTACATTATACATGCTTAACCATTCACTAGTTGAGCCTTACCCTTGGACTCTACACTAGGAATCCACATTGGCATATCCACATCATTGGCATGATTTGATTTAATACATTCCAAGTAAAAAATGGGGGTATTACAATCCTCTCCTCCTTGGAATAACACCATCCCGGTGTTTGCTCAAAATCATAACAAAAAAAGATATGCCTTTCTCATGGCATCATCCAACTCCCATGTAGCCCCATCGGGACTAAAGTGCTTCCATTGCACCATTATTTGTCCGATGGCTCATTTTTAGAGCATTGTTAACTTCTTATCAATGATGCATAGTGGATATGTTTAGAACTCTCCCTTAGGTTCCACCTGGATTACATCCCAATTAATCTCATGGATAGGATCATGTACATATTTCTTAAGCAAAGAGACTTGAAAAACATTATGAGATAGTGTTAGCATGCAACACAATTCTATATGCAACTGAACTTATTCTCTCAAGCACTTCAAATGGCCCACAATATCTTGGTGATAGATTTGCATGAATTCCAAGCTTCAAGGAACTTGTCCTTGGCCACAGTCAGAGGTAAACATGATCCCCAACATTGAATTCCATATGCACTTGATTCTTATCTGCATAGTTTTTCTATCTATCTTGGACTGCCTTTAAATTATGCCTAATATTTGCAACCTCTTGTTCCATTTCCTCATTAATTTTGGCCCAAGCACAATTTTTTTCATTGAATTATCCCAACTCATTGGTGTCCTACACCTTCTTCCATGCAAAGCTTTAAAGGGACTAATTTCCAATGATGCTTGTTTTCCATTGTTATATGCAAACTCTACCAGGTGTAGATAATCTTCTCACCTGGATTGTTTGTCCATGACATACATCTGAAGCCTGTCTTCACACACCTAATTTACTCTTTTTTTTAGTCAATCTATTTGTGGATGGTAGGGAGTATTAAAGTTCAGTAGTGTACCGGCAAAATCTGACAATAGACTTTTTTTCTAGAAATTAGAAGTAAATTTTGTATCATGGTAAGATATAATTGCTTTGGGTAACACATGCAATTTGAATATGTATTTCATAAATATTTTAGTTATGTCATCATCCTTGTACATATATTTAGCATGAATAAAATATGCTTCCTTAAACAATTATCCACCACAACCATTTTGGAATCACGCTTCTTTGAAGTAATTAGCAATCTAGTAATAAAATGCATAGTTACCACTTCCCATTTCCATTCTAGAATTGGAAAATGCTGCAATAAACCTATTGGGTGGTGATGTTCAAGCTTCCCATACTAGCATTTCATACATTTGGAAGTATACTCCACAATGTCTTTCTTCATTCTTGGCCAAATATATTTCTTTCTTGCTAAAGCAATTGTTTTGTGGTATGTTGGGTGACTGAAATGTGACTGAAATATGCATTTTATGGATTTCATCCCTAATAATTCTCCTAAAATTCACCACATTAAGAATATACATTTTATTTTTATCAGTAAGAATTTATCATCCTTTAAATGATAACCTTCATGCCACTTTTCCAAATTCTATTGTTGTAATTTGTCGTCTATTTGAACATTTTGTACATCTTCAACATGAGAGTCAATAATATTTTGTCTCAAATCTGATTGAAAAATTCTAATCACTGTCATATCCATTGCATGTATTTTTCTGTTGATTGCATCAACCACTTTATTTTATTTCCCCTATGTGTTTGATCTCTAAATCAAATTAACATAAAAAATTCAACCATCTAGGTTGCTTGGCATTTAGTGTTGGATTCTAAATTAAATATTTTAGACCATAGTGGTCTGCCTTAAGCTCGAATTTAGTACCTATGAAATAGTTTCCCCACATTTTCGGAGCATGCACTATGGAAACAAACTATAAATCATGAGTAGCATAATTCATTTTATGCTCTTTTATCTTTCTTGATTCATAACATACCACATAATTGTCTTATACAAAAAAATCCTACAATTCCCTATTTGCATGCATTGGTACACACCACAAAATCATTTTCGGGATTTACAATTTTTAAAATTGGAGCACTTATAAGAAGCTTCTACAATAGTTGGAAGCTTTCTTCACATTTTTGTGTCAACTCAAATTTTATTTCCTTCTTTTGCAAAGAAGCGATGGGGCACGCAACCTTGGAGAATCTTTCAATGAACCTTCTGTCATTACCAACAAGGCTCATAAAATATCTCACATCTGTTACATTCTTTGGAGTTGGTCAAACAATAATGGCCTCAGTTTTTTCTAAATCCACTGATATTCCTATCTCTAAAATAATGTGACCCAAATATTGAATTTGATTTTCATAGAAACCACATTTATTTATGTTTGTGTATATTTTTGTATTTGTAACTCTGCAAACTGTATTAAACTACTGAAATAAAGGTTACATCAAAATTTACATCATAGACATAGTTTTGGGGTGGTCTGAAACAGAGGAGCCACCACCCCATCCAGTCAATACTATGGACTTTTCTTACAAAAATATGGAAAAAAACCCATCAACTGATGGGGGGCCAACTATAGACACAAAATTCATACTGGTATTGTTCAAAGACAAATTAAACAATAGTCTAGAAAGAAAATTAAAACATAGAAACTGAAAAATAGCAGGTGGAACCAATGGTGGGTTGAGTCGGCTTCTGGGTCTTCATCAACAACAAGCTAAGGGGGAGGAATCTCCTCTATGATGGGGAAACCCCCTAGAAATATTCGTCGGCCTTAATGTCTGACTGCTTAACATTAAGAGGAGAATATTTTCAGACAGGTACCTCAGTTTCACGGATGCACTTGTTGATCAAAGGCGTGATAGTGGAAGGCACAAGGAATGGATCATTCATTGTTGTAGCCATTGCAGGAACCGAGCTCCTATCCAATGACACTGATGGTCCCCTCGTAACACTGTTGCTTCCTCCTTCAACGTTTCCTGTAGTGCAGAGCACAATGGTTAAGCATTTCCAAGCGAAAGTTGTGTCCAGCATGTTGAGTTGGGTATCAAGCTCAATTCAGTTTGATCTTCACAGGGAGCATCGATATGGGTGTGTAGTTCCAACCGCTGACCATTTCCTCCATTAAAGTGCCCATCATATTTTTGATAAGGAAGTAATGATTAATTTGGCCGCCTCCTCTACCTCTATCCAATTTCTCAATAACTAAGCGAGCTTCCCATTCATCAATTAGGACTCTCACAAGCATGGAGACACAGGTCTCATAACCTTCTTCCATCATCATGCTCATGTCACATTCTGCATGACCGTGACCATTGCTATCCCGGCAGGGGGTGTCATGTTGTCGCGACATGGTGAGTTGAAAAGAATTTTGCAGGTTCACGTTTGAATCCTTACTAACCAGAGTTTGCGTTCTTGACTGTTGATGCAGGTGAAAACTAGGCTTCAAAGAAAACTAAGTGGGCGGACCCAAACTGAGCTAAGAAGAATCTATGCTAATAACCAGATCCCGAGGTCTTGATTGTTGATGCAGGTAAAGACTTGGCTTTGAAGAAAACTAGGTGGGTGGACCAGATTCGAGCTGGTATGAATCTTTGCTAATGAAACATAGGAGCAAGAGAATGAGCCAAGGGGCCTCCCGTTCAAAATCCTTAAGCCTGTTGGCCATACGAATAATATCAGAGGCCATCGAAGGGGATTTAATGCAGGGTTGTCTCTTCCAACGCCTGATGCCACTGTGAAGTGGCTCTTCCATCACTCGAAAGGACAGATTGAGCATCATCAGATGGAGGTATTAAATGTTGAACCCTTCTTCCATCACCAGCCTAGGTGATGACCTCAGCACAGTGAATGCGGTTTAAGTTGCATGTAGGGGGGATAAAGAGGGCCTGACATGCAGGGTGCCTTTTTGTTGTCCCACAGTCTGAGTCTCCCAACGCTGTTAGTCAAACAAGTGGCACCCGCATCTGAGTTATATTTGTGTATAATTGATGTTCCCTACAAATCCATTCTCAAATTATCTTCATGTTTCTCTTTATTCTTAGAATAAATAAGAATGCCATTTAAAAAACAAGCACAAACTTATCCAAATACTTTATGAAAAAATTGTTCATGAGACACATGAATGTAGCTAATGCATTAGTGAGACAAAATGAAATCAGAGTGAAGTCATAGTGTCCATACCTTCTTTATGTTGATGTATTTGTAACTTCGGAATGTATTCATCTATGTATCTTATGTCTTGTACCCCGATGTTTATTCCGGGATGTGTCTGTAATGTAATTGAGTCATGATGTCATGGCCCGATGTTTCGATCAGGAGGATCTATAATGTAAACAAGTCATGTCAAGCCATTGTGGGTAACCCTCCTATTGTCTAAGGGTTAAAGTCCCCGTAGTTCTGGGGCACTAGGTTTATTAGACTCACCTAGTGAAGTCGGCCCTAGTAGGGTTTTAGTCATGCTGAGAAGCAGTATAAATAGAGAAGTGACTTCTCTATTTAACACACATCACATGCACACTCAATTGTAGGGCATAGTTGAGGAAGGAGAAGACACTGGAGCTAGATAGAAAGAAGGTTACTGGTGTCGGGAGATCATCTTACTGTTTTGGGCTTTTCTATTTTGGTGCTGATTCTATCTCTGAGGAAGTTGCGGGGTTTTCTCCATTTATGTTTTCCCAGAGGAAAAACACTGTGTTCATTGTCTCTTGTGTTTGATTGATGTGCTTGTTATTATTTTGGTTAAAGATCCTAATAATGCTAGCTTAATGTTAAAAATATAACATGGTATCAGAGCTAACTTGAGAAGAAGACACTCTGCAACTACGGGAACTAGGGCTTCCTAGTTTGTGGATCTTCCTCCACAAATTTTCAGAAAGAGTAAGGTGGAATAACTCTCCTCCCCAGGGCGCATCTTTCTGTCGAAGCAAAATCCAATTCTGAGGTTTTTCAGTTTTGGACCCAACACTGCTGCTGGAAATTAGGGCTTTTCACTAAAGAGGAATTTTTCAGTGAGCCCAGGCCTGGATTGATCTCCTCCCCAAAATCGAATTTAGGGATCAATTTCAAAGCATTTGGTTGGATAGAACTCTGGAAAAGCAAAACCCTAATCTGCTCCTGAACCAGTACTTCAGGATTTCAGCTCCAAATCCAGATCTGACATCTTGACTTGGTAAGATATAAATCTTTTGTATTTCCATTTGAGGTTCTCAGTTAATATGTCTCATCATACCAAGCTTGATGAGAAGCTTGAGGGAGCTGATAACTTTCGAGCCTGGAAGTATAGGATCTCCCTGGTTCTGGAAGAGAATGAGTTGGACTCCTACATCAATGAGGAGGTTCCAGTTCCAGAGCGAGATGAGGCTAAGGCCTTGCATAAGAAGAAGTTGGTTATGGCAAAGAGGATCATTGTTGATTCTATCAAGGATCACCTTATACCATAGGTGTCCTCTCTCAAGACACTTAAAGCTATGTTTGATGCCCTAACCAAATTGTTTGAAGGGAAGAACATATACCGGAAGATGACTCTGAGGAATCAACTGAAGAATGTGAAGATCCAGAATGCAGAGACCATCTAGTCTTACTTCACAATGGTTTCTCAGATCAAGGAACAATTAGAAGCAGTAGATGAAGAAGTGGAGAATGCAGAAATTGTGATGACCACCTTGAATGGTCTCCCTAGGACATGGGACTCCTTCATTCAAGGGATCTGTGCTAGAAAGAAGTTAGTCAAGTTCAGCAGACTGTGGGAAGAATGTTCTCAAGAAGAAGCTTGGATAGTAGCTCGAGAAGAGAAGATGGGAAGTGAAGATCGAGCTCTCATAGTACAATCCAAGAAACACAGATCCAATCGTCACAGAAGTAAGTACTCTCATCAAAGGAATAACTCTAGAAAGCCTAGAGATAAGTCTAAGTTTATTTGCTATACATGTGATGAAAGAGGACACTTTGCTAGAGATTGTCCTAAGAACAAAAGTAGCTCTCACAAGAAGAAGGGAAACAAGAGAAGACATCATGCTCATACTGCAGAGGATGATGAACCTTCATCAAAGAGAACCAGATATGAAAGTGAAGATTCTTCAAGTGAGGATGAATATGTTTTGATTTTCTCTCTCATAGGAAACATTACTCATGGAAGCAATGATTGGCTTATAGATAGTGGGGCTTCCAAATATATGACTGGATTCAAGGAGTCCTTTGTGAGACTTTCAGAACATGAATCACCTCACAAGGTGAAGCTAGGAGATGACTAACAATATCCAATAAAGGGTAGTGGGGAATCTTCCTATAAGCTAGACTCTGGAAATTCTATGACAATGAAGGAAGTATTATTTGTGCCAGGACTCAAGAAGAACCTCTTCTCCATATCGACATTAGATGCAAAAGGAATGAGGGTTGCATTCATAGATGGTCAAGTCATCATGTGGCCAAAAGGAAAGACTATTTATGATTCAATAGTGATTGGTGAACAAGAAGGAGATTTGTACAAATTGAAGGGCCATCCAGAACAAGCCTTGGTCCATGACACAGTAGAGCCAAATGAACTTTGGCATAGAAGGCTTGCACATATGCATTACAGAGCACTACCTCTTGCAAGCAAAGCTGTTGAAGGTCTTCTAGAAATACAAGAAAAATATGATGGGGTCTGCAAAGGATGTGCGAAAGGAAAGAACACAAAGAAGACATTTCCAAGTAGCGAAAGCAAAGAAAAAGGAATCTTGGAAATCATCCACTCCGATGTATGCGGTCCTATGTCATCAATCTCACTAGGCAGGTATGAATACTATGTTTCTTTCATTGATGACTTTTCTAGGAAGACATGGATTTACTTCATGAAGAACAAAGACGAAGTATTCAGAAAATTCAAGGAATTCAAAGCCTTGATCGAGAATCACACTGAAAAGAAGATCAAGACCTTTTGATCAGATAACGACAGAGAATTCACTTCAAATGAATTCAAAGATCTATGCAAAGACTCAGGGATTAAGAGGGAGTTGTCCACTCCTTATAATCCACAATAGAATGGGGTTGCAGAAAGGAAGAATAGAACTATCATGGAAGATGCAAGAGAAATGCTTCATGATCAAGATCTTCCTATGCATCTTTGGGCGGAATCTACCAGAACAGTGGTGTATGTACAGAACCGTACTCCACATAGAGTACTCCAGAACAAGACTCCTGAAGAAGTATTCTCCGGCAAGAAATCAGAAGTCAGCCATCTCAGAATATTTGACTGTCCTGTGTACATACACATTCCAAAAGAGAAGAGAACAAAATTAGATCCTTCAGGAAAGAAGGGTATATTTGTGGGATACTCTGAAAGCTCGAAGGCTTACAGAATATATTTTCCAGGATACAAGAAGTTTGACATCATCAGGGATGTGACATTTGATGAAGACACAACCTACAACAAATCCAGCAAGAGACCTGCTGAAGAACCTGAAGAAGCAGAAGCACCCAAAATTCATGATAGAACCATGAACGAAGAAACTCAAGAAGAGGATCGAGAATTTAAAGAACCACAAAGATCTATAGATCCACCTCTGGAGAAGAATCCTCATAAGAGGAAACCTGCTTGGGTATGTGAAATTATCCGAAGTGCGGAAAGATATGGGGCTCCAGAAGAGAATCACAGAGAAAGAAAGAGGACCAGATCCTGCTCCAGGTATGTAGCATTACTATGTGATTTTATCGATAAAGAACCTTCCAATTATGAAGAAGTGACATAACGAAAAGAATGGAAGGATGCTATGATCAAAGAGTATCAATCGATCATGAAGAATGATGTTTGGTATGTTGTCCCAAGACCAGAAGGGAAGTCAATTGTAACTTCCAAATGGATCTACAAGATCAAGCATGCTGCAGATGGTAGCATTGAAAAATATAAGGCAAGATTTGTGGCTCGTGGGTTCTCACAAAAGGAAGGAATAGATTATGAAGAAACCTTTGCACCTGTAGCCAAATACACTTCCATCAGATCAGTACTTGCTCTGGCTACAGTGATGAAATGGAAGACACACCAAATGGATGTCAAGACTGCCTTCTTGAATGGTGTAGTGGAAGAGGAAGTGTATGTAGAACAACCACTTGGTTTTGAGACACATGACAGGGAGTCTCATGTGTGCAGATTGAAGAAATCCCTGTACGGTTTGAAACAGGCACCCAGGACATGGTACGGCATAATTGACAGCTTTCTATCCAGTTTGGGCTTTACCAAGAGTAAAGTAGATTCCAACCTTTACTACAAGGTTGAAGATGGCAACCCAATGATGCTCCTACTATATGTAGATGATCTGTTTGTGACAGGTATGGATGGGTTGATTGCTGATACGAAGAGAAAGCTTGTTGCCGAGTTCGAAATGAAGGACTTGCATATGATGCATTATTTTCTAGGCATGGAGGTGTGGTAGAGTGCAAATGGAATCTCCCTTGGACAGGGAAAGTATGCAGTAGAGATCCTGAAGAGGTTTGGGATGATGGACTGCAAATCCATGGCCACACCTATGGCATCGAACCTGAAGCTATTGAGCGATGCTTCATTAGAGTCGGTTGATGCTACAATGTATCGTCAGATGATTGGGTCCTTGATGTACCTGACAAACACGAGACCAGACATTTGCTTTGCTGTGAAAACCTTGATCCAGTTCTTGACAGATCCGAGAAATATTCACTTGATTGTTGCAAAGCATATTCTGAGGTACCTTAGGGGTACAATTGATTATGGGCTTAAGTAAGAGGCAAATTAGAAGATTAAGATGGAGGGTTATGTTGATTCAGATTGGGCAGGTAGTGCCATCAATAGGAAAAGCACTTCAGGGTGTTGCTTCAGTTTGGGATCAGGTGTGATCTCTTGGTTTAGCAGGAAACAATCCTGTGTGGTACTGAGTACAACTGAAGCAGAGTATGTCGCAGCTTGTTCAGCTAGTTGTGAGATAGTATGGCTGAGGAACCTACTGTCTGATTTATTTGATCTCCAGTTGGATGCTACTTGTATACATTGTGACAACTAGAGTCGTGTGAAGTTGTTAGAGAATCCAGTGTTCCATGACAAGTCGAAGCATATCGAGATAAAGTATCACTATATCAGGGATATGGTGCAGAGGGGAGCAGTGAAGCTCCAATATGTTGCAACGGACGATCAGATAGCTGATGTGTTGACGAAGCCATTGGCTAGGGTGAAGTTTGAGTACTTTATGGAGAAGCTTGGTGTTGTCCAGATCGAGGTTCCCTCCAAAGGGAAGTGATGAGTCCATGAGCCATTTTGACATGGGAGAGGATTAAGTTCCTTCCATGGTCAGATGTAAGGGTTGAGCCATTATGTCATGGTGAGAGGATTTAGATTCCTTCCATGTCAGATATGAGTGCTATTACCATTCTGGGAATGGAGGTGCCTGGTCAGTTACCAGGAAAACTCAGTCTAGGACTGAGAAGCCATTCTGATATGAGAGAGGGACGTGTTCCCACTTGATCAGATGTAAGGGCTGAACCATTCTGTCATGGCTAAAGGATTAAATTCCTCCCATGTCAGATGTGAGTGTTGGCCATTCTGACAAGTAGGTCAGATGTAAGGGAAACTGCCATTCTCTGGGAGAATAGAGGCACCTGGTCAGTTACTAGGTAGCTCAGTCTGGGATTGGGGGCCATTCTGATGCGATGATAGGATTAGTTCCTACATGATCAGATGTGAGTGCACGCCCTTTTTGATGCGATGTGTTTACACATGGTCGAATGTAAGTGCAGAGCCTTTCTGACAGGATGAGGTCGGATATAAGTGCTGAGCCATTCTAGCGTGATGTGTTTACACATGGTTAGATGTGAGTGCTGTGCCTTTCTGACAAGATGGGGTTGGATGTAAATGCAGAGCCTTTTCGATGCGATGTGCTTGCACATGATCGGATATAAGTGCTGAGCCATTCTGGCGTGATGTGTTTACACATAGTCAGATGTGAGTGTTGGGCCTTTCTGACAAGATGAGGTCAGATGTGAGTGGTGGGTGTGCATTTTTGACAAGACGAGGTTAGATGTAAGAGTTGGGCGGGCCATTCTAACTTAAGTGTCATATATAAGCGCTGATGAAGACCTACATGAAGGGTAGGCCTACAGGATTGACTCTATATAACTTCCTGTGATGAGAAGAATCGAGATAGCACCATTCTGAGATAGCATGTGATGATGATCTAGACTTGATGACAATCTAGATGTGATGATGATCCAGATCAAGTGACGATCCAGATGTGATGATGATCCAGACTTGATGATGATCCAGATCAAGTGATGATCCAGATGTAATGATGATCCAGACTTGATGATGATCTAGATGTGATGATGATCCAGCAGTGATGATCCAGTAGTCGTGATGATGCAGATCCCGTGATGAAGAATACTTGAAGTAGAATATGACTTTAAGACTCGAATACGAAGAAGACTTGAAGATGAAGAAGACCTGAAGGCTAAGAATACTTGAATATGAAGATGATGAGATGATCCAATCGATACAAAGAAGAAGACCAGTGCTGAAAATTGCGTCGAAAGAATACCTTCCTAGTTAAGAGGGAGTGTTGATGTATTTGTAACTTTGGAATGTATTCATCTATGTATCTTATGTCTTGTACCCCGATGTTTATTCTGGTATGTGTCTGTAATGTAATTGAGTCATGATGTCATGCTCCGATGTTCCGATTGGGAGGATCTATAATGTAAACAAGTAATGTCAAGTCATTGTGGGTAACCCTCCTATTGTCTAAGGGTTAAAGTCCTCCCAATTTCAGGGCACTAGGGTTATTAACTCACCTAGTGAAGTCGGCCCTAGTAGGGTTTTAGTCATGTTGGGAAGCAGTATAAATAGAGAAGTGACTTCTCTATTTAACAAACATCACATACACACTTAAGTGTAGCGCATAGTTGAGGAAGGAGAAGACACTGGGGCTAGATATAAAGAAGGCTACTGCTGTCAGGAGATCATCTTATTGTTTTGGGATTTTATATTTTGGTGCTGATTCTATCTCTGAGGAAGTTGTGGGGTTTTCTCCATTTATGGTTTTCCCGAGGAAAAACACTATGTTCATTGTCTCTTGTGTTTGATTGTTATGCTTGTTATTATCTCAGTTAGAGATCCTAATAATGCTAGATTAATGTTAAAAATCTAACACTTTATGGTAACGAGACCTTAAATCAATCTTTGAGAATATCGTTTCCTCTCTCGTTTGATCAAAGAGATCATCAATTCGAGGTAATGGATAATTGATCTTTATTGCAAATTTTTTCAACTTCTTGTAATTAATACATGACCTGAGTGTTCCATCATTTTTCATAAATATCATGAGTTCTCCCCATGGAGATACACTTGGTTGAATGCACTTCTTTTCCAACAACTCCTTCACTTGTATTTTTAGTTTTAGTAGTTCCAGTGTACTCATTCTATAAGGTGTCTTAGACATTGGCATAGTTCCCGACACAAGATCAATTGTGAAATCAATGTCCCTCTTCTAAGGGACTTTGAGAACCTCATCGAGAAACAAATCCCTAAATTCTTGCAAACACAATATTCCTCCAACTTGGTAACTCCATTTTGTTCTATCCATTACATGGGCTGCATACAATTGGCAATCCTTTCTAAAAAACTTCTTCAACTACAACACTGAAATATCTCTAATAGAAACCACCTTTGAAATTCCCTTTACTATTCTTGGGTTTCCTTCATCATCCACACATTCGAAGGTCTTGTTACAACAGTCAAATTTAACTTTGTGTGCTCTCAACCAATCGATTCTAGTGAGGAAATCATAGGAACCAAGTGGCAAAACATTCAAATTTTCCAACGTGAAGAGTCCATCCATTTCTAATGCACACTTCTCCACCATCTCACTAACTTTCATCTTGGTTCTAGTGGCTAGTTGGACCAACCATGATTTACTATAATTTTATTTTTTTAAAGCACAAATATCAACAACTTTAGGAGTGTTATAAATGTGAGTAGTTCTAGGGCCAGTTAAAATAGAAATGGATTGCTTACCAATCTTACAGTAAACTTCAACCACATTTGATTGATGGTCTCTTTGGTGGTCCTCTATTGCAACATAGATTCTAGTGACATCCATTGCCACATGACCCACAGTTTCAACCTTTGGATGTTGTGAACATGCTTGGCACTCCCACTTCTATGTGGACCATTTCTAAGAAAATGGTCATCTTCACCTCCCCAACATTGAAGTGGCTCATTTGGATCATATCCCATCATCCTAGTTGGATTAGTCACACCCCGTGGTGGCTTCCTTTATTGATTTCTAAAATTATGAGGCTTGAATCCCCTGTTTTTTTGGTCAAACTTCTCATTTTTCTTGCATTTCCATACCTTATAGAATTTTGGCCTACTTTTTTTTATCATAACAACACTTGGACTTCGTTATGGTATTGTTTAAGGTTCATCAAAATGTTGAATTTTGACCTTATCAACTCTAATACACTTGACATATCTAAGCAACTCCAAGAATTTATCGCCATATTCCTCCATGGTCATCTGTCCCAATTTCAACTCATGGAATTTTTTGATTTTGTCCTCATAGTACCTATCGAAGAATTACTTTTGCTTGAAGTAATTCTAGAATTGCTTCCATACAATCTTACTTTCATTGATCTTCTTGAATTGTCTAAGGTGATCCTGCCATATATATTCTCTTCCATTCAAATTAAATATGGCCTCCCTTTCCTTCATGTTCCTGGAGTAGTCTTGGAGTTGGAAAAACTTTCTCATCCCAAGAAGCTAAGCTTCAACTCCTTGACCTAATTTTACTTGACGAGACTCTTTCTCATATTCCTATGATATGGAGACCTTGAGTATTTAGTGGAGTCTTTAGAGGTAGAGGAATCACTAGAAGAGAAATTTGGAGAGTATTTCTTCTCTTCAGAAACCCTACTTGACCTATTTGACCTCTTGTGAGGATGCCTCCTTGATCTACTCCCAATATTTTCCTCATTTCCAAATTGTTGTAAAGGGTGAATATTACTATGAATATATGTTAATATTGATATTATGGCTACATTTAGTTGGTTATTTGCTTCTTGAGCTTTGAGTAACCCCTCATTATTGTTCTACAACTTTGTAATTCCAATCTTAGGCTTCTCATGGTTTATGTAATGTTTGAGGGATTTATTTGATTTGTTCTCCCATTAAACTCTATATCTACATTATCATCATGTATATCTCCCATGGCATTTGTTTTATCTGCATAAGGATCATGTGCATCATCTGTGATGATGGTCTTTCTTGGCCCAACCAAGACCAATGATTTCTATGATGATGGTCTTTCTTGGTCTTCCTTGATATGATATTATATCTACAAAAATGTTCATATATATTTTAGCTTCATTACATTTTAGAAAATCATAAAATAATTTTTCATGCATTCTGAAAACTAGCCACAATGACAGTATTTTTCAAATCAGGGCTACAAACACTTTTATGTTCAATTTTTAGAAACATCTGAATGACTCTTTCATAGTGTGAATGTTTACAATTGTTTCCCTATGGATAATATTTCCAATTAATAGCTTCATGCTTCCAATTCTAACCTCTATAGGAGAAGTTATAGCTCTTCAAAACTATCAATTTTTTTCACTTTTGCACTTTTCCTATAGGTCCAACTAGCTTCAAAGACTAACTTCAAGAACCTATAGAAGAAAATATGGGGAGAGCCCAAAAAAAAATCCTATTTGGTGTTTATAATAATCATGAAAAGGATTACTCGACAACTTTTCAATTCCCAATTCAACGCCCTAGCCAATCTCTATAATTTTCTAGAATGGACTACTTTTGACATTTTCATCTTTTCCAGACTTGGGAGTTTTAAAAAAATTTGGCTATCTCATAAACTGAACATTTCTTAAAGAAAATCCTTTAATAAAAATTGTTTGTTTTCGTGAGTATATAAAATGTTGTGTATATTTTTTTTGGTTTCATACCTCCTCCAAGTTTTCTAAAATACCCAAAAAGTGCCCCATAATAATCGATTTTGGCATTATATTGTACCTTGGCCTCACACCTTTTGGAATTTTCCCGTAAGACATCAAAATTATTGTGTCTATTCCATGACTAAACCATAACAATTTCGTCCCCAACAGGGTCGGCCCTATCGGGTCTCTAGGTATTGATTTTTAAAACTCACTATGTTAATTTTTTTGTAAAACTTGAGCAAAATGGACCTATTCCCCTCACTGACAGTGATGTATCCTTCCTCAATCATTTCAGAATTCCATATATCTCATCAAATTCCAAGTTTAATTTCTCCTTTTAAAAAGAAAAGAAAATTCATGCTCCAATTTTTTTTTCTTTTTTTGTAGCTTTTCCAATGACCTTTATTCAATATCCTCTATCGAGCTCTCCTCACCAAATTTTCTCTTAATAGTTGCACATGCTCTATTGAAATTTTTCTCTGGAGGATTGTATCCCATGAGGCATCTTTGATGCATTGGTTCTAATACTCCATCAGACCTTGCTTTATCGGATCTTCCCACATACACTTATGTAGTAGTTCTACAATACCACACGCCCGATATAATGTCCCCAATACTATATTGGGATTCGACTCATCATCCCTCCATCACATACTTTGCTTCCAATATGGTGTTCCCAATCCATCGGTTTCGATGCCTCAAAATCCTCTTACAACTTTCCACATGTATTGTGTCACAACATTCCCAATATGAGACCCCTGACACATCTCCTCCAATTTATCATTGGACTTTGTTCTGGGGTCTCCCCCTAAAATCCTGACAAAAATTCCTGATACTTTGATTCTCATATGTCAGTTCCGATACATTAGGTTTCTCCCACATGCTCCTTTGTGATAATCCTTCGATATCAAATCCCTAATCCATTGGGTTCTGACACATCATAATCTTGCTCTCAAAATCATCCACTTGCACTTGTTGTGGCAATGTTTGAAGATGAACCTTTGATGGGGCTCTTCTTGACACATCGGGTCTCAATACCTCAAACTTCCTTCATAAAAAATTTTCCCAAGCACTTTCGGCTGGTTTCCCCAATGACTAGCCTCCAACAAGGTATTTTCGATACATCGAGTCCGAATCCATCAGGATCCTTGTTCCATCAGAATCCCCTACATATACCCTTGGAAACATTCCCTAATGGTTCGCCTCCAATGACACATTTTTGATATATCATCTTCGATGCTTCCACATCCTATGTAACTCTTATTTTCGCCTGTAATGATGGATTTCGGCCCATAAATCCCCAGTGCTACAAGCAATAGCTATGATACTGTTAGAATTTTAATGTTTCCAATATGATTATGTTAGATATTCAATCATTTTGCATTATATCACAATAATCATATGCAATAGGATCACTGAAAGAAAGACAAGCACAACACAAAAATAACATAGAGATTTTCATCTGGGAAACCATAAGGGAGAAGACCCAACAAATTCTTTAGTATAGATTTTGTCACCAAGTGCAATTCCAAACCAAGATAATATAAACCCCAAAGACAAAAGCATGTTCTTCTATGCTCCTACGTACGTCTTCTTCTCTCTCATGCATACTTGCTTGAGTTGAGTGTATATACAAATGATAGGTGTGCCCTCTATATTTATACTCATCAAGTGAGTGACATTTTTACCTAAATGGGCTGACTTGTTACTCTTACAAGGACAACTTGTCTAGGGAGACACAAAATAACATTTATATAATACTTCTTGTGGGTACTATTGACCCAACTCACAATGGAAGGTTTACATTGATTCTTTCAAGTACATTTACATGACCAAGTACATCAATAACATATCCTGAAGGAGGTACAACAATAATACAATAAAAGTACAATAAGAATATATTCTAAAGTTACATTATTCGACATTCCCTCTTAACAAGGAAGCTATTCTTTTGTCATAGTCATCATCCCTATACATCATCATTATATCTCAGTATCATCACTAAATCTTGTCACTAGAACTCATCAATGCTGCTACAACTTGGTATTCGGTCCATTGACTTGTGATATCTCTCGAATCTATACATCATAAGAAGTCCATTCACTAGCATTTTTTCACACAAAATTCGATGGCTTATATGTTTGATTTTCGACATATTGTTGTCGGCACTTCGACAATCCTCTTTCTTTTTAAACATCGATTAAATTTTCGAAGTTTTTCAACAATGAAAACACTTGTCAAAAATACGACTAAGTTTTCTTTGCAGACGTCGAAACTCCGACTACACATTTCAGTGCATAGAGGTCGAAAATCTGGCTGTGTTTGCTTCGTAGCCATCAACAATTCGATCACAAATTCTAGTGCATAGATGTCAGAACTCCATATAAGTTTGATTTGTAGACGTTGGAAATAATACCGCAAATTGCAGTGCATAGATATCAGAATTCTAACTACGTTTCGTTTATAGGGGTCGGATATCCGATTCCTACCCTTGGTCGGTAGTGTAGAAACGTTGTCGGATTTAATGTAAATCCGACCATAAATTTTACTTCATTTAGGTCGGCTATCCGACGAAGTTTCCTCCACTTTGTCATCGGTAGTATAACCACGTTGTCGGTTTTAATGGAAATCTAACCACAAATTTCACTTCATAGGGGTCATAAAACCAACGACACTATGAATTTTTTTTTTTAAATCCCTTTATATTTGGATTCACAGCTACGACTTTGCTAAAAATTATTCCAACTTTTCCTATTTCGCAGCTGCAACTCCGCTAAAATTCTGCCAAATTTTCCTATTTCATAGCTGCAACTCCGCTACATTCTGAGGTCTTTTCCTATTTTTGCAGCTGCATCTCCACTAAAATTCTGCCTACTTTTCCTATTTTGTAGTTGGAACTCCGCTAAAATTCTGCCAAATTTTCTTATTTCGCAACTGGAACTCCGCTAAATTCTACCGAATTTTCCTATTTTTGCAACTGCATATCTACTAAAATTCTACCAACTTTTCCTATTTTGCAGTTGCAACTCCGCTAAAATTCTGCCAGTTTTTCCTATTTCGCACCTGCAACTCCGCTAAATTCTGCCGACTTTTCCTATTTTCGTACCTACAACTCCGCTAAAATTCTACCAACTCTTCCTATTTTGTGGCTGCAACTCCACCATATATTTCAATTCGTGGATGCGACTCCACTAATTCTTTAGCCATAATATTTTTATATGTCTGCTAGTTTCTATCAGCTTGCTCCAGTCTTCATGAGGAACATTAGGTGCTCATCTGATCGTTATGTATTTTTGTGCCAGCATGGATGTACTTTATCCACCCGATTGACGATGACCAACTCACGGAAGCATGTGCTTATTTATATCCTCATGAATGATGCGACCATGAAATAACGCCACCATGGAAGGATGACGACTTAACATTATATTGAAAGGCACGGGTTCTAACGATAACCATATCCAACCATGACGTTAGTCCTCATTAGCAGACCTTGATTAGTTCTCTGCAAGGGAAACAAGTAAAAAATTTATTTCTCGTATTCGTGATATGACCATCATTCTACCCAACTCGTGCGAGATCTGGCCAATCGATTTTACCCCATAACCATACCAATTTCCAAAAATAACCGTGCCCTTTCCAAAAATAACTATGCCAACTTTCCGAAAATACCCAATTGAACTTCGACTATCCATTGCCTGTTACTGCATGTTGTATCTCCAACATCCAAGTCGGGTAATTCTTACATTTGCTAATCGAACTTACAGAAAGGAAGCAATATGGGTATCCTAGCAAGACACGAACCCGAAAACATAACGTCTCTGCGTGAAAATGGGGAAGTATTTACCATCTTTTAGGAATTCGGGTGGACAGAGTACTTCTAGAGATTAAACGGCTTCCATGTGGATATGACACTACAATTTTCTCTAAACTTAATCGATACTCACTCAACAGTTAGAGGATTGCGGATAGATGTTACAAAATCAATTGTCACAGAAGTGAAAATATTTCCACAGATTGGGACGAGATGGTTTGGTAGGAAGGTGCACAATTCGACCGCAGTCCTTGACTTACTTATAGCAGGCAAAATTGTTCATCCAAGAGGAAGGGGAAAAGCATTGGAGTCGCTTCCAAGACCCTGGGATCAAGTTGCCATCTTTCTAAAGAAATACATAACTTGTGAAGGCAGGTACTGAATCGTTTGTATCTATGACTTTATCCTACTGTCCCATTTATGCCATAACAGATTACTCAATATGCCATTTTATCTCCTAAGAGCCCTACAAATCATGGCTCAATATGTAAAATCATCTTGGCCTCCCGTATCTTCCCTAACAAATCATGGATTATTCAAATTGTTAGTTTTGAGGGCCCTTGCACATCATAATTTAACATAAAAACAATTTGTTCCTAGTCCAAGGGTAGACTGGGAACCTGTATTGGAAATAGAAGGTATTGGGGAAGAAAGTGACGAGTGGAGCTCCTCAGGTTCAACTGGGGGGAGGGATGGATTGTCGACAGACCAATTGGAGAATGTTCAAGAGGAAGGTGTGAGAGAAGTTGTAGCAACATAAGTTGAAACTTGAGAAGTTGTAGAAGCTGTGACAGTAGAATTTGTAACTGCGGAAGCTGCAATGGAAGAGGCAGGACATTATACAAAGGAAATACAAGGAGGGGAGGTAGAAGTCTTGAACGTTGAATCCTCCCCTAAAATCAGGGTAACCATAATTTAGGAGAAGGAATTTATTTTTGAAACTGGGAAACTTAGTGAATTTTCCATCCATGCTTCTAAAAATGTGGAAATTCTTGTGCCACGTAGAAGAAGGAAAAGACCAAGTGTTAAGGGCCAGACATATAGCCCTGCAAAGAGGAGAAGGACTAGGGCTTCTACAGCGGTAGAAGCGGTACATGTAATAGGGGAAAATGTTGAAATCCCTATTCTAAAACCCAGAGCATCCATTGTTATAGAAGAAACTGTTGCAAGTGAACCTCAAATTGAAAATTTACTTTTTGAGAATGAACTATTAAAGAAAGAATGTACGGACACTTTGAGATGAAGTCCAAAGGTTGAAAAAATCTTGCAAAAAGTAGATGATGCAGAGCTTGAACAACTTGGCTGAAGTTGTGGACCAGTTGAAGAATCCACCCTATTTTTTTAAGGACGATGAACATGATGAATTGCTATGCCCTGAATGTGGATATCTATTCAAACTTGCATGGTATAGAGTTACAATGGTGGATCTAACGACGTGGAAATTAGCACAAGCAAGGCATGGGAGAGAAGAAATACCTCCAACAAAATCGATGGAAGAAAGGAATCCAGGGCTGAGCATAACCCCTGATCATGAATTGTAAGAACAAGAGGAAATACAATCCCAATAGTCAAAGGGCATTGAACTGATTCCATATTAGTTTCAACAATATAGGGACATTAATGAATTGATGTAGGATGAGTCTTAGCAGTCAGGGCATACATAAATCATTCAAGAGAAATATATGCAGCCTAAAAGCATTGAAATAATTGTGGAACAAGAGGCTGTTACACAAGAAACAACACTCCAAGCATCTGACATTGAAGCAACAACTCAAAAAGTGTGTACTTTGAGTGAATCACATAAATTGGATGTTATTACACAAGAACCAACGTCCTCAAAATTGTTTGTTGAAGCTACAAATCAAACTGAAGTTGTTGGGACTGAAACATAGAAAATGGATGCTACTACATAAGAACCAACATCCTAGTTTGTTGAAGCTGCAACTCAAACTGAAGTTACTGGGGCTGAAACACTGAAAAGGGATGCTGCTACACAAGAACCAACATCCTCAAAATTGTTTGTTGAAGCTGCAACTCAAACTGAAGTTGTTGGGGCTGAAACATAGAAAAGGGATGCTGCTACACAATAACCAAAATTCCCAAAAAAAATTGTTGAATCAACAATACAAACAAAATTGCCCAGAGTAGGGGTTGAAGTAGAAATTTTGTTGGACAAAGGAAAAGCAGAGGATAAAAGAGGAAAGAAGGAGCAAGAATTGGAAAAGAAGCTCTATCTATTGCAAATTGAGCTCAGTAAATGGAAATATCGCACCATCCCGATGGAGAAAAGAATAATCTCCTTGTCTGAACATAGGAGGATTATACAAGAGCTTAAGGATAAATGGGATGAAGAACTGTCCCAATGGGACGATTTACAGAAGGATCTATAGGAACTGAGAAATATTAAGTTCCTAAAAGAAAAAAAAGAACAGCTGGGTAAGGACATGTACAACATAATCCAAGAATTTCCGATTTGAAGAGCTCCATCCCCATCTTATCCAGTGTTATTATATGAACGGATGGTCCTGTTTAAAATCAGAGCACTAAAAGAATGGAGACCCTATCAGGTAGTTTCAACCCCTAAATTCTTGGACACTTTCATTAAGAGCAATTTTTTGGATCAAAATTTTCTATGTGAATTATTTTTGCATGAAAGAGCATGCCCTATGGACATCCGCTCCAATCCAGTTCCTTATTTGGGAGATATTCAGCTAAAAGCATTTACTTCATTTGTTACCAATCATATGCATTGGTGGAGCGCCATTCAGACCATACAGAAGAATGATGATACTTCCACCCTTTGGGTTCGAAGTGAGCCCCAACCTCCTACATCATTAAGAATCAGGCATATGAGACAATTACAATCTCCTCAGAAGGCTAGTCCTATGGAAGCCTTCCAACAAGAAGTTGTCTCTTCCTGTTTCAAGTTGATCTCTCAGCAAGAGCTCTTTGCAAGAGAAGACATCCATGGTAGATGGGATGCTTCTTCTATTTTTTAGAGAGAAAGAGATCCATATTGTGTTGAAAAATTCAAATATGCCTTTTCCAGGTTGCCCGACTATGTTGCATGTATTAAAATGTGTGGACCTAGTTGGCTGGAACTGAGATTTAAGTTTCAAATTTTATGGTGGCCAGCAAGAAAATACCAATAGCATTTAGGTAAAAATAATTGGTAATAATAGATCACCTGAGGAAACATGGAGAACCACAAAAAAATTATATAAGGCCATCAATCACATCAAAACTTTAATTTTGCTTATGATACCTGTGATTCTTAGAGAGGAAGTGCCTATATTCATCAAACACCTCATTTCTTAATCTTTTTGAGCGACGTGATTTGATCTTAGGACCACAAACTAGACATGCAAATTTTCCTTTTGTCTGAAGACCTACATAAAGATATGGAATATCTATGTCAATCATAATTATATATAAAATGAATGGAATATTTATAAAAACATGCGTGTATAGTACTATATTAACTAGTTCATAAAATTAAATGCAATTAAAGTGGAACTTAAAAATACAAACCACAAAAATGGGTTAACCCTGGGGCATCGTGTATTGTCCATACAATCATTGCATGGAATTGAAATTGCTTTTGTTGTATTGGTATAGATACGTCATACATACTAATGCCATTCCATAACCTTAGTAGCTCGTCTATAAGAGGTTCGATATATACATTCATATCTTTAACTTGGTACTTACCCGATTGATTTGAACATATAAAATATATAATTATGAGTACCGTTTAGATATATAAACCATGCATACGAGAAAAATAAAAATTATATATATGACATTAGGAAACAAAATACAACAAATGAGATGCCACAACTACATTGAAAATAAAATAGTTGTAGACACAATATACTTAGAATAATCATTGACAACATTATGTGCTCCCTCTTTATTGACAACCATTGTCTATTCTTCTTTAGGACCTTTGTTGTATCAAAGGTATCGTTGCCGAACATGCCAACCAACCGATTAGTCAACTCATCCTTCGAATTTTTTGTTTAACTGTCAAATATTGTGTGAATGGCGGATCCAAAGATCTCCAAGATCAAATCATTTAGATTTTTATAAAAAACATCATTTCCTGCAAAACAATCATGCTATTATTAGTTTAAAAAAAGTGTTTTATCGGTATCATACAATCAAATTATAAAAACTAAATTGAACATTGTATAATTACCCAATATCTTCTCTATATTTATTGGAGCGAGTTCCTCATTCACCAAAAATGTTGTCTCTATTGAACCCGTGCTAATGACATGGGAAGATCCAGGAAATGTTGCTTCAGCATCAACATTACTAGTAGGCGCTGCATCCACCCCTTCATCTGCACGATTTGGTGTGCGCCAATCAGCAGTGGTTGCACTCTCTGTTGGCCTCGGGGGTGTCGTGAAACATGTTGCCGACTGTTCGATCGACAATAATGGTCTAGTACGTGGTGTACATGGAGTCATTTTCTCACTGGGCCCAACGTCACCTTCACCACTAGTGTGTGGTCGCAGAAAATCCTATAAATACAAACCATTCAATTATAAGTTCACTATCATATAAAAGTAAAAATTATAAAGTTCTAAATGAATTTATATTATGATTCAAGGTTCCGCAACTTACTTTCAAGGCCTAAGATCTCTTTACCAACACTTCAACCTTGGCTTTAATCTCATCTGTCTGTAGAATAATGAATAGCAGATGAAGAATATCCGCATTAATTTTTTTCAAGGTCTTATCTATCACATTAACTGAGTCTAGAGAAGAACCAATGTCAACATTGTTAAACAACTCATTCACATCAAAATCTATGGATTGTTGTGATGCTGTTTTATAAACCGAATCATTGGTATGCAAGAAAAAATATATAAAACACAACTTACGTGTTAAAGCAATAGTTTGAGGAAAAAACAATATTAACAAAACATATCTATCATGATAGATTCTTAGAATTACATCTAGGTTTAATTGATACTTGGATGATGGTGTGTTTTGATCAACAGCTGTGCATTTTTTTCGATCATCCACCTGCAAAAAAAGAAGTAGACAACATTATCATAATTAAAACAATTATACAAATGAAAAAATACATAACGAAAAAAATATTATGCTACTTTTTATATATGTGTACAATTTTGAAGTATTTAAATTGTATAATTACATTCAGGTTTACCTATTGCCCCGAGGCTGCTGTCGTCTGATCAACAGTCGGGTGGCTTCCCCAATCAACACTCTGCATCAAATATAGATAAGATTATATAAACCAAACGAATGTACTCTTGAAAAAACATAACAACATAATTGTTTGTACATATTAAATTTGTACAATAGCATCGATGTATACCTACCGCCTCGAGGTAGGTCTGAGAACATATACTGTGAGGGAGGTGCCCCTCACAGAACCTTGCATCAAAAACATAGAAAAAATTACCTAACGAAACCAAAATACTCACTAAAACAATTTAATAACATAACATTTTGACGTAGTTATATTGTACTATTACAAATATGTATACCTACTGCCTCAAGGATGGTGTACTCCTCTGACCAGCTGGTGGGGTGATGCGCGCCCAATCACCTCCCTATGAAGTAAATATAGAAACTTTAATCAAAATTATAACAATCTACTAACAAAAAATCCTAAAGATGTTAAAATAATTAATAAAAGGTTGGGTAAATTGTTGGATGTACCACATCCATAGTAATCGTGTTTGTATCTACTCGATTCAAATTGTAATTAATAAGCAATTCTTCCCCTACAACTATTGATTTAATGGCACATACAAATACACAATTTTCTTCACGCCCCTCAAATATGTAGTTGGTTGCTTGAGTGTAGACCTTGGTTGTGTACTGTTTATAAACCATGCAATATTCTCAATTGACTTTGACCTTCCGTCAATGTACAACGTTGCTTCTTTATTTTGATCTTTGTCTTTCAGTTGTAAATAATTTGCTGAAAACCCATATCTACGCGTACTTCATGTATATTCGACCAGGCGCATCCAATATTTGTTGTTGTAAGAGGGTCCAACATACTCCATCAATTCTATACATCTGTCATAACCAACCTTTATGCCATCCATGCAAAACAACCGCAATCCATGTAATGACGACGATGGAATTCTATATATCCTCTCATCCACACAAAAATTTGTGTTGAGTTGAGGAAGATCCCTAGGTACCCATTGTTTCACTAGATGTTTGTACCTTAGTGGCACTTCAATGTCGCTTACTGTCTCATCATCATAGAAACATGACCCCCCTCATGCTAGAAAAAATTATATGCGTTTATTGAATTTTCTTCTAAACTTTTGACATCTAGTTGATCTATCCCTTGGAGACCTACTCGATGTCTCACTTTCCTCTGGCCTTCCGAAACTCCCCTTGCTCTAGGAAGATAGGTTTGACAAATACCTGTTTGGTTCTACCCGCACCTTGTCCAGAAAAAAACTTGGAAAATAAGAGAAAAATACCATCATGTTAAAAAAACCTCCAACCAATACCAATTTTAAGCAAGAAAAGGACGCACAAGCCAAGATGGATAAATTTTTGTAACTTTTTGTAACGCACAAGCTAATATTTTGTAATTTTTTTCAGAAGAAAAATAGGTGTTCCTTGATATTCAATAGTGAATTAATGGTAACTGTTAGGATATTTAGACACTTAGGAGTTAGTTAAGATCAACTTGTGTAATATATCCATTAGGTAAAAGTGTGTTTCTTTAGTATGCATTTGTAAATATTCTAATCCGACGGTCACGATATGTTCTAGACATAGAGTGATCCGACTGTTCAACTTCTCTTAGATCATACCTACCATTGATCCGTGGCTTAACACCTGATTGGTCTATGATACCTATTTAAAGAGCATAGAGGGTCCTTGGCTAGTTGGTCGATTATGAGAAGCTCATGTAACTTTCTTTCTTTTGCATAATAAATTGCTCCAAGTAGCTATTTGGCTGGGGCCGTGGACTGTTTCCCTCTCCATGGTTTTAACCACGTGACAAACATCGGTGTGTTGTTCTGTGATATATTTGTGTGAAGCGATTGCTCAAGGTGTTCGGTCTTTTGGGAGTACCCTGTGTACCCGAACATGGTATCAGAGCTTTTATGAAGAGCCACTTTCGGTTTTGATCTAGATCTGGAACCGGTGTTACCGAAACTTTGAAAGGGTTTTTGTTTCTAGTTTTTTGTGCATTTTTGGCCTATGGGAGCTGTTCCATTGCATCCAGAGCACCGTTTCTATTGGGAAATAGTTTTTGTTTCATCGAAAACTATTTCCGTTTGCTCCAGAAACACCATTTCGGCAAAACCTGAAAGTATAATGTTACAGTGACGGATTTGTTTTTTTTAAATCTCTCATATTTTATCAGTTTATTATTAGATCTTTTCTATTTTACTCTCGAACTATTGCCTTCCCTAACTGCGTATGCTCTTTGTTGTGTACCTTGTGTGATCGCGGCGAATCAGAAACAGTAAGGAAAAGTTTTTTTTCTTGTCTTCTCGGCTATGTATGCTCTTTGTCGTGCACCTTGTGTGAACACAGCAAATCAGAAATAGTGAGAAAACTTGAAAACGTAGACTTTTCGGGTAAGCTAACCAAAATCTAACCCCATTGTGTGGAAAAAAAAAATTTGTTTTTTTTTTCGTTTTTTTTTTGTGATTCACAAAAAAAGAGAACGAGAGAGAAGAGTAAAAAAAAAAAAAAAAACCCTTCCTCTTTCCATTATTTTATGTACCTTTTAAACTTAGCTCACTTGGTCCAAAGTTGTTTTATTACGTAATAGGTCTTAAGTTCAAGTCTTATTAAGCTACTTTTTAGTGTATGCAATTTCTATTTTCAAGTTACTTTATTGTAAAAGTGCATCTCACATAAATAAAATAAAATAAAAAGTGAGTCACTTAAGTCTTTTAATTTATTGCCGCACTTTTTAAAAGTCACATTATTGTAAAAGTGAATATCACTTATTTTACAAAAGTGTTTCACTTCAAGCAACTTTATTATAAAGTGATTGTCAAAGGTTGATCTTAAGAAGAGGGGGATTCTTTTTTTAGTTGCTCAAGTTAATATCTGCCACGTCACTATTGGGGACATCTTCAACATTTTCTTTGATCAAGCATAACTTCATCATCTAGAATCAGTTTTAAGTGTCGTTTTTTTTTAAATCGCATATTTTTTTGAGCTCTTTGCATCCAGACAGTTAGTTTCTATTTTTTCATCCAATATTTTATAGTATGGCCACCCCTTGTGATATTATACATACAAGTTCTAACTATTTCTCATGAAAATCTCATATGGAGGATGTTCTACGAAGTAGGGGACTTTTGAGGATAACCTCAGGGAAAGAAATAGAACCCACTAATGATGATAAAAAAATTAAATGGGAAAATAGATGTGATGAAGCTCGTGGATTAATTGGGATGTCAATCTCTACTGATTTGCGATTCCACATATATCAAAATTGATGAACCTGATAAATCTTGGGAAAAGTTGGAATCTGTGTTTGGTAAACACAATGAAATTTGGGGTCATCAACTTGAGAATGAGTTGCTTTCCTTGAATCCAAATGATTTTTCATGCATTCAAGACTATTTATCTAAGTATAAAACTCTTAGACTCTTATGTGCAGAATGCAAGATTAAGAAAGAAGACAAACAATGTATTTATCATATTCTTTCCAAACTTGGATTTGCATATTCTATTTTTGTATCTATATTCTACTCCATGAAAGAATCCTTGACTACAGCTAGCTATCAAGATTCTAATCTTGAATCCTTTTGTGATTCCTTAATTAGAGAGCAAGATAAGCTCATTCATCTTGGAATAATTAACAATGCAGATACATCTAGGAAAGCCTTATTGTCTCAACAGAAAGAAAATTCCAAGCCTCCCAAGAAATAGAATTCTCGCAATAATAAGGCAAACAACAAGGGTCCCAAACCCTCTCAGTCAGCTCCTTCCTTAAAACATGACAAAGGATCCAAGCCAAAAGGAAATAAGATTGAGCGTCATTGCAATTTTTGTGGGAAAGATAATCATGATGAATCTAAGTGTTTCAAGAAGATGACAGCCTTGGAAGCAGCAATGAAGAAGCACCACATCAGCCTAGATTCGTCTTCCGCAATGAAGAAGCACCACATCATGGACATCCACTCTATGCTTCCGGTTACTCTTATACTGCATCTTCTTCTTCTACTTCAAATGAATGGCTCATTGATTATGGAGCATCTTATCATATGGCTAAGGATCAAGCCATCTTTTCTACTATGCATGAATGTAACACCAAACAAATATTTGTTGATGATGATAGATATTTAAGTGTTGTAGGATCTGGAACAGTTCCAGTAGAAAATGGTCATTTCAGTGATGTACTTTGTGTTCCAAAAAAATTTCTGCAATATGTTATCAGTCTATCAAATTACTCATTCGGGTGAAGGTAAAACTGTGATGTTTACACCTTACCAAGTTGTAATCAAGGATTTTAAAAATCCTCAAAATGTCCTTGCTATTGGAACTGTTTATGATATTACCAAGTTGTACAAATTTAACAACTTTGGGTCATTACTTTTTCCTTCAGTTTTTGTTGCTCATAGTGATAACTTGAGCAAACTTTGGCATGAGCGATTTGGTCACTTAAACTATCGCTCATTGCAACAACTATGTAAATACAATATGGTGACTGGTCTTCTGATGGTATCTTGCAAGGATGGTGTTTGTTCTGGTTGTGTACTCGAAAAACATCATCATGACAGTTTTGACAAGTTGCCTCTTAGCACGCCTCAGTTCCTTTGGAGCTTGTGCATAGTGCTTGTGTGGTCCTCTTCCATCTACTTCCTTTTCTGGTTTCAAATATTTCTTAATCTTCATTGATGACTACTCCAGACGCACTTGGGTTTACTTCCTAAAACTTAAGAGCGAAGTATTTAACATGTTCTTGGCCTACAAGGCCCTTGTTGAAAAACAATTTGGTCATCAAATTATTCAATTAAGATCCGACAATAGAGGAGAATATGTTAACAACAAGTTCACTACTTTCCACACTGAACAAGGATACCAACAACAACACATTGTTCCATATACACCACAACAAAATGGTGTAGCTGAACAAAAGAACTACACTTTAAAAGAAATGGTTAATTGTATGATCCAATCTAAGGGACTAAGTCGTCAATATTGGGTTGAGGCCATAAATTGTGCAAATTACATAGTTAATCGCACACCCACTAAAGTTTTACAAGGTATAACACTGGAAGAAGCATGGAGTAAAATTAAACCAGATGTAAGTCACTTTCATGTGTTTGGTTGTGAAGCATGGGCTCACATTCCGGATGAAAAACAGAAAGCATTGCAGCCTAAAAGTGAAAAGTACATATTTGTTGGATATTCTGAAGATGTAAAAGGTTATAGACTTCTTCGGTCACAGTCTCATGATATAATCATTAGAAGAGATGTTAAATTTGATGAAAATTTCTTGGCCTGCAAGCCTAACTTGGTGAGTGTGCCATCTTTGGCCTGCGAGCTTGATTCGACGATTGTGTCTTTTTCTTCTTCCAGCTTCCTTGATAGGTTTCCAACTCCAATTTCTGATGATGACAGTGAGGATGAAAATCCACCTCCACCTGCTCATGTTCCTTTAATTGCACCGCACCAATGCCTCCTCAATGGGTCCTTTCAACATGTGAAGTAGCTGGTGATCTTGCTGGTGATCCTAGAGATCAACGTCGAACACGTTCTCAGTTTCAGTGAGCCTCTTCCCTTTTGGCTCAAGTTTCCAAGAATCATGATCCATAAACTTTTGCAGAAGCTTCAAGAAATCCAGATTGGGATGCAGCTATGGATGAAGAATATCATTCCTTAATGGCGAACGATACTTGGGATCTTGTTCCTCTTCCAAAAGGAATAAAACTTGTCAGATGTAAATGGGTCTATAGAACTAAGTATGCATCAAATGGAAGTGTTGAAAGACTTAAGGAAAGGTTAGTTGCCAAATTTTTTTTCCAAGTTGAAGGGATTGACTACAATGAAACCTTTGCCCCTGTAGCAAAAATGAACTCCATCTTCCTTGTTCTTTCCCTTGCAGCCTTACATAACTGGGAAGTCCATCAAATGGATGTTAATTATTCCTTCTTACATGGTGATTTACATGAGGAAATTTACATGGAACAACCCCCTGGATATGTTCAGAATAACTCTAGCCTTGTTTGTCTCCTTAAGAAATCCTTATATGGCCTTAAGCAAGCTCCTAGAGCTTGGTATGCCAAAATGGATAGCTTTCTCCTTGACACTGGTTTTTCTAGATGTCATTCTAACCCCAATGTCTATACCAAGAAAGTAGGAAACCATCTCATCATACTTGTTCTTTATGTTGATGATCTTATCCTTATTGGTAATGACCCTAAACTTATAACCCATGTGAAATCCAGTCTTAAGCAAAATTTTGAAATGTTAGACTTAGGACATTTGCATTATTTTCTTGGTCTCCAAGTCTTGTAAACCAAAGAAGGAATCTTTCTTTCCTAGTCTAATTATGCTTGTGACCTTCTTCGTCACTTCCACATGGAATATTGTAAACCAGCCCCTTCTCTCTTCTAGTCTGGAGTCAAACATTATGCCACTTGTACTTCCCCTGAAGTAGATGCCACCTTGTATCGTCATCTTGTTGGTAGTCTTTTATACTTGACTCATTCTCATCCTGACCTTTCCTTTGTCGTTGGTCGTGTTTCCCGTTATATGCAAACTCCTCATGAAAGTCACTGGAAAGCAGCAAAAATAATACTTCGATATATTCGAGGTACAATTCAGTTTGGGATTCATTACAGTACAGGGGGGAACCTTTATTGGTTGGTTTCACTGATTCAGATTGGGTCGGCGATCCTGATGATCGAAATTCTACTGCAGGTTATGTTTTCACTCTGGGATCTAGACCTGTCACTTGGGCTTGTAAGAAACAACAAGCTCTTGCTCTTTCTTCAGCAGAAGCAGAATATAGAGCCACAATTAATGCTAGTTAGGAAGCTTTATGGCTTTGACAAATCCTTTCAGAGTTTGGATTCAAGCAGTAGCAGCCTACTCGACTTTGGTGCGACAATCAAAGTGCCATCAAGCTTGCCAAAGATCCAGTTCTACATCAGCGCAGCAAAAAAATTGAGCTACACATGCACTTCATCAGAAATCTTGTTCATGATAGTGTTATTGAAGTTCTCTATTGCCCTATAGATGATCAAGTTGCAGACATCTTCACCAAGTCTCTTACAGAAGCAAAGTTTTCTAAACTTCGGTCTATGTTAGGAGTTCAGGAATGTGTCCTTAAGGCGGGATAGGCTCTAATGACTCCTTCCTTCTCCTAATAGTGTCACTTTTGTAAATCCTTCAATCCTATCCCAAGTTGTTCTTAAGGGGGGATGTTAGGATATTTAGACACTTATGAGTCAGTTAAGATCAACTTGTGTAATATATCTGTTAGGTAAAAATGTGTTTCTTTAGTATGCATTAGTATGCATTTGTAAATATTCTAATCCGACGGTCACGATATGTTCTAGACATGGAGTGATCCGGCGGTTCAAATTCTCTTAGATCATACCTACCATTGATCCATGGCTTAACACTTGATTGGTCTCTGATCCCTATTTAAAGAGCATAGAGGGTCCTTGGCTAGTTGATCGATTATGAGAAGATCATGTAAATTTCTTTCTTTTGCATAATAATTTGCTCCAAGTAGCTATTTGGCTGGGGCCGTGGATTGTTTCCCTCTCGATGGTTTTAACCACGTGACAAACATCAGTGTGTTGATCTGTGATCTATTTGTGTGAAGTGGTTTCTCAAGGTGTTCGGTCTTTTGGGAGTACCCTGTGTACCCGAACAGTAACTTGTACATAGTCCCAACAATAAGTCTTTCTGGACGCAAGTGGAGATAAGTATCAAAATATTTCCCAAGGGGAGGCACACAACCCACAATACCAAGATCACCGAAGTAGCAATACCACTGGGAGAACATAAGGATCCCAAACAACTTATCTAAGGAGGCATCGAGGGTGGAGAAAACACACCCCTGGGGGATCAAAACAAATTCTATATCCCCGGCTAAAAAAAGAAAGATGTTAATGTATCCCATACTCGAAAGAACAAAAAAAGAGTATTCCACATAAATAAAAAATCTCTTAAAAGTGTTGTATCATTCCTTTCTCAATGATTTCTCCTTCTAAAATTTCTGAGAAGGAGAGGAGGCCGGCCTTCATATTTAGTGCTTCCTTGGATAAACAATCTACACTCATATTGTTCTCCTTGTAGACATTCCTAAAGTCATATAACCCACGAATTGAAGTCATTGGTAGTGTAACATATATGTCGTATTTAATGGATATCCGATGACAAATTTCACTAAATAGGTGTTGGAATTTCGACGAAGTCTCCTTCATAGAGGTCATATAACACACAAAATGATATCATTATCTTGAGGACTTATAAGCATGGCTTAAGACTGACACCACTTCCTATTGTCTGCTAACTTGGTACACTTAACTAATACATCAACTTGGTGTAGTTATACTAATACTAAGTATTTGAAAGTGTAGTTATAGTATTGTTGGGTGTTAGTGCCAAGGTACTAGACTTTAGTTAGAGGTTGGTTTAGTCCATAGTAATACTCTATTCCTAGACTTCAAAGTTTTGACATAAAACCGTATCTCCCTTGGTAAAGGTTTAAGCCAAGAACTTTTTGTTACACACCCTAACTATGTATTTATGGTACTATTGCATGTGTTCCAATGATTGAGATTCCTTTAATCTAGGCTCATTAACTCTACCATACGTGTGGTGACAAGCTCTTCATCAGGTATAGCATCATGTAGTGCAATGCTAAGTGATGGGACTAAGACCTCTTAGGGAAACATAACTTTTGCTCTATATATAATGAGTAGGTAATCATGGAGATATGTAATCTCCACTGAGTGGAACCTTTTAAATTATAATGAAATTTTTGTAAGCCCATAGTGTAGGATATAGCTTGGTGTGACAATGGTCACCAGAAGCATTAATTGTGTGTTTAAGGATGGATAGTAATGTAATATTTATGGATTCAACCTACCCATTCTCTATATATAGTTGGGTGTGGAAAAAATATGTTTGATGTTATACTTAGTTAGGAGTCTCTTTATTTATGTAGATACAAGCTATCTTCCATTGTCAACCACTAAGGTATAATGGACTATCAAAATGATATATAATTTGGTTTCTAATGAATTTCACAATAACATGTCCTATGAAACAACTAAGCTTGGCATGGCCTTTACCCATTTGGTTCAATAGTTAATTATGATGATGATGAACTTGTGGCCATTATAAAGGTTGCATGTATAGCTCTGATGAGGCCTAAACCCCACAATAAGAATGGTCAAGGGGATTTGATTCAGATTAAGTCACATGATGATATATGGTACAAACTCTTATAATGCTAATATAATTTTCATTTGTTAACATAATTTTTTATATATTTTTTTGATAGTGGATAGTAGTAGCCCATGTACAAGATCTTAGTTAAGGTGGCATGTGACCCCCATAATTTCCACTATGTGCTTCTTGCAAGATAGAGTAAACCTTGGGATAGTTTATGTTGCAAAAGAGGAAACCATTAAAGCTTTTATTTTTATTAAATAATGATAGCATTCTAGGAAGTCAAATGGGCATGTAAAATAACCTTAATTCATCCCAGTATTGCAACCAAATATTGTCAGCACATTGAGCCTTATATTTGATCTGTTTTAGCGGTGTTTGGAGAATGATAATGACACCTAGAAGTCACAAATAATCCTGAATATAGATCTGGCCAACACTAAGTTAATTTTGTACAAATGTGTGGAAAAATGAGCAATGGAAATGAAACCTAAGTAGTGAATATAATGGTTTCCTGTGTTGTATTCTATTTATTACAGGATAGTTGTAGCTGACTATTTAGATAACAGTAATCTACATGGCAGTTGCAGCTGAGTATTTAGCTAACAATAATCTACAAGACAGTTGCAGCTGACTGGTTAGCTTCATTTTGATGCCCCCTAAATTGTGGGAAGGAAGGGGAGTGCTTCTCTTACTCTCAACAACACACACAAATCTATAACTTCATAATTTTTCCCCTTCAATATTGTTGCAGCTGATTGTTTAACTAACAATAATATACAGGACAGTTGCAGCTGAGTTACAGTGAACTGTTTATCTAACAGTAATCTACTGGACAGTTGCAGTTGAGTTGCAGCAAACTATTTAGCTAACAATAATCTACATGACAGTTGCAACCGATTGTTTAGCTTTGTTTTGATGACCCTTGCGTTCATAAAATTAAAAATGATACAACGGTTTCAACAATAAAACACATTTAAAGCAATCAGAGGCATTTTACGCTTCTCTATTTGACATAAGGAACAACATAACCACCTGTAGGCTATGTGTTTGTGCCAGAAATTGTTTCCAAACTACAAAGAAACAAGCCAACACAATCTCAAATATTCAATGAAACAAAACTAGGTATTTAGGGTTTTTGAAAGGTTTTTCTGGTTGTAAGTTTTGGTGACCAAAGGGAATACATTCATAATCCAAATAGGAACTAAATAATAAGTAAATAAGAGCAGAGATGCATAATATAATAACCAGGTATCCAACAGAACATAACTTTGAAATTCATTCACAACAGACAAGCATTACAAGCAAAGAAACCATAAACCAGCAATGAATTTACCAATTGTGTAGCTAAACAAGCTAGAAATGAAGCCAAAACACAGACTGAAGGGTAAAAAGGATCATATATTTCATAATTTTGTTCATCAAATACACATGAGAGTTTAAGTACTTAGCTCATAAACAAGTCAAGAGACATCCTTAAGCCAACCAAAAATCGAACCCCTTGTTCTCTTTCTGATCTTCCTAAATATTGCTTTTCAAAATTCAGTTAGGGTCTAAACCATAACTGTTTTTAGCCTACTCATTGATAGGATAATGTCAAAATTATAATTTACAAAATAAAGTATTTCTCAAAAACATAACAAGTAACTACTTAACTAACAATACTCAAAGGTCTTTAGCAGCTTCTTCCAATAAAGCTATTCCATCTAAGGCTTGGGCCTTTTTCCTAGCTTTCTGTTGCTCAGCTTCCATATTTGTCATCCTTCTTGTAAGCTCCTTATTATGCTGCTGTAGGATTTTGATAGTCAGTTTCAGCTCTGCACACTGTAAATCTGTGCTCCTTTTCCTTTTTAGGGCCTCCTTGGAGACTGCAGTAAGCTCTTGGTAATGATCATTCACTTCTTCTAAGTCTTCCCTGAGTCTTCTATTAGCTAGGATCAAACCATCATTTGTTTCTTGCATGTACTCCATTTGATGCTTATACTGTTTGATGGCTCTTTGCAATTTTTCCTTTTCTGAGTCAAAAACCTTGCCTCCTGTTGTATTCTACAGTTCATTAGGCAGCCATGGGATATTCAACTTTCTGAAGATGTCCTCATCCTCATGCAACAGCTCTGTAGAAGCACCATAAACACTTGGATTTTCTTGATTGTTTGTTTCATAAGGTGCATTTTCATCTATTAACAACTTATTTTCTGAATAAGAAGCTTCCATTTCTTCTTTCTGTTGTTTCTTCAACATTTCACCTCTTAATTCCAAAAACACAGCAGATAGTTTGGTTTCGGTGAGGCTGGACTCTTCTACTGTCTTCAATGGTTTCTTTCCTTTGCTTTTACCTTTGCTAGATTCTAGCTTTTCATCTAAAGAAGAAGTATCAATCATAGTTACCTCTTCCTTGTTTAACTTAGGGTTTAGCAGTTTTTTCATGTTCAGCCTTAATTTGTTTTTGGATCTAGTTTTGGGTCTCCAGCTTGGGGCAAACTCTCCCACCATTTTCAAAGTTTTTCCTTGATGTATAACTGTGGCAAACTCCATAGCTTTAACCTTGGTCTTCTTTTTATTTGGCTTTACTATCTTATCCTCTTGACTGTAGAATTCCCCGTGTATGCCAACCCTAGTCTCAGCATTGACAGTCAACTCATCTCCTTCCAACAAGTATCATTCATCTTCAGACAAAATAGTAATTGGGCTTCGTTGTTGGACCTTAGTATCTTCTTCTTCTCCTAAAACCTTTTCTGGAAAAAATAGTTTTTTCATCAATGAGTGCTTCTACTGGTGCTTTATTTTGCACAGGCTGAGTTTCCTTTTTAATAAATAGCAAACTTTTTCTCCTACTGTCAACTGAAGGCTGCTGAGATTCATAATCTCCCTTTGAAGGTTCTGCCACTTCCTCAAGTTTGATACATTTTTTATCTTCAACCTTGACTTTTTGCCCTAATTTTCTAATTAAGGCTTGTCCCTTATCAACATGCTTTATGGTAGGCTGTCCTTCCTGGTTAATTTGGAATCCAGACCAAAAAAGAAAGTAATCCCAAGTCTTCCCTTCTCTTTGCAGGATAGTGCTGATAATAAGCTTAATCAATCCATGATGAAAAATGGACTGTGCAGTGTGATCATGATGCTCTTTAATCTTGCTTGACAATTTTTGCAAACTTTTCAACAAGAAGAAAGGGAGACTCATCCTTGATTCACCAGCAAGGTGCTGTAAGAACCTGAAATGATACTTGAAGACAAAAGCATACCTCCCTTCACAAGTAATGTAACTTGGTAGAATCTTGATGGGCTCTTCCCATTCAGCTCTGAAATTCTTGATGAGCACTCCCTTACTCCAGTCTGGAATAATGCCAGGTAAAAGGTACCTTTGGGCATTGAAGGTAAATGGCACCTTTTTGAATCAAAGCTCTCCTTCATTCCTAACTCATATTGCTTCAGCCACAAACTATACAGTTAATTTAAATTTCAGAGTGTCAAATGATACGGTATCTTGGTTATAACATTGAGCAAATTTATGAGAAACTTCGGTGTTATATCCATCAATCTTCTTATAGAAATCCAACCATCCAGCATTCTCAAAGAGTTCTGCACATCCAGGAAACTTGTCAATCCAATTCAGCGCAGTGGGTTCAGCCCTGTTGGTCTTCCCACTTTTCTTCATCTGCTTTCCCATGGCTGAATGTTGTTTCTGTGAGATTTTAAGACCCTGTTAATGATCTAACAGTCCTTTTTCCTTCAAGTTTTCAGAGTATTGACAGTCAGTTTTCTTTTGGATTCTCCCTGGCTATTTTCTTTCAATTTGTTAACAATTTGTTCTATTGTCAATGAAGGAAATGTTTTGTACCTGAACTTGGGCAATTTAGGTCAAACAGAGCACCAAAAGTCTTTAACAAAGCTGCTGCTGAACTTAAATAACAGTCAAGACATTCATTTCGACCTTTTAGACTGATCTTTCACCGTTGGGAGCTTGTTAAAAACATGAATTTATGTTTTCCTTAATCAATTATACATTACAAGCTTTAATGGAAAAACCCCCAATTTAGCAGGCCATGACCAAGTCTACGTGGAATACCTCACTCCCGGCTTGCTGCAGGTGTTTAAAATTAATCCTTGGACTATCTGAATGTCGAATTTAACTGTCCAAGTGTCTTCAAGTCTTCAGTTTGCTTCCAACTGGCGCGCTGAGAAAACCTTAAATTCCCTCTGCAACTGTAAATTTTGGATTTTTAGCAATTGTATTCATTCCACTTCGCGTCCAGCTTCGTGATGCCTATGTGGAGAACCTATTTCCCATCAATCTCGGCTCGTTCCTCTATCTGTCATGATGCACCGAGCTCTAACTTCTGACTGCCACGATCTCTTTCACGTTATAGACCACACCTGTTTGCATGATTATTTCTGATGAAACACATATCAAACCTGTATACACATGTGATTAGTCATCGAGGAGCGAAATCATTGGAGAATTTGGCGAAAAAACCAGCAAATTTAGCACCCACGATATTCTTGTAGCGTCGCAGTGTAAAATTTTAACCGTTGCGCTACAAGAATGTTTTAAAATCAAATTTGGCGCTTGTTTAGTCATTAATTCCATTTTAAATAAGGTTTATATGGTAAACTTTGATCTTGGTGTTATTTGTGAAACCTGTAATCAACATATGTCCTATAGAACCCTTCAGAACCATAAGAAAAACAAAACATAATGAAAACCTAAAAGCAAAAATCAAAATTTCACTTTAAGCCAAAATTTCCTAAAAGTAAGCAAATGAGCAAGATTAGAACAAAAATCACAAGAAAAAATATAAGACTGAAGAAAATAAATTCATGACTTAACATCTGGCTCCAGCTGCGGGATGAAGTCCTCCCTATGAGGCTTCAAGAACCTGTAGACCAGTGCCTTCTCTTCTGCTACCTACTAGTCTGCAAAATTTCCATGCGGTTATGGAGTCCTTATTATGCTTTACTCACACCGGTATATACAATGAAAAATAAAAATCTCCTCAAAGACTGTAAAAATGCTTGAGGAATCGTCCATTGACTGGGCTTGACAATTCCTCACCTTCCAAAGACTGCAGGACAAAAGTGTTATTTTCCAAAATCTTAGACACTAGGAAAGGGCCAAACCAGAGGTTGTCAAATTTACCATGTTTCCCTTTTTGTTCTTTCCTGGCATATATCACCAACTGAGAAAGTGTTTTCTTTGATTTTCCTGTCGAATCTGCTTTTAATCTTCAATCTGTATAACTGTGCCCTTTCTTCCACTTTTTCCCTATTCTGCTGCAATTCTATCATCTCATAAATCCTTGTCTGCATATCATTTGGTTCTTCTTGGCAATTCTGAAGGAACTTCATCACTGGGATTCCCAATTGGACAGGAAAAACAGCATCTGTGCCATATACTAATTGGAAAGGAGAAGTTCCAATTGCTTGTTTTACTGTTATCCTATCAGCCCACAATGCATATTTCAGCATAGAGTCCCATGATCTTTTATTATGCTTAAGCAACTTTTTGATACTCTGAATGATTTTTTTATTTGAGGATTCAGCTAAACCATTACCCTAGGGATAGTAAGGAGTTGATTGCTTCAGCAAGATACCATTATTTTCACAAAATGCTTCCATTGCCTTATACTTGAAATCCTTTGCATTATCTGTTACTATTTTCTGAGGACACCCAAACCTACTAAGGATATTTTCTTCGATGAATTCCATAATTACTTTGTCTGTGGCACTCCTAGTAGGGATGGCTTCCACCCATTTGGTAAAGAAGTCTGTTGCAGTTAGAATCCACCTGTGTTGTCCTGAGGAAGATGGATTTATTTCCCCTATAAAATCCATACCCCATTGCTGGAAAGGAGCACTTACTGCAATAGGTTTTAGGGGCAATGACAGCAATTTGTGTTTGCCAGCAAACTTCTAACAAGGGATACATGCTCTTACCTGCTTATATACATCTGCAAACAAAGAGGGCCAATAGTACCCAGCTCTTAGAATCTTGTATGCCGTTGTCTTCCAGTACTTGTGACCTCCACAAGCACCCTCATGAGATTCGGAAATTACTCCTTCAATTTCAGATTTATCCAAGCATCTGAGTAGAATACCACCTGGGTCTTTCCAGAATAACTCTTCTTCAACTAAACAATACTTAGTAGCTTTAAGCTTTAAAGGTCTAGCATCTTTTCTATCAAAATGCTCAGGACATTGCAAAAACAACAGAAAATAGACAATGTCCGCATACCATGTGGATGCTGAATAATAGTCCATAATCTTCTCCTTTTCCAAGATTGCTTGATCTTCTTCCTGAGCTAACTCTTCAGCCATCACATGCAATCCCAGAGCTTGACAATTTGATTCAGCCAGCAGTTTGGCTAAACCCTGGCCCTTGACTAGTTTGGTAGGTCTGATATCTACGTCATACTCCATGATTTTAGCAATCCACTTGCCTCTTTTCCCTTCACTGTCAGGCTGTGTTAAAACATCTTTTACAGCAGCATTAGGCACATATGAAATAACCTTAGAATGTAAAACATAGATTCTGAAAAAATTTAAAGTTTTTACCAAAGCATAGGCCTGTTTTTCTAAAATACTGTATTTTAATTCAGAATCCCTGAGAGTTTTGCTGAAGAATGCAATAGGATGCTCTAGTCCTTCCTTATTCTTCTGCAATAGAACAACTGCTATTGTATCCTTTGATGCAAATGAGAATGTAAGAAATTCTCTGGTAAAATCTGGGCTTACTAATACAGGAGCTTCAGTAAGAGCCATTTTGATCTTCTCAAATGCATTCTTTGCCTCAGTGGTCCACCTGATTTCCTGATCCTTTTTCAGCATGACTGTAATCTGTTTGATAGTCTCAGCAAATTTTGGTATAAACCAACGCAAAAAGTTGATTTTACCAATGAAATATTGGACATCCTTTTTACTCCTCGGTAAACTTATCTTCAATATAGCTTTTACCCTTAGGATCAATCCTTATACCATCAGCAGACACTAAATGACCAAGCAATTTACCTTCATGTACAGCAAAATGTGACTTCTTTGGATTCAAGGACAAGCCAAATTTTCCAGATTTCAAGAAAGTCTGCTTTAAATGCTTTAGATGTTCATCATCTGATTATGAGAAAACAGTAATGTCATCCAAGTAGATTACCACAAACTTGTCATTTTCTCCGACAAAAGCAATATCCATAGCCCTCTGAAAAGTGGCTCCATCATTCATTAGTCCAAAAGGCATCTTGTCATACATGAAAGTTCCCCAAGGAGTAGTGAAAGATGTCTTCTCCTTATCATCAGGATGCATAGAAATCTGATTGTACCCTGAGAAACCATCAACCATAGAGATCCTCTGTGCCCCAACTACTTTTTGCAATATTTGCTCAATTTTAGGCAAAGGATAATTATCTTTTAGTGAAGATCTATTCAAATTTCTAAAGTCCACACATAACCTGATTTCTCCATTTTTTTTCCTAACAGGAACTAGATTAGCCACCCATGAAGAGTACCTGAGAGGCACTATGATTTTGGCATCCAATAACTTCTTTACTTCTTTTTCAATAACAGGAAACAAGGCTGGATTAATCCTCCTTAATTTCTGACGAAAAGGTTTGACATTTGGTTTTAAAGGGACTTTATGCTATATAATTGCAGTGTCATAGGTTCTCAATTCCTCATAAGACCATGCAAAAACATCCACATGTTCCTTTAACAATTTAATGTACCTGTTTCTTTGTTCAGCTGTAAGTGCTTTGGATATTTTTACCATTCTAGGTTGTTCTGCAGAGCCAATGTTACAATCCACCACATTCTCTTCTGAAGACCATACAACAGGTTTTAAAAGTGTATCATCTTTTGAAAAAATCCTTTCCAGAGGTACCAAACCCTTTGGGATGAAATTACTTTTTAATTCAGCTATTTCATTTTCAGCAATCTCTTCCACCTGTCCATCCTCTTCATCTTCTTCCTAATCAATCAGGGAATTGGAAAACTCATGTGTAAGCTCTAGAAATATTTTAATCTCAATGTCATCTTTGAACACTCTCCACTGCTTCACATTATCAGGTACAGATGGTCTGTACCTAACTTCAATAGGATATCTCAACTGAGTAATCTTGGGGTTTCTAAAGTGAGTAGCAGCCAAGGCCAGTGAATCTGCAGTCTGATTATGGTCTCTTGGAATATAGGTAATTTTAAAATCTACAAATTAATTTTCAATCATGTCCCATACCTCATTTCGATAGACTTTCAGTAAAACCTGCTTCACTTGATAGTACTTCACCTGCTGAACAACTAATTCGGAGTTGCCAAATGCAGAAATCTGCTGAATGCCCAAATCTTTAGCATCTTTTAATCCTAACAGCAAAGCTTCATATTCAGTAGTATTGTTTGTAGTAATAAACTCTAATTTATACATCAGCTTTACTATTTCACCTCCAGGGGATATAAGAAGAACCCTTGCTCCAGCACCTTCTTTGCAAGAGGATCCATCAAAGTATAATTGCCACAGCTCATCCTCCTATTCCCTGCTGCATTTTACTAGCTGTTGCTTTTCAACCTGTAACAAACCAATAGTATTGTCATCCTCATTGAAATATAACATGCAAGTACCCAGGTCTTTATCAACAACATACAATGGGTGGTTGGTAGGGTTCTTGTCATCTGTCACAATATAGGCAAACTAAAGCTCTCTGTACAGCCTTCTATTTTCTCCTCCAAACATAGGAACAGTAGCATATGATAAGTCCATTTGTAAGGTCCCACCAAATTTCTTTGCCCAAGACCTAGAAAGAAGTAAACCAAATTTAGGTGTAATATCAGCTACCACTACATCCATGATCACACTTTTCATGGGTAATTGAGCCAAACTAACAACCATGTCCTTTATTACCCCTAAACACTTCACTGCTCAGGAATCAAATGCATACAGATCATGATAGGGTTTAGTGATACTCAGACCTAAAGCCTCCATAACAGCTTTTGGCATTAAATTGTGTGATGCTCTCGAATCTAACAAACAATTATGTATCATTTGTTCATGGTGTTGATGAAATTGTCATTGATGCCAACATGGACTTGCAGTGGCCCCACAGGATGTCATTGATGCCACCAAGTCCCACTTACAGTGCCCTTGGGTATCGAAACCACACACTTGGTTGCTTATGATCAAGGGTTTGAATATGGAAGGTTGTTGATGATATATGGTCCTATTTATGATCATGGAGGTGGAGCCCATGGACATTTTGAAGAAGACCTTGAAGATGTTCTTGGAACTCTTACTTTGTCATGTATGCACAATGCATGAAGATGAAGCACTTGCTCTTGATGCCTATGATGAAAATATTACTCTTGGATCCTTGAGTTGTGAAGAAGTCCCTTATGTTGATGACCCAAGCCACTTGAAGTTTAAAATAGTCAAAATAAATGGTGAAGTCAGCCCAATCAAAAGGATTAAAAAATAATAATAATAATAACATCCTTAAGGTGACCCTAATGTGGCTTGAAGAAGGCTTTTAATAAAACATAAATATGGAAGGTCGGCTTCAAATATAAAAAAAAATTTAAAAAAAAAACAAAAAAAACATATGGAAGGTCGGCCCAGTAAAAGAAATCGTTGAAAATGTGTATAAATAGCAGCCTAGCTGCTAGCGTTATCATTCAAGTGAGAAAACTTGAGTTTTTTTTTAGCTCTGAATTTTGAGTGAATTCGGTGGATATTGCTCTGTGAGTTTTCAGAAATTTTCGTGGACTGAGGCAGTGACAGTGGAGGAGCAGTCACATTTTTAGCAGCAGGAGCTTGTGATGAAATGACATTTGTTCCATTTTGTAACATTGCTGGAATTGTTAAAGAAAATTCGGAGGCCAAGTTAATTCAAGCTTGAAATTGGAAATTTGTCAAGAGCTCCTTGGAATCGAACCTGGATGAAAGAGGTCGTGCCGTAGCAGTGATATTTTCCAGACCGGTGTGCCCTAAATGAAGTGAAAATACCAAGGGAAAAGGGTACGCGAGTTTCAGAGACGAGTATAAGCAATCATAGATAGAGCAGCGAGGAAAGGGTTACAAGTTTTTTTGAAGATGACAGTCCTGAATTTTTCTGAGCATGACATCTTGATGACAGTCCCTAGACAGTTTGATTTCTACACAGCTCGAGTTGCAGAGACTGTTCTCTCCATCGTGAAGTTGAGTTGGATGCGTTGATCAACTCGTGGATGTGTTTCTTTATTGCAACAACTCAATTAACTCACGACATATCAAGTAATAGTATTCATCTACATTGTTGTTGCTTGCTGGATGTGTTGATGGTATATCTCTATGCATGAGGACTCTATCATCTTCGTGGTGTTCAGAATTGAAGACAAAAAGGGAGCTCGTTGAGTCTGATAGAGGGTAAGTTATGGTGGCAGTAGTAGAAGGAGAAACACTCGAATTTTTGCAAAATAAAATTCGTTTTTGTCTTGATATTTGGACATCCAACAGAGTGAAAAGGAGGAGAATTGCAACAGTCCATTGTGGACTTTGTTTTATCACCATCATATGCTCAGTCCAGGTTTGGACTGTGATTGGGGTTCCACCTCAGTACAAACAGTCCTGAGTTTGACAAGGTATCAAGTAGCAATTGATCTCTCGGTGGACTAAGAACCTATGGAAGAGTGGACTAAGGCTGCTCAAAAATTGTAGACCTAAAATGTTGCAGACAGGCAGCTCCAAATTTTTTTTGAGGTTAACATACAGTCCACGTTTCTTTTGATGGATGTGAGCAGACTTTAGCAAATTCTTCGTGCTTGAACAGTATGATTATTGGACCTTGATGTGATCAGACTTTGGTGTTTTCTTTGAGATAAAAACAGTATAAACATGATATTTTCTATACAATCAAGTCACATGATTATCCTCAGTTCTGATCATCTACAGAAGAGACATATTCAGTGATGATGACATGATATACAAGGTATGTTTAATATTGTGTATTATAACTATTGTGATACTATATGAAGATGCATGATGTGAATGATGATGCTACCCTATACATCATATACACTGTAATGGTACAATATATGATGATGACTGCCCTAGGATGATGACTGGAATACACAGTCAAGACAGAAATTGATGTACTGTGATGAAGAATGCAGTGACATGTATACAGTATATATATGTATAGTGAAGAATCATGTAGTGTATAAATAATGATATGATGTTGATAATGATCATGTATGCTTGATATGCAAGAAGTATTTGTGATGTGCAAGAATGATGGACAGAGGTCTGTACTAAGTGGTTGACTGGAGAGTGATGACATGCAGTGATGTTGATACAATACTATATACAGTACAGTATTATGCAGTGATGATAGTATGTTAATGAATGCATGCATATATATGACAAAGATGCATATACATGCTACTTGATGTATAAGCATTGATGAACAGCAAAGTTATAGTTGTATGCAAAAGGTGATTTGATGAACAAGTCTGTGAAACTTTCCAAGAAGTCAAAGGATAGTTTGTGGCTGGGTTTGATGACAAGATTACCCTGACTGACTAGTGTCAATTGACAGCCTTCACCTATACAGTTTCTTTGACTTAACAGTATCAACATTTGTTGGAGTAACCTGGACTTGAAAATAGCAAGCAAACTTGACAAGTGACAGTCTCTTTTGATGAGAGCGGTAGAATTCTAACAAGTTGACTGCAACAATCTTTGATGTGATTTGCAACAGCAATAACTTGAAAGTAATTTTTTACAGCAGTAAAGAAGGCATGGACAGAATGCTGATATGACAAAAATTGCTTATGATGTGGCAGTGATATCTACAGGGATGATCTAACAGTGACTAGAGTACAGTGATTGTTGAACAGCAGTGAGCAAATGAACAAAGAGGATTGATGAGCAGTGTTGATGAACAGCGGAGATTGAGAAGTGGTTGCAGCAGTATTGATGAGAGTGTTTAGCAGATGACCAGCAGCATTGACCAGCAGCATAACAGATTGAAGAGACAGATGATGTTGATGTGATTGATGAGATGATGTGACAGTAATCTTTAATTGTAAATGCAAGCTTATCTTGCATATGAGGTTAGGACACCTCAAACCCTTCTTAGCAGGGTCTAAGAAAACCAAGCAGGGTCCTGGATGCAGAGTAGGTGCTCTTTGTATCAGTAGGTGCTGATTTTACCTAACGATTGTAGCCAGACCAAAACTAATACAAAAATATTACAAAATTATATGGTGTTGTGTTCTTTTGTGTTATGGTTCTTGATGCTTTTGATATGTGAATGATGAAGTGAAAGATGTTTATGAAATGATTATGAGATTAGTATAATAATGGTATGATGAATTGGTAGTTAATTGTGACAAGTCAAGAAAAGTTTTAAAATTGGCTTCACACTGATTCACCCCCCCTCTCAGTGTCTAACACATGGACTGTCAGGGTAATGTAGAATGGAGGTGAAGCACCTGCTTCATTTTCAGTCTTTTCAGCTAAGGCTGATCCAATGAAAATCCTAGGATTTTCTTCTTGCAAGTTCACCGTATCAGAAATAGGCTGATTACTTGCTGAATTAATCATCTTAAGAACTGATTCTTTATATAAAGGGTTTTTTATTAATTCATTCAAAGGTACAGGAATCTTTAATTTTCCTAATTCATTTTCCAGGCTGAAATTCTACACAATTTTATTTACCTCTTCAGCCTCCATGTTCTTCTTTTGTTTTTCTGAAACTTGTCTTTTTTCTGTCATAGGATCTGATGAATGCTTAGCAGGGACAACTACCTTATTCCTCAGGATTTGTACTACCTGTTTTGGACCTGACCTCAGATTCATAATCTTCTTGAGTTCATTTTGACAGACATCAGCAGTTATAGCAGTCATTTTTGAACCTAAATCATCTTCTGTTTCGAACATATCAGCATCATAGCATTCTGCATTTAGAAACTCTTCTTCAGTGACAAAACCCCCGGACAATCCTTCTCCAAAATGATTCATATCTTGGTCAGTATCTTCAAATATTACTTCATCATCAACCTCTTCTTCATCAACAACATTATTCTGAAGAGGTGGTGGCACTCTTTGGTCCTCATTTTCTCTCCTTTCCCGCTGGATATCATTGTTCCTTCGTTCTCTAGGCATGAAACGGGGAGCAAATTCTCTTCTGAACTGGTTCTGATTGTTAGGATTCCGTTCACCTTCTGGAACAGGCTTGCTGGAATTTTTATCAAGTTCTAATTTATTCAATTTTGCAATCAAAATTTTCACCAACTTAGCCATTTCATCAATTTTCCCTTCAGCAGAATGAGAAGCTGAACTTCCTGGGGCTGCTTCTTTCTTTCCTTTCCTGTCATAGATCTGCTGAGCCGTTTCCTTCTTCAATCTATTTGAAGCCAATATGTTAGATTCTACCTCCAATGTTGCATCCTGCATATTCAGTAAAGAAATAGGTCTCCTTTCTCTTAGCAGTAATGAAAACTCATGGTCGAAAGCATTTGCATATGTAAGTTTTGCAGATGTTTCTGTGGGCTTTATTTCTGCAGGAATTCTACTGTACATTTTGTTAAACCTCTTTGAAAATTCTGCAATAGTTTCATCCTTTTTCCTCCTAAGGGCTCCAAACTCAGTTATGTAGTATGTATGGCCTTTGGTGTCACCCCATTGTCTCATGAAGAGATCACGAAGTTCTTCAATGATAGTGATTGAGTTAGCAGGCAACTGCCTAAACCATTTCCATTTCCTGACATCTCCATCAAGGCTCTGCACGAACATTCTCATCCATACATCCTTGGCTTCAATGTTTTGGTTATCAGCATAACTATGGAAAGCTTCCCAGTGTTCTTCAGCTGTAGTTTCCCCTTGTCCATTAAACCTAGGAAAATATTTCTGATAGTCACCTCCAGGTAGTGCATTTAAAGGATGGGGTAAAACCAATGGTGCATATCTGGCTGCAACCATTCAGTCCATCATGTCTATAGGCTGATTTTGGGCTGCCATTTTGGGACTGACTAAATTTGATGATAAAGAGGTTTGACTAGAACTTGGCTAAAAATGGTTTTTACCTACTTTCAACTGAAAAAGAGGTATCTTACCAGGAGAGGTTGTTTTGTCTTTTCTGAGAGATTGAGGATCAGTGAAAACTTGGAAACTACTGTCAGGAAATATAGGCTTTAACCAAGGTGAAGTTTCTTCTTCTTTTCTCAACATAGATGAAAGTGATGAACCACCCAACTGGTTAGGGTCACATATGGATGGTAATGTCTGAGACCTTCTAATATTCCTTGTTGTCTTCAATATCTGTTCAGGATCTGTAACACCCAACTGCAATGGTGAAGTAGGTCTGTTTCTAGTTCCAACTCCCCTAGTAGCCACTGTGACAAACTAGTGAAAAGTAGCGTTAAAGATGTGCTGGTTTAAGTTCACCTCTTAAAACCAGTGAAAAGATAAGTATCCCAGGGAAAAATCTGTTTTCAACTTCGTTCCCCGGAAACGGAGCCAAAGATGTTTGTGCCATAAATTGTTTCCAGACTACAAAGAAACAAGCCAACACAATCTCAAATATTCAATGAAACAAAACTAGGTTTTTAGGGTTTTTGAAAGGTTTTTCTGGTTGTAAGTTTTGGTGACCAAAGGGAATACATTCATAATCCAAATAGGAACTAAATCATAAGTAAAGAAGAGCAGAGATGCATAATATAATAACCAGGTATCCAACATAACATAACTTTGAAATTCATTCACAACAAGCAAGCATTACAAGCAAAGAAACCATAAATCAACAATGAATTTACCAATTGTGTAGCTAAACAAGCTAGAAATGAAGCCAAAACATAGACTGGAGGGTAAAAAGGATCATATATTTCATAATTTTGTTCATCAAACACACATGAGAGTTTAAGTACTTAGCTCATAAACAAGTTAAGAGACCTCCTTAAGCCAACCAAAAATCGAACCCCTTGTTCTCTTTCTGATCTTCCTAAATACTGCTTTTCAAAATTCAGTTAGGGTCTAAACCCTAACTGTTTTTAGCCTACTCATTGATAGGATAATGTCAAAATTATAATTTACAAAATAAATTATTTCTCAAAAACATAACAAGTAACTACTTAACTAACAATACTCAAAGGTCTTTAGCAGCTTCTGCCAATAAAGCTATTCCATCTAAGGCTTGGGCCTTTTTCCTAGCTTTCTGCTGCTCAGCTTCCATATCTGTCATCCTTCTTGTAAGCTCCTTATTCTGCTACTGTAGGATTTTGATAGTCAGTTTCAGCTCTGCACACTGTAAATCTGTGCTCCTTTTCCTTTTTAGGGCCTCCTCAGATACTGCAGTAAGCTCTTGGTAATGATCATTCACTTCTTCTAAGTCTTCCCTGAGTCTTCTATTAGCTAGGATCAAACCATCATTTGTTTCTTGCATGTACTCCATTTGATGCTTATACTGTTTGATGGCTCTTTGCAAATTTTCCTTTTCTGTGTCAAAAACCTTGCCTCCTGTTGTATTCTGTAGTTCACTAGGCATCCATGGGATATTCAACTTTCTGAAGATGTCCTCATCCTCAGGCAGCAGCTCTGTAGAAACACCATAAACACTTGGATTTTCTTGATTGTCTATTTCATAAGGTGCATTTTCATTTATTAACAACTTATTTTCTGAATAAGAAGCTTCCATTTCTTCTTTCTGTTGTTTCTTCAACATTTCACCTCTTAATTCCAAAAACACAGCAGATAGTTTGGTTTCGGTGAGGCTGGACTCTTCTACTGTCTTCAATGGTTTCTTTCCTTTGCTTTTACCTTTGCTAGATTCTAGATTTTCATCTAAGAAGAAGTATCAATCATAGTTACCTCTTCCTTGTTTAACTTAGGGTTTAGTAGTTTTTTCATGTTCAGCCTCAATTTGTTTTGGGTCTCCAGCATGGGGCAAACTCTCCCACAATTTTCAAAGTTTTTCCTTGATGTATAACTGTGGAAAAATCCATATCTTTAATCTTGGTCTTCTTTTTCTTTGGCTTTACTGTCTTATCCTCTTGACTGTAGAATTCCTCGTGTATGCCAACCCTAGTCTCAGCATTGACAGTCAACTCATCTCCTTCCAACAAGTATCCTTCATCTTCAGACAAAATAGTAATTGGGCTTCATTGTTGGACCTTAGTATCTTCTTCTTCTCCTAAAACCTTTTCTGTAAAAATTGTTTTTTCATCAGTGAGTGCTTCTACTTGTGCTTTATTTTGCACAGGCTGAGTTTCCTTTTTAATAAATAGCAAACTTTTGCTCCTACTGTCAACTGAAGGCTGCTGAGATTCATAATCTCCCTTTGAAGGTTCTGCCACTTCCTCAAGTTTGATACATTTTTTATCTTCAACCTTGAATTTTGGCCCTAATTTTCTAATTAATGCTTGTCCCTTATCAACATGCTTTTTGGTAGGCTTTCCTTCCTTGTTAATTTGAAATCCAAACCAAAAAAGAAAGTAATCCCAAGTCTTCCCTTCTCTTTGCATAACAGTGCTGATAATAAGCTTAATCAATCCATGATGAAAAATGGACTGTGCAGTGTGATCATGATGCTCTTTAATCTTGCTTGACATTTTTTTCAAACTCTTCAACAAGAAGAAAGGGAGACTCATCCTTGATTCACCAGCAAGGTGCTGTAAGAACCTGAAATGATACTTGAAGACAAAAGCATATTTCCCTTCACAAGTAATGTAACTTTGTAGAATCTTGATGGGCTCTACCCATTCAGCTCTGAAATTTTGGATGAGCACTCCCTTACTCCAGTCTGGAATAATGCCAGGTAAAAGGTACCTTTGGGCATTGAAGGTAAATGGCACCTTTTTGAACCAAAGCTCTCCTTCATTCCTAAGTCTTATTGCTTCGGCCACCAACTCTACAGTTAATTTAAATTTCAGAGTGTCAAATGATACGGTATCTTGGTTATAACATTGAGAAAATTTATGAGAAACTTTGGTGTTATATCTATCAATCTTCTTAAATAAATCCAACCATCCAGCATTCTCAAAGAGTTCTGCACATCCAGGAAACTTGTCAATACAATTCAGCTCAGTCGGTTCAGCCCTGTTGGTCTTCCCACTTTTCTTCATCTGCTTTCCCATGGCTGAATGTTTTTTCTGTGAGATTTTAAGACCCTGTTAATGACCTAACAGCCCTTTTTCCTTCAAGTTTTCAGAGTATTGACAATCAGTTTTCTTTTGGATTCTCCCTGGCTGTTTTCTTTCAATTTTTTAACAATTTGTTCTATTGTCAATGCAGGAAATGTTTTGTACCTGAACTTGGGCAATTTAGGTCGAACAGAGCACCAAAAGTCTTTAACAAATCTGCTGCTGAACTTAACTAACAGTCAAGACATTCATTTCGACCTTTTAGACTGATCTTTTACCGTTGGGAGCTTGTTAAAAACATGAATTTATGTTTTCCTTAATCAATTTAACATAACAAGATTTAATGGAAAAACCCCCAATTTAGCAGGCCACGACCAAGTCTACGCGGAATACCTCACTCCCGGCTTGTTGCAGGTGTTTAAAATTAATCCTTGGACTATCTGAATGTCGAATTTAACTGTCCAGGTGTCTTCAAGTCTTCAGTTTGCTTCCAACTGGTGCACTGAGAAAACCTTAAATTCCCTCTGCAACTGCAAATTTTGGATTTTTAGCAATTGTCTTCATTCCACTTCACCTCCAGCTTCGTGATGCCTATGTGGAGAACCTCTTTCCCATCAATCTCGGCTCGTTCCTCTATCTATCATGATACGCCGAGCTCTAACTTATGACTGCCACGATCTCTTTCACGTTATAGACCACACCTGTTTGCATGATTATTTCTGATGAAACACATATCAAACCTATCTACACATGTGATTAGTCATCCAAGAGAGAAATCATTGGAGAATTTGGCGACAAAACCGGCAAATTTAGCACCCGCGATATTCTTGTAGCGCCGCAGTGTAAAATTTTAACCATTGCGCTACAAGAATGTTTTAAAATCAAATTTGGCACTTGTTTAGTCATTAATTCCATTTCAAATAAGGTTTATATGGTAAACTTTGATCTTAGTGTTATTTGTGAAACCTTTAATCAACATATGTCCTATAGAACCCTTCTTAACCATAAGAAAAACAAAACATAATGAAAACCTAAAAGCAAAAATCAAAATTTCACTTTAAGCCAAAATTTCCTAAAAGTAAGCAAATGAGCAAGATTAAAACAAAAATCACAAGCAAAAATATAAGACTAAAGAAAACAAACTCATGACTTAACACTATGCATTTGGAGTCTGGTAAGGATTATTCTTTATTAAAAGTTTTAGTTTAATTATAATCATGGGATTTCTTGAATGATTGTGGAAAGAATCAGATTTAGAGACAGAGTCGACGAGAATGAGACTGTGATGGTGAAGTCAATATATTAGATGGAGATCAAATGTTTGAAGCAGTGTCGACAGGTTTCCCATTGAATAGATTTTTTTCGATTGTTCGATACCTATGATTCTTAGAGAGGAAGTGCCTATACTCATCAAAGACCTCATTTCTTAAGCTTTTTAAGCGACGTGATTTGATCTTAGGACCACAAACTGGACATGAAAAATTTCCTTTTGTCTTAATTCCTACATAAAGATATGGAATATCTATGTCCATTATAATTATATATAAAATGAATGGAATATTTATAAAAACATGCATGCATAGTACTATATTAACTAGTTCATAAAATTAAATGCAATTAAAGTGGAACTTAAAAATACAAGCCACAAAAATGGGTTAACCCTGGGGCATCGTGCATTTTCCATACAAGCATTGCATGGAATTGAAATTTCCTTTGTCATATTGGTCTAGATACGTCATACATACTGATGCCATTCCATAACCTTAGTAGCTTGTCTATAAGAGTTTCAATATATACATTCATATCTTTAACTTGGCACTTACCTGATTGATTTGAACATATAAAATATATAATTATGAGTACCATTTAGATATATAAACCATGCATATGAGGAAAATAAAAATTATATACATGACATTAGGAAACAAAATACGACAAATAAGATGCCACCACTACATTAAAAATAAAACAATTGTAGACACAATATACTTAGAATAATCATTGAAAACATTATGTGCTCCCTCTTTATTGACAACCATTATCTAGTCTTCTTTAGGACCTTTGTTGTATCGAAGGTATCATTGCCGAACAGACCAACCAATTAATTAGTCAACTCATTCTTCAAATTTTTTGTTTATCTGTTACACCTTGTGTGAATGGTGGGCCCGAAAATATTTGATGGTGGTAACAAAAATTCAGCTATCAAGCTACGTCAAATTTAAATAAAAATCGCGTTAATATAATATATAAATAATATTAATGAAACACGTTTCATCCGTATTAATTTGAATTATGAATTGACAATACAATTATAAGAGGAACAAATATAATATTTATCACGATCATATATATGTGATGTATTATTTTACATACCTTAACGTCTGTGTGATTGATATGTTTGAAATACCATTCATAACATTCAAGTTCATTATCAACAATATAGTAGAGAGAAGATTTGTGTTGGAGCCTTCATAAAGGGGTTTGTATGCCTTCTCGAGAAGAGGTATATCGTGAACATCATCAAAGTCATCAATATTTTCATGATCATCGTCATTATCATAATCCATTCTAGCATTAAATGAATCATGGATCAATGTATTTGTACCATCATCTTCAACTACGTTATCAGTATGATCATCTTCTTCAATAGGATCATTAACTTGTGTTGAAATATTGTAACTTCGAAGAATATTCTATATGTATCTTTTGTGGTCCCCGATGGTCCTACCGGGAGAACCACTTGTATTATCTTGTACCCCAATGCTTCTAATCGGAAGAACTAATAAGAGTCATGAGGTTGTCCCCTGTAATTGTAAAGGTGGGTCATTAGCACCCCAGTGTGGTTACTTGAGCCTACATGTGTAACTCGAGCCTACATGATTAACTCGAGCCTACATGTCGGATGAGTTAATTGAAGTGAACGGATGAATATAAATAGAGGTGTAGCTCTCCTCATTTCAGCACACACTCTCACTTGAGTAGCACACTTGTGGAGGAGAGAAGTAGCTGGAGAAGGAGGAGGATCAGGTTTTTGATCTCCTTGCTGGTTTTATCTTTTACCTTTTTGGGGCATCTATATTGAGGAAGCTTTTGCTGGCTTTTTCCCTTTAGGGTTTTCCCAGGATAAATATGTGTTGTTCTTGTGATGATGTTTCTTTCAGTGATCCTATTTATATGCTTTTGTTATGAAAATGAAATGAAATACTGATGTCTTAGCTAAGCATATGAAAAGTTAACATGGAATCAGAGCTAACCTAAACAGGACAGCTTTCACAAGGAAAAATAGCCCTCTCTCTCTCCTTGGAAGAAATTAGGGCTTCTTGCAGAAGAATAATTTTTGAGTGAGCCTAGAATAGGATTTCTCTCCTCATGAAAATCGAATTTTAGAGACCTGGATCAATATTTTTGGTTGGGTGAAACTCCGGGAAAGTCAAACCCTAGTTTGACCCCAAGCCAGAAAAACCCTAAATACTAAAACTGCTAAGTTGTGGTACATTCGCTATATCTATATATTGGCGAAGGTTCAGGAGCTAAAACTTTCATAGGCCAAATATAAAATCCTTATGTACATGGTGTCCAAAATTCAGCTTCATATTCGCTATATTCTGGGAGATATGATCCCTCCATGTTATGGTTCCAGCATCTTCCAGAATTCATCCCTAAACAGGACACCTGGAGAAAATCGCTATAGCTTGGGATACCTAGGTCCAAATGGAATTCCTGAAGATTTTCCAGAAAAATAATAGACTTTAATTTCTATGGTATGAATACTAGACTCAAAAGATGAACCAGTGACACGTGGCATGCCGTACAACTTCACTGTTCTGAACAATCCTGTAACAGGTCACCCTGGGAAAATGATCATAAATCCCAATTGGTTAAACCAATTCTAATGAAACATATCTTGTTGGATCCAGAACATGCTAGGTTACCTTAGTGAGAAATTTCAGACATAAACCAACAGTAATTTCGGATATATCACAGAAACAGTGACAGGCATTTCTGCAAAAGAAATTGGAAAACTAGGGCTTCCTGTTCCGGGAGCTTCCCTGCACTGTTTTCAGAAAAGGAGTACATTGGAAAGCTCCATTTGAAGAGATATATCTTTCTATCCAATCAGATTTGAAATATTCCAAGTTTTAAAAATTAGGATTTCTCTGACAAGCCCTAGATCAGCCAGCTCTGGAAGCAGGACGAACACCTCAAATTGGTAAGATCTAATCTTTTGCTATTTTCATTTGAGGTTCTCATTTCAAAGTGATATATCACATCAGTTGACAACTTCCAAGCATGGAATTATTTGATCTCTCTGAAGAAAATGAATTGGACACCTACATGAGTAGAGAGGTTTCAGTTCCATTCGAAGATGACGCTCAAAGCCTTACACAAGAAGAACTTGATCAAGGCCAAGAAGATCATTGTTGATTCAATCACGGATCAACTTATACCACAAGTGTCTTCCCTAAAGACACCGAAGATGTTTGATTCCTTGATCAAGCTATTTGAAGATAAGAACTTAAATCAGAAGATGGCTTTGAGAAAACAGTTGAAGAATGTGAAGATCTAGAATGCAGAACAACTTGAAGCGGTAGAAGAAGAATGTATGCCAGAAGTAAGTGATTACTTTCAGCTCGACTAATAAGAAGAGAAGAAGAAGATGGGAGCAATTGAATATCAAGCTCTCACCATTCAAAGAAGATCCCTCAAGCAATGAGGAATATGAAAAACTCAATTCTTGAAGAACCTCTTATTCATCTTATCATTTGGATAAGAAATGATGATTTCATGAATGAAGAAGATGATAAAGCAGAATGATCAAGATGGAGTCTACCCACGAAACAAATAAAAGATAAGTATTCAGTTGCCATTTCATGATATAGTTTTGTTATACATTTGATTATATTCAGTTGATGTGTTATGCATGATAGATTATTTAGATTAATACTACTAATATGCATGTGATGGGTAAGTAGCTCATGGCGCTATACAACTCTCCAGTGCTACTTATCAAACCTCTTTGCTGACATATTGGATTAGTGCACAATATAAATGATGTCATGGTAGAGATGGAAGGCATCTAGAAAGTTTTTATGAGATATGGATGAATGTTGTATTGTCTAAATAGTTGCATGATGCATAAGAATTTTTCGTTATGCATATGTTTCATGAAATAGTTCTAACCATGCAACTGGTGCATTTGAATTGTATGAAAGGTCCCGTATAACCTCCTACAAGAAAAGAACGACGAGACTTGTTCCGAAGAACAAGTGATGACAATCCAATAAACATGAATCTGAAGCTCCTAGGGTTAAAAACACCATGACGAAAGAAAGAGCTTCAGAAAGTGGTAGATCCACCTCAAAGGATGAAGACCACCATGGGTATGAGAGATAACTAAAGATGAAGAAAAGAATTCTATAAAAGAAACTATGATCAAAGAATAACAGTTGATCATGGGGAATGATGTATACGATATGATTTCGAGACATAAAGGGAAGTACATAGTATCCTCCATATGGATCTACAAGAACAAGTGTACAAAGAAAGGTTCGTGATTTGCCTCAGAAAGAACAGACTATGACATGACATACTCTATTGACCAGTATATATCAAGCATAGAACCACATGTACAGAATGAAGAAGGAAGATAATACTCCACTTCAGGGGGAGTGACTACAGAAGATATCTGAGTTCGACACGGTACGACATGATGGACAGCTTCTTGATGGATCGAGACTTTACCAAGAGTAAAGTGGGTTCCAACCTTCAAAGTTGAATGCAGAAGACTAGGATATGTTGATGATCTGACAAGACGAACTCATGATGAAAGAATACTTGAATGATGTATGGGATATAGCTCCCAAACCAGAAGGAAGGAGTATTGTATCCTCCAAATGGATATACAAAATAGAGCATGCAGCTGACTAAAGTATCGAGAAGTATAAAGCAAGATTTGTGGCTGGAGGTTTCTTTCAGAAAGAGGGAATTAATTCTGAAGAGACACTTACTCCAGGAAGTAAGGTACACTTCGTTAAGAACTATCATGGTAGTTTCTTCCATGGTGAAGTAAAGACAAGCCTTCCTTAACGGTATGATTGAGAAAGATTTTTTTCATCGAATATTCATGAGGATTTGAAGTTGAAGCTAGATGGAGTCACATATGCAAGTTGAAGAAGGCCCTCTATGGCCTGAAGCAAGCTCCCAGAGCTTGGTATGGAAGAATAGCTAGTTTATTGTCGAGCATGGGATTTACCAAGAGTAAAGATGATCCTAACCTTTATCTCAAGGTTGTAGAAGATGAACTTGTCATCCTGTTATTATATGTGGATGACTTATCCTTGACAGGAAATGAGAAACAGGTCATGGAAAGCAAGAAGAAACTAGTAGAAGAATTTGAGATGAAAGACCTTGGGTTAATGCATTATTTCCTAGGTATGGAAGTATGGAAAAGTTCAGAAGAAATCTTTCTCAACCAGGGAAAGTATGCGGTAGAGATATTGAAGAGATTCAATATGTTGGAATGCAAATTCATGGCCACACCCATGGACTCCAACCTGAAGCTGTTAGCTGATGACTCATCAAAGTTAGTGGATATGACTCATTACAGATAGATCATTGGGTCATTGATGTACTTAACAAATACCAGACCAGACATTTGTTTTGCTTTGAACACCTTAAGTCAATATCTTGTTCAACCAAGACGGGTTCACCTAGTAACTGCAAAACATGTGATGAGATATCTGAAAGGGATTATAGACTTTGGTTTATATTATGATGGTAGCCATGAGTATATATTGTATGGCTACATAGATGTAGATTGGGCTAGAAGTATCTCAGATAGGAAAATCACATTAGGTAGATTCTTTTGTTTGGGGTCTGCTATGAGTTCATGGTTTAGCAGGAAACATCCCAATGTTTCTCGTAGCATGGCTAAAGCAAGATACATAGCAGATTGCTCTGCTAATTTGTGAATCCATATGGCTTCAGAAGCTGATATCAGGTCTCTTTGAACTAAAGATGGATACTACAATGATTCTATGTGATAACCAGAGTTGTGATGACAGAGAACCCTATGTTCCGTCGTAACACATAGAAATCCGGTATTTCTACATACGAGATAAGATGCAGATGATGATGTTTAAGTATTCCCATACTGAAGATATAGATGATGTTTCAGTATTTACATACTATAGATGTAGATGATGGTGATTCCGTATTTCTATACTGAATATAGAGATGATGATGCTTTCAGTATTTCTATACTGAAGATATAGATGATGATGCTTTCAGTATTCACATACTGGAGATACAGATGGTGATAGTTCAGTATTCACATACTGAAGATATAGATGATGATGGTTTGGTTGCTGATGTGCTAACGAAGCCTTTGTCTCGAGTAAAGTTCGAACACTTTCGAGACAAGCTTGGTGAGGTTTGGAAGAACCTTCCTCGAAAGGGGGAGTAGTGATGTCGCAGTGGGATTGTATCATCCCTAGGCATCTACCCTAAAGTGATCCGGTGACCTTGGTCCTCGAGAATGAAGAGGGATTGTATCATCCCGGGACATCTGTCCAAAAGTGATCCGGTGACCTCAATCCTCGAGAATGAACAGGGATTGTATCATCCTGGGACATCTGTCCAAAATAGATCCAGTGACTTTGGTCTTCGTGAATGTGGTGGGATTGCATCATCCTTGAACTTTGGTTCAAAATGTATCCGGAGGTCTCAGCCCCTGTGAATGTGGTGGGATTGCATCATCCTTGAACTTTGGTTCAAAATGTATCTGGAGGTCTCAGCCCCCGTGAATGTGGTAGGATTTCATCATCCCTAAACTTCGGTTCAAAATGTATCTATAGGTCTCAGCCCCCATGAAAGTGTTGGATTGCATCATCCCTGAACCTTGGTTCAAAATGTATCCGGAGGTCTCAGCCCCCGTGAAAGTGGTGGATTGCATCATCCCTGAACCTCGGTTCAAAATGTATCCAGAGGTCTCGGCCCCCGTGAAAGTGGTGGATTGCATCATCCCTGAACCTTGGTTCAAAATGTATCCGGAGGTCTTGGCCCCCGTGAAACTGGTAGGATTGCATCATCCCTGAACCTCGGTTCAAAATGTATCCGAAGATCTCGGTCCCCATGAATGTGGTAGGATTGTATCATCCTTGAACTTCGGTTCAAAACGGATCCAGTGACTTCGGTACTCGAGAACGTGTGTTGATCTCATAATTCCTAGAGGAAGGATTATTTGAATTCCACATCTGTGTTGATCCCGTAATTTCGAAAGGAAGGATCGTTAGTAACTCCGTAAAGACCTAAATCCCATAATTCCGAAAGGAAGGATCATTGAATTGATCCCGTAATTCCAATAGGAAGGATTGTCTGAGTTCCACAGATGTGTTGATCCCGTAATTCCAATAGGAAGGATTGTCTGAGTTCCACATCTGTGTTGATCCCATAATTCCGAAAGGAAGGATCGTTAGTAACTCCGTAAAGACCTAAATATCATAATTCCGAAAGGAAGGATCATTGAATTGATCCCGTAATTCCAATAGGAAGGATTGTCTAAGTTCCACATATGTGTTTATCCCGTAATTCCAATAGGAAGGATTGTCTGAGTTCCACAAATGTGTTGATCCCGTAATTCTGAAAGGAAGGATCGTTAGTAACTTTGTAAAGACCTAAATCTCGTAATTCTGAAAGGAAGGATCATTAGTAACTCCGTAAAGACCTAAATCCCATAATTCTGAAAGGAAGGATCATTAGTAACTCCGTAAAGACCTAAATCCTATAATTTCGAAAGGAAGGATCATTGGTAACTCCGTAAAGACCTAAATCTCGTAATTCCGAAAGGAAGGATCATGTTGATGTTTTTATGATGATGATGATGTACTAATCGAAAGATCAGAGTGTGATGATGATGATATTTTGATGTTTTCATGATGATGATGTTTTTATGATGATGATGATGTACTGATCGAAAGATCAGTGTATGATGATGATGATGTATTGATCTAAAGATCCGAGTATGATGATGATTACAATGTACTGATCGAAAGATCAGAGTGTGATGATGATGATGTACCAATCAAAATATCAGAGCATGATGATGCTAATCGAAAGATCAGAGTATGATGATGATGATGTACTGATCAGAGTATGACGATGATGATGTACTGATCGAAAGATCAGTGTATGATGATGATAACGTACTGATCAAATGATCAGTATGTGATGATGACGACGTACTGATCAAAAGATTAGATTATCATGATGATGATGCTGTTCGAGAATTGAAGTATGATTATGGTGCTGATCACGATGTTACTGATAAGGTTGCTGATCGAAAGAACAAAATGCTGAAGAAGTTGTTGCTGATCGAAAGATCAAAGTACTGAAGATGTTGCTGATCGAAAGATCAAAGTGCTGAAGATGTTTCTGATCAAAATGTTTAAGATGTTGTTACTGATCGAAAGATCAAATTGTTGAAGATGTTGCTGATCAAAATGCTGAAGATATTGTTGCTGATCGAAAGGTCAAAGTGCTGAAGATGTTGTTGCTGATTGAAAGGTCTAAGTGCTGAAGATGTTGTTGTTTGAAAGGTCAAAGTGCTGAAGATGTTGCTGAAGATGTTGTTGAAGGTGTTGCTGATCAAAAGGTCAAAGTGTTGAATATGTTGCTGATCAAAAGGTCAAAAGATACTGATGCTGATCAAAGAGTTGTTGTCATTGAAAATTGAAGACGAAGACTATATGATGTTGAAAAGCTTCCAATGATTTATAGATGTATTACCCTGATGATATTGATGATGTCCTCTATCTCTATCCTACTATTGTTTTTGTTGATGTTGTTGTAGAATACCCTTCTCATTAAGGGGGAGTGTTGAAATATTGTAACTTCGAAGAATATTCTATATGTATCTTTTGTGGTCCCCAATGATCCTACCAAGAGAACCACTTGTATTATCTTGTACCCCGATGCTTCTAATCGGAAGAACTAATAAGAGTCATGAGGTTGTCCCCTCTAATTGTAAAGGTGGGTCATTACCACCCTAGTGTGGTTACTTGAGCCTACATGTCTAACTTGAGCCTACATGACTAACTCAAGCCTACATGTCGGATGAGTTAATTGAAATGAACGGATGAATATAAATAGAGGTGTAGCTCTCTTCATTTCAACACACACTCTCACTTGAGTAGCGCACTTGTGGAGGAGAGAAGTAGCTAGAGAAGGAGGAGGATCAGGTTTTTGATCTCCTTGTTGGTTTTATCTTTTATCTTTTTGGGGCATCTATATTGAGGAAGCTTTTGCTGGGTTTTTCCCTTTAGGGTTTTCCCAGGATAAATCTGTGTTGTTCTTGTGATGTTGTTTCTTTCAGTGATCCTGTGTATATGATTTTGTTATTAAAATGAAATGAAATACTGATGTCTTAGCTAAGCATATGAAAAGTTAACAACTTCTTCTCCATGAATCATAACTCCATGTTCCTTCGGTACTTGTTATGAAAGCACTTCCTTTGGAAGATATGTCATAGGATGTCTTTCCTTTATAATTACATGGATACATCAATAGATATAAGTTAATATAATAAATATTAATATAATACATACATTTACCAACATAAAAATATTAAAAACTTTATAATGCTAAACTTACAAATGGACAATACTCATTCCCCCCTCAGCGTGTCCATGTTCCTTATAATGTTTTGTGGTTGTTGTGATCAATATTCTTCTCCTATTAAATCCCCTGCATTTACTACATGGAAAATAACATTTCCCATCTCCCCTTCTTTTCGCTGCATCCCACAGTCTAGCAGGCAATTGTCGATTTTGTTCGTTTGGATCAGGAATATTTCTATTTGACATTTTGTCACAAAAAATCTTGAATGAAGATTATTGACGATGTTAAAAAATCAAGTTCCACACATCACTATTTCCAGAAATGGTCATTTGTCGAAGAATAAAATAATTTCCGCAAACCATCTGTCAAAGAATAAAATGATATCCACAAATGGTTTGTCGAAAAATAAAATAATACCGCAATCGTCCGTCGAATAATAAAACAATTCCTCAAACCGTTCGTCGAGGAATAAAATAATTTTTGCAAACCATATGTCGCTTCTATAACAAACATGTCAGAATGTTTCCGTAATTTATATATTTTCAAATTCAACAGTCGTCGGATAACCGATGATAATGACCCTAGTTACCATTGCAAAAAAATTCCAAATCCAACGTAGTTGAAGGTCGAAAATTCGACAAATTCTAAAGTTTTGGGTTGAAACTCCAACGAAGTTTAAGGTCGACAATCCAACGAGTCTGGAGGTCAAAAATTTGAAAATGTTTGAAGTTGTGCGTCGAAACTCCGACGAAGTCATGTGTCAAAAACCGACGAAATTCGTAATTGGAAATTAAAATCTGACAAAACACTAGATTCTGTCAAATTGAAAGACTAGATTTCGGGATCCATTATAATTCTTGGACCTGTGGGTTATTATCCCACAATATGGACTTGAGTATACTAGGAAGCAACCGAACCTCCACTAAAACTTGATATCTTTCGAGAGCTAGTAACTCTGCCAACCTTCTTCAGCAACACAGACTTCAATCCAATGGTGAACTGGAATTCCATAAACATAAGTGAAACACCTCTTGACCATCTGATCTCAGAAAAATCAAATCCATCACACAATTAGAAGATACCTCGAATACACGGTGGTACACACAAGTGTTGGTCTTCACACCCACAGATCAATGGCCTATTTCCTTACAGCGCGAGCTTCTCTTATGGTAGCAAAAACATATGATTACAAATTTTCTTTTGGATACGAATCCTTCACATAGATCTGATTTCACATTGAATACATCTCTTCAACTACCATATCCAACAGTGAATGGTCCTTTTGCATCCTTACAATCATATCTCATCTCTTCTCAATGGATCACCATCGATCCATTATGTGATCAATGGTGATGAACCTGCATTTCGATCTCTCCTTGATCACAATATCACATGCATTCATAAACTTCACACTTGAGATTACTTATAGACACACAAATCATATAGAATTCAAAAATACAAAATAACACCTAATTTCTCATTATATTGGGCTCGAATTACATTCCACAACCACTATGGGCATGGTTTCCCTCTCGTCCTGATATTACATGGTGCCTGGCCTATCTTGAAACACACATGCATATACTTAAATAACAAACTACATTTTGAATCGGATCACTGAAAGGATCTGATCGAATCCTTAACTAAAATCACTAACATCACTCAAATACAACAACCCTATCACAACAACCACACTAAAATCAAGCAAATCGCATCATCTTAGCCACGTCCTCACCTTCTAGAAGGTAAAAATGTGTTTGATATGAGATAGGGTCGATTCTCCTGCATCAGAATCCCACGGTACAAATTTTTTATGACCTCCTGATCATATGTCTTCTATTGCTGCTTCTATATATTCGCCACTGGGTCTTCTTCCTTCACGTGTCACTAAGATTCTCCTCATGCCCAATTAGTGAGCTGAAATCAAGCTTCACTAACACCTCATCGACTTTCTTCCTCTAGCTCAAAATTTTGGTGTCACAGGTTCACCTCCTCTGAACCTTTCAACCATTCCTTTTCTCTTATCTAGATTCTGCACCTACTCACTCCCTCGGACAATTCTACCCACAATTAAAACTGTGGAATTGCTCAACAACTTCTACCCACTCATAGCTAGAAGTTGTTTCTATTTTCCACACGTAGGAATCTTTTCCTGCTCTGATACCACTTGATGAAAGACCACATTCTGGGATGCATTATAATTCTTGTACCTGTGGGTTATGATCCCACAATATGGACTTGAGTATCCTGGGAAGTAACTGAACCTCCACTAAAACTTGATATCTTTCCAGAGCTAGCAAATCTACCAACCTTCTTCAGCAACGCAGACTTCAATCCAATGGTGAGATAGATTTCCATAAACATAAGTGAAACACCTCTGGACCATCTGATCTCAACACACTCAAATCCATCACACAATCAAAATATACCTTGAAGACACGGTGGTACATACAAGCATTGGTATTCACACCCACAGATCGATGGCTTGTTTCCTTACAATGCCAACTTCTCTTATGGCAACAAAAACATATGATGACAAATTCTCTTTTGGATGGGAATCCTTCACACATATCTGCTTTCACATTGAGTATAGCTCTTCAACTACCAGATCCGACAGTGAATGGTCCTTTTGCAGCCTGACAATCAGATCTAGTCTCTACTCAATGGATCGCCATCAATCCATTTTGTGATCGATCGTGAAGAACCTGCAATTTGATCTCTCCTTGCTCACAATATCACATTCATTTATAAAATTCACACATAGGCTTATAGACACACAAATCATATAGAATTCAAAAATACAAATAACACCTAATTTCTCATTATATTGGGCTCTAATTACATTACAAATCCACTATGGTCCTGGTTTCCATCCCGGTTTGATTTTACATTGTGCATGTCCTATATTGAAACACATAGGCTTATACTTAAATAACAAAATACATTTTGGATCGGACCACTCAAAGGATCCGATTGAATCCTTAACTAAAATCACTAACATTGCTCAAATACAACAACCCTATCACAACAACCACACGAAAATCAAGCAAATCGCATCACCTTGGCCATGTTCTCACCTTCAAGAAGGTAAAAATGTGTTTGATATGGGATAGGGTTGATGCTCCTGCATCAATTGTCGTTGGATTTTGGGTTCAAATATTATTGTGATGCAACAACCAACCCTTTTTCATGCTAGGTGCTACCCTCATCTTGATGTGACACTAGCCTTTTCCATGTTGGGTTATACCTTCATCTCGGTGCGATACCAACCCTTTTTCATGCTAGGTGCTACCCTCATATCGGTGTGACACCATCCTTTTTCATATTGGGTGCTACCCTCATCTCGATGCGACACCAACCCTTTTTCATGTTGGTTTCCACCGTCATCTCAATGCAATACTAGCATGTTTTCATGTTGGAAGCGACCCACATATCGGTGCAACACCAACCCTTTTTCATGTTGGGTGCTACCTGTACAAAGCCAGTCCTTTTTCATACTAGATGTACTCGTACAAATCCAGTCATTTTTCATATTAGATGTACCTCTCCACAGTTTTAGTCATTTTTCATACTAGATGCCTATCTCTGCAATACTAGTCCTTTTTCATACTTGATGCAAACCTTTACAGAGCCAAACCTTTTTCATATTGGATATAAATAAAAGACATCTTCCACAGAGCTATCCCTTTTTCATGTTGGATGTGAATACCGCATGTCTTCTAGAAAGCCAACCCTTTTTCATGCTAGATGTGAATACCACATGTCTTCCACATAGCCATCCCTTTTTCATGCTAGATGTAAAGACCATATATCGGTAACAAAAACTCATCACTCCCTCTTGCGATGGAAATCGATCCAGACAACTCCAAGATTGTCCCCGAAGTACTCAAACTTCACTCTCGACATAGGCTTTGTCAATACATCAACTATCTACTCATCAACCGCAACATATTGGAGTTTTATTTCTCCTCTCTGCACCATATCCCTGATATAGTGATATTGGATCTTGATGTGCTTTGACTTGTCATGGAATACAAGATTCTCAAACAACTTCACACAATCTGGTTGTTGTAGAACACACAAGTCGTCTCTAAATCAACATCGAACAATCATGCAAGTAGCTTCTGAAGCCACACTGCCTCACAAATGGACTAACAAGATGCAATATACTTTTCCTCTATTGCACTCAGTGCTACATTCGTCTGCTTCCTATTGAACCACTAAATCATGCCGAACCCCAAGCTAAAGCAACATACTAAAGTTCTCTTCCTATATGTAGTGCTATCAGCCCAATTTGAGTCATGATAGCCCTGTAAGCTAATCCTCTAATCTATCGCATATATGAGGCCATGCTCAATCACACCCTTTAGGTACCTCGTCACATGCTTTGCCACAATCATGTGAACACGTCTCAGCTTCACCATGTACTGACTCAAAGTGTTCACCGCAAAGCATATATATGGCCTTGTGTTTGTAAAGTACATCAACGAACCAATCATCTGCCTATAGATTGTGTCCTCAACCGTCTATGAAGTAGTGTCACACAAAAAATTTAGGTTCAATGTGATAGGTGTAGCTATGGCCTTGCAATCCATCATCCTAAGCCTCTTCAGGATCTCTACTACATATTTTCTTTAACTAAAGAAAATCTCATCTAGATTCTACCACAACTCAAGACCTAAGAAATAGTGCATCATACCCAAGTCTTTCATCTCGAACTCTATGGAATTTTTTTTTTTTGCAATGAGCTTCTTGTCGCCTATAAGGAATAAATCATCCACATGCAGCAATAGTATAATTGGTTTCCCATCCTCAACCTTGAAGTAAAGGTTGGAATCTGCTTTACTCTTGGTAAAGCCCTAGCTCATCATAAATCCATCTATCGTGTCGTACCATGTCTTGGGTTCATGTTTCAAACCATACAAGGCCTTCTTCAATTTGTGCACATGTGGCTCTCTGTAGAGAGTCCTGATTCCTGTAGTTTGCTCGATATGAACTTCTACTTCGATTACACCATCTATCTAGTGTAATATACATCACTAAAGAAGTGTGTCTAGCCAATGGAGCAAACTTGTCATAATCGATTCCCTCTTTCTGAGAGAAACCTCGCTTTGTATATATGCAGTATGCTTGATTTCGTAAATCTTCTTGAATTTCATAGTTGAATCATTGTCACTTGTTCTTCAAAACAAGTATCATCATTCTTCATTTATAAGTGATTGTACACGATCTTTTCTACAAGTCAAACTCAGTTGCATATTTAGAAATATTTCATAATTTTCAAAACATATTATTGTTGACAAATTCTTATGCATAAATAAATAGGTCACACGGCCATGAAACTATCTTAACAATGATTCAACACAACATTCATCCATATCCTTTACACATACGATAACTTTCTATGTGCCTTCTGTTAGCACTCAGAATTGCACCCAAGTTGCGGGTACTGTAGAGCACCGCAGGGATGAATTCTACACCAATTTTGGAAGAAACATTTGGCGGATGTCATAGACAATGGCCGAGGCATATAAGTATGAATCCAGAACCATTATACACTGAGTCTACAACATGAAGAAAACATAATGAAAAGAAATAAAAGGAAGCACATGCACATAAAGAAAGGAAAATTACAGACACGGTAATTAAGAAGCACACACGAATTCTTGCATTCAAATAACCATCATTCGGCTCTGTAAATTGTATTAAAAATAGATCAAAATATCACAAACACAACAGTCTAATGGGTTCCAACCCTTTTTCCATCTCTGAGGAGCATATTTATAGTGTTTGGGCCACCAAGACCAACCTCGAAACAGGGCCAAAATTAGTTACAAAATTAGCAACAAACTTTTAACAAATTGTATTGTGGCATTTTCCCCACTGGTAGCATAAAACAGAAAGTGATGGAGGAAGCACCTCTGTTGGCGATCCGAT